>JARHVA010003734.1:1720000-1854214 GCA_037957365.1 Torreya grandis
TAGTTCCCAAGCTAAAATAAATAAAGTATAGTAGTGGTTGTAATAAAGGGTGTATCAATAATCTAATAAGGAAACTGTATGCAAGGAAGTGACAAACAAAGGTAAACTAGATCCAATATTGTAAATCAACTAAAAAAAAAAGATATAAATGTCATGAGGGTTGGTTTGAATGTAGTCTAAGAAAATGCATCCTAGAATAGGTCCTAAACTATTGTAGTGTAAAGTCTAAGCACCCTATAATAAACAAACTTATTTTATATAAAGGTAACATAGGAAAGGATAACAACATACATTCTACTATATCAAAAATAAAAACATGACTACCTACTCAGTAATTAAAGGGAAATAAAATAGAGATAAATATACTTACCTTGGATTAAATTGTTAGTGCATCAATGTCCCCTTATCTCTTGTGGCACTTTACAATAAATGTTGCATGAAAAGACCTCAAAAAACAAAGATGAAGACCTATATGTACTTGGTTTTGGAATCTAAAGACTATGGGGCATCTCCTTGGTTCAAATCCCATTAAACATCGAAGACCTTGATCAAGACTTAACCTCCACAAGAATAAGAATTATATCCTCTAACTCCTCTTTTTTCTACTTAAGGGGTAGAAATTTAAACAAAAGAAAATAAGATGAGTATTTAATGTGTTTGGAATGATAATTATTACCCCTCTCTATATACAAACCTAAAAATAATTTTTTATTCCAGGTTGACTGTATTGATTTGGATCAATAGAGTACAATGGTATTGAATGACCTAGTACTATAAGTTTTAATGACTTTAGGATTTATGTGACCCTAATAACATAAAACTATTGAAAAAATTAGAATGCATGAGATATATTATTACTAAAAAATATGATAAATTAGTTAAAAATTTAGTAACTTTCTAATTTTTTGAAATACTAAATGAATCATGTACTTAGAATGTTTTGGGCCTGTGTAGGTCTATAGAGGGATACAATTGTAAATTAAAAAATCTTAAATGGGATTCTAAATGCTCACATATTTAAACAAGGAGTCTTCACACTATTAGATAAGTATACACTCCCTATACACCTATGTAATATGATTTTCTTTGGTGTATTTTAGAACTATCCACTATATATTTATTGACCTATGACTACCTTGACCACTATGCTTATGTCTGATAAAGATGACTATATATTATGATGTTAGTGAATCCACAAAAATATATTCATTTTGGTTCTTTTTATCTCAAACTATGTAACCCTAAGTTTGGATAAAGATATAATGGGGTTACGGTTAAGAATATAAAAATAAATATGCATAATGGTGATAAAAAAATCTATAGTAGGATAATTAATTATAAAATCTCAGATAACACATATACTAAATTTATTATGTATAGATATGCTAAAAAAGGAAATTAGAACTATTTTATATATTGCAATAATAAGGACAATAGGAGACTTAATAGTTTTAATGCTTGTATATATATATATATATATATATATATATATATATAACATGTTAGAAATATTTTGAATGTAGATTCGAAATCAATCCTTAAATTATATATATATATATATATATATATATATATATATATATAACATGTTAGAAATATTTTGAATGTAGATTCGAAATCAATCCTTAAATTATAGAAAAATGTCCTCTATACCTGCAGACACTTGCATTGACATAATCGACTTTCATCAACATGGGATGGTTATGTTTATGCTACTATCTAACTCAAACATAGGTGTCCAATATAGAATACCTGATGAAACTAGATGTGACTACCTAGAATGTTATGGGTTTTATGTTACCTTTACTCTGGTGTTCTCAATTATGGATCATGGGTTGTCACTCTTTGTCTAATAAAAAACTCTAGTTCTTCATCTTCATAGTGGTTATGGTAAAAATGGGTTAATGGGATCATATTGTTGAGATAAAACAAAATAACCCTTTCTAAATTGGTACTAATTACATAGCCAATATTTTGAAGAGGGCCTTAGAATGATTTAGTTCTCCCCTAATGTATTGTATTGTGTGTACACAAGGGTGAAATGTGTGGAAAGTAAGTACAATAATGACCTAGCTTATAACTTAGAAAATAGAACTCATAGAATGTTCCTTAAATAATTCAAATATATATATATATATGTGTTTTACCTATTGATGATATGGAAATATTATATAATGGGGAATCTTTTTCTCACTCAAATGATTTTTTATTATTGACTCATGAGAAGTTGTGAGATTGTTAGGTCTTTCCTAGGTGAGGAATCAATGAGGATTGATATTATATTGATATCAATACGTATGGATAATATATCACATATAATCACTTAGGTTGACCATATGCATATATTCAATTTTCAAATTGAATGAATTTATGACACTATAGACTCATCAGGTCAAGACACTTGTGTTGATGTATACATGTAATTGGGACACAAGTGTCTATGAAGCGTAAATATAGGTATAGGTCCAAAAATTGTAGATATGGAAGATAAGTAGGTTTAAAACATTTTAGGAAAGATATAAGGCTTGGGTCATTAGAATCAAATTGGTTATACTAAGAGATAAGCAATAAGCATAGATATATATTATATGCAAGTGTTATGGTATTTCAGAAGGTCTAGAATTGAGAGGAACAACCAAGGTTTGTATTTTACAAGTGTAAAACACTAAGGTGCTATATAATTCATAAGAAATTCTACATCCCCCCAATCTAGTAATTAAATTATTGTTTTAAGGGATAATAAATGCAGATCTAGGTGTGTATATCACACCTTGCCTTTACATGAGCCCAACATGAGTGTTTTCTTGGTGACAAACCTGCAACCAAGAGCATGTTATAATATATAACCAGTGTGTTTTAGTATTTTAGGATTTAATTAGTGTAAATAATATGTTTTTTAAAGATTTTAATAGACTAAATAAAGGAATTAATATTCAATAAATACAACCACTAATTTGATACATAATTGACTATCTTTGACTTTTCTAAAAATAGTAATAAATAGTGTAAGTAATGACTTAGCTAGAAAACACCTAATACAAATTATCTAAATACTAGAAACTAAGATGGAAGATGGATTGCCATAAACTATATCATTATATTATAAACCCTCCTAAATAGTAGTGACATAGTTAGATAGTAGCACCATTATTGACAAACTGGGGATAGTGTCTTGATATTGGCAGTAGTGTCCTCTATGTAGGAATGTGCTAAGATTATAGGTGTACTTGTGTCTCTATATCTAGGGTATTTTCATGAAAAAATAAGTTTTTAAACCCTATATTTTTACTATAGTAATTTATTTATTGTGTAGACCCTAATTCTCCATACAACTAGGGCATGAGCTTAAAGGTGTGTTTGTTAGTAGGGTAGGCTGGACATCCTCAACACCCTATTGTGAAGAGATTTTACTATATAAAATAATTCAATGGGGGATCAAGATTGATGTAGTTCTCTTCACCTAGTGATGGTGTAATTTCAAGTGATTCTAGTATGATAGTGGCCTTGAGTGCTTTGATTTTTCTTGAGATTAGAAATATGGAAAATTTGAGCTTAGGGATATTGTACATGGTAGTATGTAAAAGTACCATAGAATAAGGATTGATAAACTTAATTATGATCAATTTTTCATATGCTTGAATGTGTGTTTTGAATCTGATTTACATCTAATGGTTAGAGGGATAAAATTTATGTATATACACTACTATGTTGCTTGTGCATGTGATAAAATATGTCTAGGATAACCTTAGGAAGATTTAGTTTTGAAATGATATCCATTTGAGAAAATATAGGGTAGAGGATGTTATTACCATTTTATGGAAGCTAATTATACATGGAACTAGTGTACTTATTATGGTACTAGCGTCCAGCTGGCAATACACTAGGCACAAAGGGTTAGGATTGGGAAATGGGGGTCTAAGACTACTTTAAAGCTAATTAGGGATGATTATGACCCACATGAAGGTTGGATAAGTGAAATAATAAGATATAATATAGGTTTAGGTATAAGCTAAGGATATGTAGTCTTTGTAGACATCCAATTCCTAACACCTTTGTGTTGAAATTATCAATCTTACTCAAAATTCACTCAAACAGATAATTTGGGCCAAAATCACTAAAATGCACTAAATGGTTCAATATTTTCATATAAAAGTGATGATTTAGGATAATTTATCCCTAAATGGGGAATTTTTTTTATTAGATTATTAATTTAAATCAATTTTTTTGAGTCAAAATGATAAAAATACATTTTGGTGCTCTGGATCACTCTTTTCTTCTAATTTATAAGAACACATCATGTGCCTATGTTATTTTGTGTCAACAACATCCTAAATGGGATGATGGTTTGCATGTAACTAAAATCAGCTTATAATTCCTCCTAAGTCAAATTACAACCTATTAATATGAATTTTTGATCAATTTGATTAATGAAGTGCATCAATTTCCAAATAATTGTACTAAAATTGATTAATCTTACTTAGGAAAATTAAACCAAACTATGAGCTTAAGTAAGAATTCCATGGAAGTTATTGAATATTTATTAATTGGAAATTTATTCCTATTAACTGCACCATTAAGTGAAGTCATTTTTGGGTGGCATCCATAAGCCATCAATGCAACAAATATCAAGATTATGGCTTCCCATGCCTTTTTAATGCCCCTTCCTCTCAAATAATTATGAGGATATTTTTGGATTTTATTAACATAATTGGATTAATTCATGGCCACTTATCTTCATCTTGAGATGGATGGTCATGGTTGATCTTGATCAATTTGGAAAATCTATAAGTAGGAGGCCTCTCACTCACATTTTAATCTTAAATTGTGTAAACTTATAATACATTATTCTTTCCACAACCTTTCTTTGTGTTGATTATTGTGTTTTATTTGTAATAAGATAGCTTCATTTGATAGGCATATTAGTGATTTAATATCATGAGCCTAAATTATACTTGGTGTTCTTGAGATGGTGGAGGAGCTTTCTTTTCACCATTGTTAAAGACTTGATCACCGAATCAAGGGGAAAAACATGTTTGGATCCGCTTATGGATGGTGGGATGCTCATGGGAAGGTAATTGGTATTTTATTTATTTCATTTTATGTTTATTGTCATTTTCACACCCCTTTGAATAGGCTGGCTTAGATTGTTAGTTCTTTATGCATTTTTCTTAGATTTTATGACTAATTCTTGATCTAACCATCTTTGTAATCCATATCTACATCTTGGCACTCCTGATGGGATGATTACTCCCTCTCAAGAAAGGAAGACATTTTGGCAATCTTAGATTACATTAAAAGTCATTAAAATTCCTTTAACATCAATTTCAATATTCTTTTTTTTATCATGTTTTAAACATTTTTTGTTCATATATAGGTCACACAATGATCGACATCAGTTATGGATGATCGACATTGATCAAGGTTAACTGACATTGGTTAGGTTGTAGGGAAAAATATGACTAACAGTTTCCATTTTAGATCTTTCTCAAGTTTTTAGATATCAAATTGAGTTTTTAAGTCTCTAATTTGAACATATTTCCATATCCAAAAGTTTAGTTTTGTATATTTTATCCTAACATTAAGCTAACAATTATTTTTGATCATATGTTTTTTTCTTAGGGGTTCACAAGTAACTATTATCGATCGATTTTGATCAACAATGGTTAAGTCTTTGACCAATATCGATCTTACAGAAATTGACATTGGTCAACGGTGATCGATATTAGTTTTTGTGTGTAAAAAATAGAGAACTCGAGAATAATAAATACAAACTTTTTTGTTTAAACATTGATTGTGATTTTATCTAAAGGAGACTCTAATTTTTCTTATAAGATCCATGAACAAAAGTGGTTAATATGAGCATAATTAAGTCTATAACCTTCCCTTTGGTGTTCAAAAGGAACCTAGATGGTTTGATTGAATTTTTTTGTGAATGTTTTTTAATTTTTTTGAAAACTAAGGCCAAGGGGCCAAGAAGTTCACTTAACATTTCAATTTGGTGTTATAAAACTCAACATTCAATTAAAATTAAAAAAAATTAAAATGTTTTTTAATGTAAATCATCTATCACTTGCTTGTTAGATTGTTTGATAAAAAGGAATTACATGTGTATGCTCTCCCCTATCCCACATAGGTAACTTAGTGACCAAAAGTGACTTTGAATTACGATTGTGCCTTTGTACAATACATGAAAAGGAAGTTGTCTAGGCTCTCCCCAAAACTTATATGGTTTGGTTGATCTAAAAGTAACCTCTAAAGCCTTTTCACTTAGATCATTTTACTTCATGAACTTGGCTTATGGAGGGGAGGTCATTACCTCTTCATGAGTTCTTTAGGTAATATTTGACCCAGGGATTCATCTCCCAACATTGACTTAAACCCATCTCCATGGGGGGTATATAAATTAGGATCACCCTATTAGGATGCTGGTTTGAGTGGTTAAACCAAATCCATTAGTGGTAAGACATCTCAAAATGTATGATCAATCAGGGCATCTCACTATATTGAGTAATTGACAAATGTAGTGGTTGTGAAAAGAATAAGACCTTCTCAAAATAAGTTAATTGATATGGATCCAATTGACATGGTACATCCCTTGTGTTAGCCATACTTGGGACCATCTAAATGGTCATAAATTATAAGTTTTAGATAACCCCACTTTCCACAAAGTATTTTTGATGGAAGGTACACCCAAAGGTCCATATCTCCATATTGTCTCTTGGGAGAAGGGGGTTTAAAACATCCTACCAATTAATGTGATTTTATTTTGGATGAATAATTTAATTCTTCCCAAGTGCATGTATAAATATGGATTTCAATAATACAAAACAACCTTGTTAGTTTACAGTTTAAGATGATTTACTTAGTCTTACTTAGTCTTTTTATTTACTTATTTGGTCTTTGATTTGATTCAAAACTTGATTGAAAACACATGTTATAACCAAACAAATTGTCCACCATTTCTTGAACAAGGAGGCATTATGTTGGTCAAATCCAAATCAATATTTACCTTGTTGAAAATATTCATCTTAAACATTATGTTTGTTTTGTCTAATTATCATATTTATGTTTCCCATTTGAGTCTAAACCACTTTCTAAAATCTTTAAGTCCTTTATTGATAATTAAAATTTAGAATTGCACCTTTCTAATTTCTAGGTTAACATTTTACATTGGGTTTAATTTCCATTTTGCACTTGACTTGAGTTAACTTGGGTTCAATTTCTATTTTTGGTTGAAGGATATTTATAGAATCATAATCATGTTATCATTGGTGATCTTAGGTTATCTTGTGTATTTCTAACACTCTAAGTTCAAAAACAAATTTTATACTACCTTCTTATTACCATATGGTGGCATTGTGCTACCCATTTGGTTCTAATTTTATTCTTAGGAATTATTACATGTTTTCACATATTGAGTTTCTTGGTTTTCATTATCACCTTCCTAATCCAAAGGGCTTTCTTTTATTGTCCTAGTAGTACCTCATTAAAGTTGAACTAGATATTATAGTATTGACATATCTCTTAGCCTAAGTTTGGTGTACTAGTTTATACTTAGGTCTTTGAGTTATCATACCCTCTTCTAATTTATATGATTTTAACCCTACCCAAGGTTGAGTAATTTTGTGAACATGTTCTTCTAAATTGTGTGTGGTACTATGCCACCCTCCTCTTTTTTATAGTCTCTTTGGTACCTTGTAATTTATTTAGAGAATATAAAAACACATACCTTGTTTAAACATTTTAAAAATTTGGTCAAATGTAGTGAACCAACCTTTTTAGACATGACTCAAAGGTACACTCGTAGTAGGGACTCTTATAACCCTAGCTATGAGGAGGAAAATTATTATGATGGTCAAGATAATTTTTTATTCTTTGAAGACATTCCCATAAATATATGATCTAGGGAAGACTTTTTATAATATAAACCCTAAGAGGACAAGGATGAAGCCCTCCTAAGGCTGATTGAATCTGGTGCTAGACTAATCTCAGACTTTCCTATGGAATAGTTACATAATTTGGTTAGAGAATGAGAACAACAAAATAAAAATCCTTCATGAACATTGCACAAACAAACATACCTTCTTCTAGCAAGGGAAAGGAAATACTTATAGAGTTGAAACCAAATGATCAAGATATTGTTAACAAGATTAAGAAGATAAGTCAAAGATATGTAGACTAATTTATCGTAGACTTGATAGGCTCTCTAGTTTCCACTTTAATCCATAATGACACCTTCAAGGAATAGGGAAACATGGTTGAATCAATGAAAAAATTAGTTGAGAACACAATAATGATAGATCAATATGTCTCAATTGAACAACCTAAATCCCAAAAGGTTCTGAAACATGCTTTGTTAGATAGAGCATACATTTTTCAATCATCAAGAACCTCTTATCCCTTTACAAAACCAAAGACCAAAGCATTCAGAACGCATTGAAAAAATCATACAAAACAATTTGGCTAGTTCATCTCAACTAGAACATACTTTGGAAAATAGATGATGGACTCCCCAAAATCAATAGATCACATATAATTCAAGGCAATATATTTAAAGGAATCAATGACTCACTTACTTGACTCAAGGAGTAAATCAAACCAAGTTGTGGATCATAGGGTGTATATCCCTAAAAATTCATGCAATAATCAATGTACATATGACCCCAACAATAATAACAAGAAAACATACCACCCAAACAAAATTATGTTCCACCCATGAATGCAATAAACATGCAAGAGTAGAAATCTATGAAAGAGATTGTGTCATGATTGGAGACTAGAAACAAAATCAAGAGGTATAAGTTTGATAAATGTTTGATTTATCTATTCTCTAATTCCCCTTTCCATCTTATTTTAAGGAACCTAAATTCAAAAAATACAAAGGAAAGGGTGACCCTCATGAACACATTCAATAATTATTTGTTAATGCCAAAAGGTTTCTTACAATAACATTTAATTTCTTCATTTGTTTTTGATTAATTAAGGTGGAAAACCAGGGGTTGAACCCTATACAGTCAAAAAAGATAGGAAGGCTGGCAAACAAAAGATACCAGCACCAAACCAATGGCATAGCTGAGAAACAAAGTCAGAAGCAAAACAAAACATTAGAAAGACCCGAGTCATAAAGGATGAAACTACATAACTATAAAATTAACAAGATCCTTAAGATTCTCATTGTCTGCATTGTCAGCATTCCCTAGATTACCCACTGCTTCCAACATAGTCATATTCAGTAGAATGTTATTTCAAAGGCCTTTGGTGAAGACCTTTTCTATATTTTGAATGTAGACCTTCAAGGCCCCAATATCTATTTTCAAATCATTCTCATTCTCTAAACCCTCACTAGCTTCTTCTACATGCATCTTCTCCTTATTATTAGCAGTTCCCCTAGAATCAACACCCTACTCTTTAGTGACCTCAAAAACTTGAGAAGCCTATTTCCCACCAGTGTCCTCTAAAATTTCTTGAATTTGCAGGTCTTCATACCCCAATTACCACCTTGAGCTTCAAAAAGTAACAAGCCCTCAGTTCTGTTTGCACTGAATGTAGATGTGAAGGCTCATTTTACAAAATGGCCCACCGTGGTGATGTCTACTTTCATGCTTGAAAATAATTCCCTACTTTCTTCATTTATTTCTATGAAGTTTAGTGGGACAAAATCTAGATTGGCTGCTTAAGTTACCAAGGGGTTGGTTATGGATTGGAATGACTTATCTAAGAAGTTCATCAACCAATTCTAATATAACATTGAACATGAAGTGACCTTTTTTGACTTTTGCAAAGCCAAATAATGTGATGGAGAAAGCTTCAAAATGTACCTACAGACATGGAGAGAATTAGTTGGTTGCTTTCAACATAATTTTATAGACAAATATTTGGTAGACACTTTTGCACAAAAATTACATCTTGAAGTCATGTACAATCTATGACTTGCTTGTGATAGCTCATTTGAGGAAATTATAGATAAAGGGGTACAAATTGAGAATATTTTTATTATCAAGGGCCTTGTAAATATTTTTGCATAGGGTCAAACATCAAATTAAACCCAATAACTAGTCTAAATAGTTACATAATAGAAACCTAAGGGTTTTAACAAGAAAAAAAATATGGTAGGGAATAGTGTCACTAAAATAAGACATGTATAAATGGTGCAGGCCCTACCAACCCCAAATGTATAATGAGTTCCCCCCAATCCACTAGCTAATTTTTAAAGATAACATTAATAGAGGACATTTCATAATCAATTAAGAGTCTTTAGTAAATTAGGAAAACCTATTGAGACATTATTTCAAAAGCTCATAGTAGCTAACATGATTGTATTAATAATACCAAGGCTATTTCCTCAAGATCAACCAAAACTAGATTGGTACAAGGAAAATAAATGGTGTAATTTCCATCATGTTTTTGGTCATGGTGCTTATAATTTCATCCAATTATGACACCTTATTGAATATTTTATCGATAGTGGTGAAGTTGAGATCAAGCTTGCCCCACAAGGCACTAAATAGGATATGGGAATCTACCAAGATCTATTTCTTCAACATAATTGATAACCACTAAGGAATAATCAAAATCAAGGACATAATCCATGGTAGAATCATAACTAAAATTAGGGTCAAAATTGTAATTGACATGATCATAATCAGGATCATAATACTTTTTGGCCATTTTTGGCTCACATAATAAGCTTTGAAAAGCTGAGCAGAGTTCATGTGGAAGTAGTGTATCAAAGGCTTAGAAATGGGTCCACCAATGTAATTGGAGGGATCTAATTAGGTTCTCATATGTTATGATCATTTATAAGTATGAACCAGGTTGCACAAACCTTAAGAATCCATTAGAACCCTAGAAGAATGATAAAAGGATGAATTGTGCAAGTTTTTGAGCCAGCCCATCACTAGGACATCATGCAAGAGAAAATGGACCAATCCACTTGTGTAATTTTTATCTTCAATCAAGAATCCCCCATGAGCCAAAGGATCACATAAAATTGTAGTTATACATACCATGATCATATTCATAAATTTTCATGCTTGCATAATATTTTTGGCTAAGGTTATAAGATTATAAAGATGGACCTACAATATAAGACATTCATGTTAATGTCAAATTTAATCTCAATCAAAACAAATATTTTTGATATTAAATTTGATGGTCATGTAAATATCAATGATGGTCATAAAAACATCATTTAATGAGAGTGTGGATGTCAATTTTAGGCTCATGAAATAGTCATTGGTTTTTAAATAGTGGATCCCAACAGAGCTAATGGTCCTTACTCGATCATATATCTTGATCCAATGGTGTGAGATGAGTCAAATAGTCAAGGAGCTTGAGAGAATGACATGTGGTGTAAGTGCATGAGGCTATAGACTGATAACAAATCTTGAGGATCAATGCACATTTGACATGTGTCATAAGCTTAGGCAAAGTTGACAAGTCAAGGGCAAGATCGATGGCTAGTAATTCATTATACAAATCAAGATCAACAATGCGAGTAAAGGTCAATATGTCAATGAGGTAAGTTAGATCTTAATAACAAATTAGAACAAAGATAAGCCTAAAACTTTTGATGAAAGTTGAGAAGCCATTTTGATGGAAGCAAATGGGTCTTACATGGACATATTTCTATAATTAAAGCTTGATCCAACACCATTAAAGGGGCATGCTAATGTAGTAAGACATAAGGAACATAAAAGGACCTCCATTAGAGATATATATGGACCTATTATTCATAAATTTTTGTTAGGTAGGGTTATTTCTATAATTGTGCTCACTATTTTATGAAGGATCCATGTATATGGTGAACTCTAAGTCCCTGTAGAGATAAAATGGGTCTATTTAGACCTATTATAATCTATGAAAAGGGTTGTATAGTCTATAGGTCCATATTAATTTAAAGTCTATAGGAAAACCAATAATCTTAGATTGGTTTTCCATCTATAGATGAACTTGTGATCCAGTTATGAAAGTGGAGTGGATATGTGTTTAATTCAAAGGGGCTCATCTTCAATGTGACTCCATCATTGATAAAGTAGTTACTAACTGCCATTCTTAGCATGGCACTGTCAGTTTCAATATTCAAGGATTTGATCCTTATAAAAA
The DNA here is from genome assembly GCA_037957365.1 of Torreya grandis. Taxonomy (NCBI): domain Eukaryota; kingdom Viridiplantae; phylum Streptophyta; class Pinopsida; order Cupressales; family Taxaceae; genus Torreya; species Torreya grandis. Next base: position 1,732,106 of record JARHVA010003734.1, read on the forward strand.
TGTCAAGTGGAGTTAGGGTCCCAAGGTGGTGAGTTGATAGTTGGAATAATAATTAAGAATATTGGTTACACCCAAATAGACGTTGTCATCATGTAGAACCAACCCTTGTCTTCTAGTGGGATCTCTTAGATAATGAGAGGAGCTTGAGAACTATTGGGACAAAGTGAGGTCCATGTGTTAATTAAATTATGCATATAGAAAGCAATCAAAGAGGTACCACCTCACTTCTTGATCTTAATGACTTTTTTCCACTCTCCAATGCATCATTCCCATCTCTCTCTCTCTCTCTATCATATATATAGTCTTTTGAGCCAAAAAATGGATCCTCTCTATATTTTCTTGGTATCACTCTACTCCCTCTCTTTGGAATGACCAAACTCTACCAAGATGGAGCTTGTAACCTTTTAAAATGAATAAAAGACTATATTTTAGATTTCATTGTTCTGGTATAGTATGTACATGTAAGGTTTGTATATGTGGTAGAAGCCTCTCCTATGTCAAGTCATGATTTCACCTAGTTACTAGTTAATCTTGTTATGTAGGTCATGTTTAGTGTTATGTCTCTTTTGATTGAATCCCACATGTGCATACTATGACTATTTAGTATCTTCCATTAGACCTCTCCATCATTTCCCTCATCTAGTGATCATGTGGTGAACCTCTTCATGGAACACTGATTTATGATAGATATTTGGAATCTTGAATCTAGTCTTTTATTTTTTTCATTAGTGTTTTAGAGTCAAATAGAGTGGATCAACCATAATCTAGGTGCATCACCATCTTTAGCTTAGGTTTCCATTTCATGTTCTTTCTCTCCCTTTTCCCTAGTCATTAGTAGTGGAAATGAGATAAAATGATTCATTAGAGGAGCTAGCCTCATTATAAATCCTATAGGTCTAACCCCATTATAAGATACCCATAGCCTAGGGTTAGTCCCATGTTGAGATATATTTAGAAGTAAGACCTGAATACTTCTTATTCCATATAGGGTCTAATATAGATCTATAACAATACCCATGATAATAACTTGGGTTACGACAACATTCCTTATGACTATAAAAACACCATGGGATGCATTTTTGAAACTCACATTTCCACTATTACTATCAAATCTTATGAACCATCTTATACTCATAGTATGGGACCCATTATTAAAAGGTGAACACCCTCTCGCTCTAGTAATACCATGTCAAGCTCACACAATTCTGTTACAACTCTATTTGCATGGGTTATTATTTATAGATAACACCCTTCCTCTAATTACAATGACTCCTCATTGACTCAAATTTTCTCCAATGTAACTAGATGCTCATGAGTCACCCTTCAAGGGCCTTCACCTTCATCTTCTAATTACAATGGCTCCTTTCCACCTCAAGGTTACACAGTCACAATTAGACACTCACATATTACCCTTTAGGGCCCTTTACCCTTTTATTTCTAACACATAACCTAATGTGAACATTGTGCCTTCATATCCAAAACCAAATATTGTGCTAACCAAGGCCAAGCCATCTCATCCTAGCATTGAAAAGCCTTAAGTCTATTAGACCAACTAAGTAAAAATCCTATGTAGATTTCCATCTTAGACCGCTTACATACATCTAAAGTGCATAGAATTATTTTGAATAGAATTTTACAAGAATCAACTATTACCAAAGATATAAATCTTGAATAGTTCTAAACACTAGTTGGACACTTATATTCATTTTGTCAGCTCACACTTGATCAAAAAGACATGTCCACCCTAGATCTGAGCCTTAACAACCCATTGCATATTGAGGTAATAATTAAAAACCATAAGATCAAGCATATTCTTATAAATAATGGGTTAGGTCTAAACATAATATCTCTTAAATAGGTACAAATATTGGGATACACTATGAAGGACATCTAGCTAGATATAATCACCACAAAGGCTTACAAAAATGCTAAAAGGGAGTCTTTTGGTATCATTTATTTACTAATTATTATTGGGTTTATTTCCCACCACACTTTATTACATATTGTGGACATTGAGATACCTAACAATATACTTCTTGGTCATCTTTGGATACATGAAGTACAAGCCATTCCATCCACCTTGCATTAGTGCCTTAAGTTTCCCCACAATGGGATTGAGGTTACTATTCCTGCCATTCAATAGCCTTGTTAGTATTACAAACATATAAAGGATAAGTTATGAAATTATAACTATTGTCCATGTTATGAATTTATTGCAAAGAAGAATAAGGAGATAGTTTCACATCCACCTCCATCTAATTATATCAAGCCTAGTGACTTGGCTTCCACTTCAGCTAATCCATTTCTCATATCTCTTGTAAAATAGGTTATGATAAAAGACATGGGCATTTACACGTACCATATTAAGGATGCCTTCCATGTTTCTAATTTGATGAAGTATTATAAAACATTTGGTAAACCCAAATAGACCTAACTTGATCTGGTAATAGAAGAAAGAATAGTGGAAACCATCTATTGTATTTATACCTGCTACTTTATTGAAATAGGATCAAGAGGATTTCATAGAAGGAGACTGGTTATATTATGATGGCATTTCTGATTTATTTCAGAATCTAAAATATCCTATCCCTAATTAGATCATAGATAATTTTGATTATACAAGAAATAACCTTGGCCCATGAGTGAAAGGAATCTTGGAACCCTTATCAACTAGAGTACCTAATTTGAATCATGGTCTTAGATTTATACTACCTAGGTGTGACCTCAGACTTTTAATAGTGATTATTTTGAGTCAACTAGTGAAAAGACTCATAGAAATGATGTAGTGTCCCATTATAGATTTTTTTATGAGCTTGTTGACTCATATATATTTGATCAAAATACCATTATAACCTTAACACCTATTGTTTCTATTGGAACTTCCCTTACTAAAGTAGAACCTCATTATTCCCTATGTCTTTACCATCTAAAACTCATTGATTAGGACCAAAAAAATTTGGTCATACACCTTGATGAGTTTTAGAATGAATAATCAATTGTATAAAACATGGGACTAAGAGATAGATTGCCCATTGGTGATCACAAACAAGGCTTTGATTTTTTATTAGATATTTTTGCCTACTTTGGAGAGTAGTCAAACTTTCTTGGTCATAATAAAGATAAAACATCAATATATTTAGGTGAAAACCTCTTTTAGGCACTCATTGATCAGGGAAAAAGTAAAGATAAAGTCAAGCCCTTGAGTGAAAACCTATTTTAGGCACTCTTGGATGGGAAAGTTTGCTAATCCCCAAAGGATGATCAAGGTCCTTCAAGTCCTAGCTCTATATCTAGTATGATCATATCTTCAGAATAATAATAAATGTTTGAGCATCTCACTCTTGAGTTTCAATAGATTTTTGTTACTTGGCCATTACCTAATATGGTGGATTCAAATTTGTCACATTATCTAGATCTTTGGGAGGAACAACAAGAAATTGTAGTAAAAGAAGATGACCATGATCACATATTACCTATTATTCTTGAAGATGGATCCATATTTCTTGCAGAGAACATAGTTGAAGTGGACTTAGGAACATATGATGATCCCAAAATTGTTTATTTTGGATCTTCCCTTACTAAAGTATAATGTGAACACATTATATCCATTTTGATGGATTTCATTGATATTATTGCATGGCCATATTCAAACACGCTAGGCCTAGACCCAAACTTGGTAGTGTATCGATTTGTTATTCATCCAAATGCCAAACTAATTAAGAATAAATTAAGAAAGATGCATCTACACATCACCATCTTGGTAAAATCCAAATTGGATAAATTATTAGGAGAATGATTTATTAGATCACTAGACTATTTTGAATGGATATCAAACATAGTTCCAGTCAGCAAGAAGCCATAGGGTATACATATTTGTATAGATTTTAGATATATCAACAAAGCATTACCTAAAGATTATTTTCCTCTACCCAATATTGACATGATCATTGATTCTATTATTGGGTATGAGATGATGTTCTTTATGGACAGATTTTTTGGATATAATTAGATCAAGATAGCCTAAGAAGATCAACACAAGACTACATTCACCACTCCATGGGGAATATTTTCTTACCAAGTCATGCCATTTGGATTAAATAACATTAGAACCACATATCAATTTGGAATGACTATCATCTTCCATAACATGATTCAAGATATTGTTGTGGACTATGTTAATTACATACTAGTAAATTGATGAACACGTGCTAGACATCCTGACATTTTATGAATAATCTTTGAAAGGCTTCGTGAGTATAAAGCCTAACCAAATATTAAGAAGTGTGTCTTTGGAGTCACTTAAAATAAATTTATATGTTTCATTTTATCATAAATAAGGATCGAATTTAACCCTACTAAGGTCAAGGCTATTATTGAAATGCTTCCACCTTCAAATCTTAAATAACTCTAAAGCCTACAATGAAAGATCTAATCAATCCACAGGTTTATTTCTTAGCTAGTATATAAGTGTCACCCATTTACTCATATCTTGAAGAAAGGAGTCACATTTCAATGGGATGAATACTGTCAATTAGCATTTATGAAACTCAAGACATATTTGTCCAACTTGCTAGTTTTGAGACTACCAATACGTAGACAACCACTACATTACATATCAACAACTGAGCATGCACTGGGGGATATTTTGGCCCAACATGATGATCAAGGTAAAGAACATTTAGTCTATTATTTAATCCACACACTAGTGGATTATGAAAACAATTATACATGTATTTAGAAGGCATGTTTAGCTATGGTCTTTTCTTCCCAAAAGTTATGACATTATATGTTGAATGAACAATAAAATAATTTTCATCACTAAGGTGGATCTTCTCAAGTTTTTATTATCTAAATAAGCTCTCAAAAGATGTATGGATAAGTGGGTCATGTTCTTGAGCAAATTTGATGTTGAATATTAGAATAAAAAAGCTATCAAGGGATAGGTTATTTATGATCAACTTGTAGATTCCCCTATTATAGACACTCAACCACTTAGATTCAACTTTATAGATAACTCAATCATGGAAATGAAAGAAGTATAGAGATAACCTAAATAATGGAAGATATATTTTGGTGGTTTATACACTTATTGTAGACCTATATCTGGCATCTTGTTGATTACACCACAAGGGGATTTGATTCCTAAAGCATTTCAGATTAATTTTCATTGTACCAATAGTATTTCCAAGTATGAAGCACTTATTATAGCATTGCATCTTGCCATATCGTAGGATATTTATCACCTAATTATCTATGGTGATTACCAATTGATCATCAATAAAACCACTGATCAGTTTCAAACTAGAGATGACAAACTTGTTTCCTACAAGAAAATCATGGATAATCTCAAGGTTCATCTTAAATCTCTATAGTTTGAACAAGTAACAAGGGCCAAGAATAGATCTATCGATGCAATGGAAAAAAATGGGTCAATGATATAGATTGGTGGTGGAACTAAAGAGTATTAGTTTCTAATTGAAAATATTCTACAACATTCATTATTATGTCAGATTCAAAAAGTGTATGCACCATTGCTAGTCCCAATCCCCCACTTGAATTGCCTTGGTATCAAGACTATTATAATTATTTCTATGATCACATTTTTCTACCTAACTTATCCAATAGCCAACAAAAACTATTATTTCATCATCTAGACTATTATACCCTCCTTGGAAACACGATTTATCATAATGGCTATGATGGAACACTACTTTGTTGTTTATCTTTGGGAGAATCTAAGCTAGCGTTGAAGGAGGTTCATGAAGGAATGTGTGGGGCCATTACCAAAGGTATAGTATTAGCTAAGAAGTTCCTCAGAATAGGTTATTATTGGCCAAAAATGGAGACAAATGCTTGTAATTATATGAGGTGTGTTTCTTATCAGTAACATAGAAATTTGATACACGCACCTTCCTTATCACTATAGCCAATCACAACACCATGGCTATTCTATACTTGGGTCCTCTATCTCATCAAGAAAATAAACCCTACATATTCAAATGGCCATAAACACATTTTAATTGATATCAAGTGATTTAATAAGTGGATTGAGTCTATTCATCTCACTTATGTTACTGAAAAGAAGATAACCAAATTCATTCATTACCATATCATCTGTCGATATGACATCCTAGCACACATTATATCCGATAATGGTATATAATTTGTAAATAGATATGTAAAATAATTTTAAGAAAAATTCAAAATAAATCACAAGAAATCCACACCATATAACCCAGAAGGTAATGGATAAGCTAAGGCATATAACAAGAACATTATAGCCATTTTAAATAAGATTTTCAATGATGTTGGCCATAATTATCACTTGAAAATATTTCCTTCCCTTTGGGCTTATTGAACCTATCATCAAACCCCTACAAGAGACATTCCATATTCCTTTGTTTATGGAACATAAGATATTATCCTGATTGAGATCTATTTAACATCATTATAAGTTTTTTTAGAGAATACTGAATATGATGAATAATATAGAGTTTCAAGGTTGTAAGAACTAGAACTTCTTGGTGGTAAGCATTTGACTACCATATAAAACATGAAATCCTATTGTAATAGATTATAGAGAAGCTAAAACAAAAACATTCTCCCTTGGAAGTTTGAGATTGGTGTTTTGGTCTTGAAAGAGAACCAAAAGAACATAAACACTAAATGTAAGAAAAAGGTAATTTTTGGCCTAATTGCTTGGGACATATGTTATCATAATGAATTATGGATCAAGGGCATATCAAATGGCTACTCTGAATGGTGAATAACTTCTAGATCCCATGAACATTATGTACTTTAATAGGTTCTACACTTGATAGCTTCAAACCTTATCTACAAGAACCATTACTTAGGGGAAACTTATGTTGAAGTATTTTATCCTACCTTTATATCCTAGACTATCCTCTCATAGACCATATTCTTTATTTTAACCTACCTTGAACCTTTCTTTAGAGAACCATATTATTTTCATGACTCTAGATAGTGAAAGATTTTAGATGTTGACACTTTGAACACATTTTATACTACCTAGAACATTTTCCTAGAGAACCTAATTTTATCCCACATTGGACCATCATCTTTTAGACCCTCTTCATTTTGGACCATTCTCTTTGAGAACCACATTATTTTCATTTCTTGGGTTATTATATCCTGAACACTTTTATCCTTGACCAATTATGATCCTGATTATGACTCATAGGCATTATGAATAGATTCAATAATAGTTCTATAAAGCACTTCATCAAGAGCAATATTTTGTAGCTTCTTTTGCACACATGTGAACTGAATACTACAATGTGTGGTTGTTGCCTGCTGCATGGTTCTTCAAATTTTATATTATGCTACACATTTTTCTATTTATTTTCATACTATTTGGTATATGTTTTTTCCTTATTAGGATCCTTGCTCTCACTGATTTAAAAGTATGTGCCATTACAACTAGTTTTAGATATATTAGAACTTCTAGTTATTTCCTTAATCCATTATTTATATCCATGAGTGTCATTATATAAAGCTTAGATATTATTAAAAATTCTACTCTTGGATGAGTATTTAATTGATTATTTGGTTCCCCTTTGTATAAAATTTATCCCAAAAAAACCAAAAACATAAGAAAACAATTCACAAAAGAACAAAAACATTGTCTTTCACTTTTGTATATTTTGATCCCATGATCTTACCATTTTTAAAGTAATCATATCATGCTCTTGCCCTTTTTAAATTATCTTGTCCCACTGACTCACCATTTTACAAGAACATCCTCATTTTTCCTATCATCCATTTTATTTTACAACATTGATCATATTTTCTAGTCATATCCTTTTCTTCTATCCCACATCCTGGGAGAACTACATTTAGCTTGAAGTTCATGTTGGGCCACATGTCCATTGAACTATATAGGTATAATCCACTTGTATTGTACATCTATAGTTAGCTCATCCACCAATTTCCTTTTCTTCTCTTCCCCCATTTCTTATGTGTTGTTACCCTATCATTTGGGGACAACCTTGTGTCTTTGTTCTTGTTACGTTGTTGTAGATAGAAACATCTCTACTATACATGCTTGAATAATTATTTTTAAACTGAACTAATTTTATTTTTTTGTGTGTGTTTATTTGATTTTTATTGGTGTTTTTTTATGCTTTCTTGTCTCTTTTATTTTTATTTCTTTCCTTTGTTTGTTTTATCTTGCTTCTTCTTGGTCTTTTATTTTGTTGTTTGGTCCTGTTCTTTTGTTTTATTTTTTCAAGTACATTTTAATGGTCCACATAGATCTTGATTATTTATATCTTGATATCATGTTATCAAGTTGTTCTTGTTAGAATTTTAAACATTATTTTTCTTACTTAAGTCTTCATTATTCATATCTTGATTTTAGTTGGGTTCATCTATGTTTTACTTTTTCTTTGTCTTTACTTGTTTTTTGTTTAAATGTAAATAGTTGTAACTCTAGTATTGGTAATTTTTTTACCATTATCCTTAGTATTAAGTATTCATATTTGAACTAGATAATCGTAATTGAAATGCCACGTTCTCATACTTATGATTCCTAATTTATTTTCTTATATAAAGCACTTTTTGCTTTGGACTCAAGTCTCAACATCGATATAGATTTGATGATCATCTCTCAAGAGCACCAATGAAACTAGATACCTATGGCTTCAAACCTAACTCTATGAAACAAGTGTATCTCTTGGCATACATCATGAGTCTAATCAAACCTTGGTCAATTTTTTTCATCCCTCATTCCATTCTCTCTCACTTTTGGGTGAACTACATTGGCTTGAGGTCCTTTTGGACTATGTAGGTAGTGCTTGAATACAGATGTATCTCAAGTCATCTTGGCCATCTTCATTATTCTTTTCATATCTTTCATCACCTTTGTGCATCCTTGTATGGCTGGTTGTTTATAGATTTTTCAATCATTACACAATTACATCTATGTTTATGCCCACTCATATTTAATCTATGTCATAGTTTATATTATTGAGATATTGATTTCTAATTTTACCTACAGGAACACAACATTTGAACCAACCATTGAGTCAAATCAGACCTATAGGGGTAAACCATTCTTTATCAGTGATCAAATTAGCCCTATTGGGGTAAAATTATTTATCACATGATCAAATTAACTCTATTAGAGCACATTATTATTTATTATATCTTTGGAGACAAGATTATCCTCTTATTTTGATTCCAAGCTATGTTTACTTTTACCCTCATTTTGGTAATATTTTAGTGTACAACTTATCTCGAGATTGATCAATTTATAAGTGTGTATCTTGCACCTTAGTTTTAGGTGTGTTCAAAGTGTGTCACTTATATTTTTTGATTGTATCCTTCCCATTCCCCCCATTATTGGGGCCATATTATTATAATTTAATTTTGATCACTAATGGAATCAATGCATGCAATCATTAGCTCATCTAGATATAATTTGTTCCATGCGTTAATCTTACTTTCTCTCTCTTTTTGAGAGTCTATCCTTCTGTTTCATCCTAGTATGTCCTCTCAAGGGTGCATCATGGGTCATTTATAATTTATTAATAATAAATATTTTATTTTAAAATATATTTCTTCACTTGAATGTCTCGCTACACCTTCTCAAATAGGGGGAAAATGTACACATCCAATTCCTAACACCTTAGTGTTGAAATTGTCAATCTTACTCGAAATGCATAATTTTGGCCAAAATCACTAAAATGAATTAAATGGTTTTATATTGTCATATACAAGTGCTGATTTAGGCTAAAGTATCCCTAAATGGGGAAATTCATTTTATGTGATTATTAACTTTGATCAATTCATTTTGAGTCAAAATGATGAAAATACATTTTGGTGCTTTGGATCACTCTCTTCTTCTAATTCAGAAGCACACATCATGTGTATGCATTATTTTGTGTTGGTAACATCCTAAATGGGATGATGGTCTATACACAACTTAAATCACCTTGTAATTCCTCTTGAGTCAAATTATGACCTAGAAATATAAATTTTTGACCAATGTAATTAATGAAGTGTACCAATTTCCAAAGAATTAAACTAAAATTGATTAATCTTACTTAGGCAAATTAAACCAATTTATGAGTTCAAGTAAGAATTCCATGGAATTTATTGAATATTTATTTATTGGAAATTGAATCCTATTTACTACATTATTAAGTGAGTTCATTTTTTGGGTGGCATCCATAAGCCATAAATGCAACAAATATCAAGATTATGGCTTCCCATGCCTTTTTAATTCCCCTTACTCTTAAATAATTATGAGGATATTTATGGATTTTATTTACATAATTGGATTAATTCATGGCCACTCATCTTCATCTTGAGATGGATGGTCACGATTGATCCTGATCAATTTGGAAAATCTATAAGTAGGAGGCCTCTCACTCACATTTTAATCTTAAATTGTGTAAACTTATAATACATGATTCTTTCCACAACCTTTATTTGTGTTGATTATTGTGTTTTATTTGTAATAAGAAAGATTCATTTGATAGGCATATTATTGATTTAATATCATGAGCCTAAATTATACTTGGTGTTCTTGAGATGGTGGAAGATTTTTCTTTGCATCCATTGTTAAAGACTTGATCACTAAATCAAGGGGAAAAACATGTTTGGATCCACTTATGGATGGTGGGATGCTCATGGGAAGGTAATTGGTATTTTCTTTCTTTCATTTTATATTTATTGTCATTTTCACACCTCGTTGAAGAGGTTAGCCTAGAATGTTAGTTTTTTATGTATTTTTCTTGGGTTTCATGACTAATGCTTAATTTAACCATATTTATAATCCATATCTATAGTCTAAAGTATCACTCTTAGTACTAAAATACCACTTTTGGGTGATTAATTTCCCCCTTTCTTATATAAATGTAGCAAAGTGAAATGACTAAGATAAAGGAAAAAGAAGCATACTAGGACTTACCTAGGAAGTGAAGCCCTTGAAGTTAGGTTTGAGTATGTGAAGCATGCTCAAATGCATGTCCCAAAAATGAATTGTGCATAAATCAATCCTTACTTAAGAGGGAAGAGGAAAGAAGTAAAACTAAGTAAATATATGGGAAAGAAGAAAGGAATGAATACACCTTACTAGGTACATGAACCAATCCATGAATTTGGTGATAACATGTTTGTGTGCATGTATATAGTGATTAATAAATGAATATCTTGGATTGACATTATGTATTTCTCAATCCTAATATGTGGGTGGCTCAGGAATTGAATCTAGTTTTGACTCCATCATTTTCCACCCCTACTTGGTGGATCATGACCTATGAATAGCTTGGATTTGATTGATAGTATGTCTAGCCCTCTCATGTAAGTGGCTTAATAACTCAATTAAGATATGACTCCATTATTTAACTCTCATGTATAGTAGCTGCATCTAAAATTAAACTATGTGAATTAATTTAATTGTCTAACTAGGTATATATAATTATGTATGCCATCTTTGTGGCCAATTAGGTACATTAGGTGGATCTAGACCACTCAAGAATGCCAACCAATACAAATAGAGTCAACCATGAAACTTGTGTGCAACATAGAATATGATGTTAGGTTTATACAATGTAGAGAATAACATGGAAATTGTGATTCCATCTAATCAACATGTGTGTGAGTATACAAAAATAATATACTATACACATGCAACTAAATCTGATATCTAAGTATATGGATTCTAGATTGAGTTTTAGTAAGTTATATTTAGGTATCTAAACTGAATATGGGAATGGTCATGTCATGCATGATGCCCCTAATATGAACAAACTGATATGAATCTGAGCTAAACTAGTTTGAATTTGAGAAAAAATGAGTATAACATATAAATTTGTAACTAAATCTATACAAACCTATACTGCACCTACTATACTATTTTGATAAATATGGGTTGTTCTAAAACTAATACTATTGGAAAATAACACCATATCTTGGATAGTAATACCATGTGGTGTTAGTGGCCCAATTTGGGTGCTAGTGTCCTTATGGTTTTAATTATGTGCAAATGTATTGATTTTTGGGTCACTATTTTCCCACTATGTTTATTGGTGTCTAATTTTTGGTAACTAAGTCTATAAGCTAAAAAATGTACTATGAATTTAATATAAGAGCCTAATTTTTGAGACAAACTCTTATGAGTTACCCCTATTTTGAGAATTTATGTAAGAACTATCCTCAAAGAAAAAACTCTAAAAAATGTGTGTTAAATGGAGCATATATGATAACTATGTAATGATCCAATATAATGTATATAAATAACATGAGAACATAAGATGATCTAAGCATGAGTATGTAATGTAAGATGTATTTCATGTCTAACATTCACAAGGGTATTAATATAGATGTAATAAATGCATTTAATAATAATTTTGAGTAAAATTGGGTAGCTACCTAGGGGATGGGGCATGATGTCCATCACAACACCCAAGTAGGAAGGGTAGATGCATTAGGTCCCTCATAGCATAAAAACTAGTGTGTGTAACAAACAAATAAAAGTGTCATGGCCATGATGTATATAATAAAGCATACATACAAAACACATCAGGTAAACAAAGGAAGCCAAGGGGACAAAAAATAAGGGACATGGGCACATGTCACTCAATCTAAGAAAATAAGACATATAAGGACATGTTCAAATGTCCACATATTCAAACAATAAACAAGTTGGATTAAAGCCACATAGAAGGACATGTTCAAATGTCTACATACACAATTAGTAAAGGTACACACAAAGACATGGGCACATGTCCAAAGCATAGATAATTTGAATAGAAGTTGCATAAAGACAAATAGAAATGGTATATTAAATTCTCTCAAATAGAAGAAGTAGAGAGATACAATCAAGTCTAAACTAGGTAATCTAGAAATAAAAATATGCATGGATATGTAATATAAATCTATGTAAGAGATATGATGTATATATGTTGAATTTAAAGTAGTAGTATCCAAAAAAACATATAAGAGTAATATGATCAATATCAAAATATAACAATGCTAAAGATATAATGTAGAGCACAAAAAGATTGAACCTCGTAATCAAAACTATGTATAAGATGCCCCCAAGTGGGTAGATAATAATAAGTCTAGATTGGTGTAGTGGACTTGAGTCCTGTAGGAAATCTATAAGCACTCAATAAGAATAATCGAAACATGCATGTATGATAAAACAAACTATACTAAGATAACTAACATATATAATATATGGAGAATATAATAAATGTAAACATAACAATGCATACAATTTGTAAATTTGTGTTTTTTGAGTAATATTTGAATTTTTTTATGCATTATATATATATATATATATATATATATATATATATATATCATAGATATAAGTTATGTACAAGGAACATGAAAATGAACATGTACAAGGAGTAAAAGAGAGGGAAAATATGTACAAGAAGAGAGAAACCATACTAATTTATGAGTCTTATTGGAGGATCACTTCACTATGACTTATGTCAAATAAGGGAATTATGATTGTGCATGTTATAACTATGGTCTCATAATCTATTGTACTAGGTGATCTATATTTGTATCTATCTATGTAGTAGTATTAGGAATCTATGGCACTAACTATGGTGTCCTATAAACTATAAGGGTATTAGGAATACATATGGTAGAATAAGTTATAGGTGGCCTAGGTGCCTTATGTTGAGAACTTTGAGAACCCAATAATACTTGTCTTGATAGAAAGTGATGAGAGGGAGGCCCTCTAGAATCTATAACATATCTCTTATGTATGGGTCTCTCTAATAATGGTCTCTATGGGAGAGTGTGTGTAAGTGTCAATATTGTATGAGTATACCTCCCCTAGATATATGTCTCTATTTAACTCTATGGTATATCAATAGGAATTATGATCTGAGTTTTAACTGCTAACTATGATATATCTAGTAATACTATTATAACTAATAATTGTTATGTAACTACTTTAGGAATAGGTAGAGGATACTCATATGAAAGACCCTAAAATTTGACCACCTAATTTGAATATATATATTTTAGGCATCTATGAACTTTAGATGGGATGGCTGATAAATGTTATATTAATGGCCTACCTAATAACATATCAAACATGCCTCACTAGGTACTACTGAGAATTGAGTGGCCATATTTACTATTCCAACTTATAATGAAAGCATAATCTCCCTAATTGAGCTCTGAACATGACCACTAAAACCATTGATAACTATGTCTATAGGGAATATATCCTACTCTAAATACCCTGAATGCTATAAAAGTGTCATAGTTCACATGCTAATGCTTGACCCATTTTCAACCATAACACTATGGATATGATGATGGTCTATGTAGACTCGTATAGTGCATATAAATATGTATCATCATCAATTGTATCTTACTCTAAAAAGGTGATGAGTGGTCTAGGTGGAACTACAGTGTGGTACATACCAATGATATTTTTCAATGGGTGTGCTTCTTATATAATAGTATGATATGAATCTAGTGGTGGATGTGTCTGATATGTGTAGTGAACACCTATAGTGTTTCCTACCTCATTTTTTATGTGACTTTGGAATAGATCTAAGAATATATTTAATGATTTAGTTTATATTTTTTGTACTTTTAGTGTCTATGTGGGTGGGCACACATAATGTTAGCCTCAATTAGTTCTTGTATCTTATGATTTAGTCTAATGCATCTATTTGTTGTATGGCCTACAACCTTGTGATACTCATAGAATGCATTAGAATTATAGTTCTTTGGAAGAGGTCATGTTGTATCAACCTATTTTATATGAGGGAGAGATATGACATTGCATTTTAAGATCTGATGTAAAACATGTGCTAGTGATTCTAGAAGGTTGGTGAAGTCTCTACATGGAGGAGTTGATAAAACCAAATGAGGGGATGGATCTAAAGCTATTTTGACTATGGCATTTTGATCACTCTTATTTTTAGTGGACCTTATCTTGTATGGAGGCTTACTTTAAATCTTATTAATTTATTTTGATCCAATTGCATATTTTAGTTTCCCATTGATAGAAGTTTAACTTCCCTTTCTTATTAAACAAAATAGTTTCATGTAATGTTGCTAAAAGACTCTATTTGAATATGCCTGAAGCTCTTTGTCTACCATGGGGCTATTCAATTTAGCTAATAAAGTCTTGTATCATAATATATATTTTATAATAGGTTCATTTGACTTTTATCTCAATTAAGCCACTTGAACATATGAGATCTTGTCACTGATATTTATCGAGAAGTGTGCTAAAAATATGTCTAGAAAAAGGTTGAATGTTGTGATAGATTGATTTGGTAAGTCATAAAACCATTTTAAACCATAATCCTTTAATCTACATGGAAACAACATTGTGAGAAGCCAATCATTAGAAATATAGCCCAAACATGCTATGTGAAAATCTCAGAGATGGTGCTTTGGGTCACCCTTACCATCATATAATGTAAGTTTAGGTGCCATGAATCCAGATGGCAAGGGAGTTTATTCTATGTGATGTGCCAAAGGTGTATGAAAAATAACATCAAAATCCAAGGCATGTGATGGCATAATGGCTCTTTTCTCAAGATGTAACACTTTGGCCTATAGGGTATGAACCTCATGTATAATGGATTATACATATGGAATGGAGGAAATAGCCATAGGAGGTGTAGCTATCACTAAAGGTTGTTCAATTAAAATTATTGGTTGTGCTAATTGAGTTGGCCCCACTATAGTTTTAGCAATGTTATTAGCTGGGGGAGTTGAAGATTAACCATTGTTTGATTTTTTAAGTTCTTCTTGAATAATAGTGATGAAGTCATCTTGCATATCTAAATGTTTGGACACAAAATATTTTAATTATTTCTTATCAGTCTCATTAAATTGGTTGTTGAATTCTGCCATTATAGTTTGGGAAGTAGGAAAATCATGTTTTTGTATATTTTGAACCTATAAAGAATTTTAATATAATAAAGATTTAAAAAAAAAGTATTGAAACAAATCTAAAATTTTAAAATTAAAATTAGAGCATAAACATAAAATGGATACAAACCCTAAAAGCATCTAGGTTTAGGGTTTGAGCAATGTTTGAATTAAGTTTGATTCACCAAATGTTTTAACCTTTTAGGATTTAACTAGTATAAATCCTATGTTTTTTGAAGATATAAGGAGACTAAATTAAGGAAATAATATGTAATAAATATATCCATTTATTTATTATAGAATTTACTAGCTTTGTCTTTTTTTTTAAATAGTAATAAATAGTGCAAGTAATGACTTAGCTAAAAAACACATAATATGAATGATCTAGTGTTGGTAACTAATATAGAAGCTAGTTTGAGTGTCATAAACTAGATCCCTATACAATAACCCCTCTTGGTTATTAGAATCATAATTGGATACTAGAACCATTATTGGAAAAGTGATAGTAGTGTCTTGATAAAGGAAATATTATCCTCTATGAAAGACTGTCTTGAGCTTCTATGTGCACTTGTGTCTGGATCTTTGGGGTTTGTTTCTATGTGTATGAGTTCTAAAACCCTATATTTTCCTTGTATTAACTAATTTATTTTTAAAAACCTAATCCTCCATACAAATATGGCATGGAATGAAAATTTTATTGATTATTAGGGTTGGTTGGACATCTTCAACACCCCGATGTGAAGAGAGTTGCTTATATATTAATACTTTGAGAAGGGATAAGGCCCAATGTAGTTTTCCTCACCTAAGTATTGGTGAAATTGAAAATGATGCTAGTATGATAGTGGCATTGAGTGATTTTAATGTGCTTGATATTATAAATCTAAGCTTAAGCCTACTATAGATGGTAGCATGTAGAATTAAGATATAATAGGGATTGATAACCTTAATTTTTCTTAACTTGTTCTATGTTTGAATGTCCATTTTTCATATGATTTACATATAGTGGTTATATGGATAAAATTCATGTATATATACTATTTTATTGTTTGTGTGGGTGATAAAATATGTTTAGGCTGACCTTAGGAGGCTTCAGTTTTGAAAATATATTCTTTTGAGAAAATCTACGGAAATGGATGTTGGAAGCAAAATCACTAAGGGGGGTGAATCAGTGTCCTTAATAATATTTTACTTTAAATTAATCATTTATTTATTACCATTAATAAATAAATAAAAACCTAATTTACATAAGCATGAAAAAAGTGTTAATCAACCAAAGTAATGCATAAACAACCATAACGCATCATATAGGTGGGAAACCCTCATGGGGATAAACCCCATTGCAATAAAGTTTGGAAAAATAGTAATATAAATTAATGAATAAATATTTATATAAGAACCAACCCAAAAAACAACAACCCCTAACTCACCAAGCACCCACTTGGCATTAGCAAGCATCAACCTGCTAGGAGGCACCAACCCCCTTGTTGATCACGCACCCACTCAATCAAAACTTATGATGAATCATCACTTAATAAGGAACCAATTATTTGTCCAAATTTTGTTTTATTCTTATAAAAACCTAATTATGGTCTTGTTTTATTCTCTCTATTTCTTTTTCTCACTATGACATCAATGTCATACTCAATCTTCTATCTGCTATCTCTGCACATCAGCTACCTCATCATGGCCTTATCAACATGTTTAATCCTATAAGACACCTTATTATATATTAAAACCTTATATAATTATAATATTATCC
Source organism: Torreya grandis (assembly GCA_037957365.1). Lineage (NCBI taxonomy): Eukaryota > Viridiplantae > Streptophyta > Pinopsida > Cupressales > Taxaceae > Torreya > Torreya grandis. The sequence goes on from JARHVA010003734.1 coordinate 1,749,759, forward strand.
TATTTTTTCTTATTTAAATATTAAATATATGATGTTCCTCTTCTTTAGCTCTTCACATACTTCTATTCTTCTCAAATTGGCCTCTAGCCTTCTTCGCTCAACTAACCCTCTTCTTGAATTGATTAGGCCATATGACATTTATCCTCATATTTAAAAATTATGTTAGATATTAATTAAACCAATATTATGGTCCACATAATAATATCCTACTCCTCTTTGTGCTCTTTTATTTTCTTTCACCCATACTTCACTTTCATATCCAAATAGGCCTAAAACTACCGTGTACTTATACTAGTCTCTTGCTATCATACACCTTTATTATTAATATAAATTTGAACACATATATTATAATTTAAATATTTCATATAGCATGTTTAAAACATTAATCAAATAATGTATTAGGTTAGACATAGATTAATAGACAAATTTCTCTTTTAGGCCTTAAGGAGACCTAAATTCATTTAGGCCTTCATTAGAGCACATAACACTTTGTATTTATTTAAACACTTAAAAACACCAAATACAAAATTAAAAAATACTATTAAAATAAAATTTACCATATAAAACTTTAATTTATTTCCAAAATACCTTTTAAGTCCAATCACCACTTGAACCCCTTCTCAAAACACTACTCACAATAGGCTTGTCCAAACACAAAAAACATGTTTAAAAAAATGAAGAATAAACTCAATTTTTACACATAATAATGGGAAAAAATAACATATAAATAATCATCATGACCTTAGGGTCATCAAAAAATTCATAAAATTCTTCAACTCAGGGTATACAATCTCAAACTCTTCTCTTTAAGTAGCCCACTTAGAACTTCCAACTAGCCTCAAAACATAGTCAATGAAAAATGAAATTTTGACTCTTGATTGAACATACTAAAGGGATTATAGTGTATAAACATGATGTTATATAATAACTATAAAATTTTTTTAAAAAAAAGATAATAATCTCTAATAGAAACTATTGGTCTTGCAGACCAATCTATTGACCTTCTCTCTCATAGTCTTTACTCAACTAGACAAGCCATTTTGGTTTCAATGTTCCAACCTCTTAAACTAACTTACAGGATTATGAAAATAATTGATACATAATTAAATTAAAAAAAAATATCATCATATGAATTATATATCAACTCATGTCATAAATTCTCAAACCCATTGCTACAACCTACTTACCTAAAACTACCAGTTTGCCTTGAAAACTAGTCATGGTGATTTTGAATTTCAACACCTATGTAGACACATTAAAAATATCATGATACATTTTTATGATCCTATATTATAATTATATAATTATTAGATAGGTATATAATATGGTTATATATAAATATTGGTCTTGTAGATCAATCTCACAACCTTGCACCTTCATTATCTCATCTTCACTAGATACGTCAACTTATGAGAAATTTTTTCATCATTATCACTAACCTAAAAAAAATATCCAAGATTAAAATTTATTATAGGTATTAAAAAAAATCTATATTCACTTGTATTCATCCCTAATCCATGATAACACATCCCTAATCAACTTCTTACTTTTGCCTAGTTTTCTTGCTATTTGCACCATTAGGCCTTTTAGTGATATGTCAAATTGTATGAATTGTTTATAAATCATGAGGGTTAGACAATAATAATAAACCACCATTTAAATAATATATAATCCTTAAAATTTAACCTTCATCCAATTAGAAGCTTTGACTCAGTCAACTCTACCTACTACATCAAATCTTTGAGAAACAAAGCCTTTTCTATAGGGTCTGTTCACATAGATGATAAAGTAATCACACCTAGAGGTTCCTTGAAAAGTTTAATATAACATAAAATCAATTAAATATCCATATAAAACCATTTTTATCACTTTATAACAAGGTATTTAACATCAGGTCATTGTTAGAGTTTTTTTATGTTTTAAACCATCTTACAGTCTTAATGATCATTCATAAAGCTTATCCATTATTCCAAAAACCAATGCTTATAAATTTTATATAGGAACCTTACCCATATAAATTTAATATCCCATGTTCTCATTAAAATGATACATGTGCCAACAAACACTTGATTATCCTTCTTGAGTAGACAACTCTTCATCCTATGCACCCTAGAGACTTTAAGACACTTTTTGTTTCATTAACCTTAAATTTTTGACCTAAAAATTCATGAATATTACTAAAACAACTTTAATCATCTTTCTAAATTCTTACCTACTCACACTTGCCTTGGAAACTAATCTTGATACCCCATTATGCCATGCTTTCTCTCTTTGAGCTCTAGGCTTTGACTTACAAGTCATATTAGGCCTTCAAGCTAACATTTTAACCACTATCCAAGATATAAAAACCTAATATAAAAATAAAAAAAAATATATCATTCTCAAATAATATCAAATATTATACATATGTATTATCAATAACTCATGTTGCTTCATTAGGCTAAGCAAGGTCTAGAGGTGGTCTAGTTGGATATTATATTTGTAGGTATTACCCATATATGCTTATGCTAAGACTCACTTGAGTGTTTAAAAAGATAATAATCATGCTAAAACAACCTCATATATCTTGTTATTCCTTTATGAATTCATATAAATAGGACACTAACCTCATACCTTATCACAAGGTTTCTTCATGCAATGACTAGTGTCATGACTAGACTTCTCAAGCACTTGAAGCTTGACAACTGACCTTAAAACACTCCTTGATGATTATACACATTTTTAACATGAATTTCATGCTCCTTATACAATATCATACCTATACACATACTACTTCATGATCACCATGCCAATGATCATGATATGACTATACTTCTCAAGACACCTTTTATTCAAATACTAGTAATTCAAAACATGCTTACCTTGACCTGAAACTTAAAATCAACCTTAGAAGAATCATCAGTTTAACTTTGAATTCTCTCTTAATAGAGAGACATTATTGGATAATTTTAGACTATTAATATCTAATATAATATATCTAATGAGGTAAAATCTATATATGTATAGTAGATATCTTTGGAGTTTCTATATTAATCTATAGAGTACAATTAGGCATCTTTGAAGCTACCTAGTATATTTTTGAAGCTACCTAGTAGATATTTAGGGATTCAATAGAGCATCTTCATATCTCAATAGATCATCTTTGGAGCTACTTATGTAGATCTTTAGATATTGACTAAGGACATTTTTGTCTCACTATGTTTTATGTCAAGTCTTCATATTAGGCATACAAGACCATACCCCATACACCATGCATCTTGACATCAATTACATAAACCTTTACATCAAATGATATCAAATTTGACATCAATGACATCAAACTTGACATAAATGACAACACTTCTAAAAAAACACCCCCTTTGTCAATGATGGAAAAACATTCTTCAAACTGATCACTCTCATCTCCTCTAGTTTGGTCAAACTCCCTTCTTGGATTTTCTACCCCTTTGACATTAATGAAAAATGTCTTCCATAAATATCATCTATAATCACACCTTCTTTACAATAATATTTAAACACATAGAATATGAATCACTAAGGCAACATGCTCCCCGTTACTCCATTCATACCTCCTTAAAAATTAACTTAGATTAAAAGACTATACATCTTATCCTTGACATGATTTTTATGACTCAAAATCACTAGGCTATACCATTTGTTCTTATCTGACAAGGATATTCTTCAAATGGACTCAGGTATACATGCCTATTTACCTTCTATTATACACTTTGATGCCATAGAGATGAATGATATCCAACTTAATTTTTATGTTCAATATTTATAAGCATCCAAATTTTCTTCATGATTATACATACCTTCTCTATACTACACACCTAATCTTGAAGTTCATGAATTATCTAATTATCTCCCCCTTTGTCCTTAAATTGTTTTATTCATGTAATGAAGACTCTTTATATAAACCTCTTATATCTATAATACATATCTGATCTATTTATATCATGACAACCCTTCTTGTATTAGTTCACTACTCATTAGGTCTGTAAAGCACCTAGTTCACTATCTGCCAAACTTCTATCTTGATTGATCACCTTCACCTCACACAACTAGGGCATACTAAGCATATAGATATATGATACATGACCCAAATTTCATCTTAAAATTCATAAAAAAATCACAGTCAATGCCTATGAGCATAAATCATATCTTAAATCAATACTTATCCACCATCCCTATCAGGTATGTCTACAATCAAAGATATTATTCCAATTGAAAAATCTAGTACTTCATGCTAGATCAGAGATTAGTCATGTCATGTCCATATGGTATTTCATATGTTATTCTTGCATCAATATTTATCCTTCATGTTTATCAATCCACTATGGCACAAACCTCATCATGACATCTCTTTCATGTACTTAATCACTACCATTTATACTCTGTCAAATGTCCCTATTCACCTTTGATATCAACCTTATGCAAGATGTATCTTCAAAATACATTCCTTGATATCAATTATTGATTAATAATCAATAGATAAGAAATTTATCAATAAACTCACCTTAAATATATCACTCATATCACTACTCTCATAATTTTGTCATGCCATGATAAGACTCAAGCATCCAATGCACCTAAACACCTTTAATATCCTGACCTATACCTTCCATGCTCATACCACTAATAAAAATTATTATCAATGCAACACTTTTATGTGAATTGACATAACTTACTACCCACTGAACTAACCTTGCTCTTACCTAGACACTAGTCTCAAAATAATTACTTGATAAATAAATATCATATAGATCTACACAACCTATTCATCATATGAATCAATAGTACACACAAACCATATTCAACATAGATAAAGTTCAACAATCATCCACCATGCTTCTAATTATATATGAGTATCTCCATGAATCCTAATGGAGTCACACCTTCTATATAGAACTATAATAACATAAATTTAGGAGATTCACAAATCTCCATACTCTCACAAGACTAAATATTCTTCAATGTACTTTTAGGATTGACAATCAAATTAGGTCTAACCTTTGGCTTGGCTTCTTCATCATCCTTATGAGATGTAAAATAATACTCTTTAAACTCTTTTAAATTTGGATTTTTCATTATAATAGAAAAAATCACACCTTGGTTTATGAGTTGATCATGACACACCTTGTCATCCTTCTTCTTCTTAGTCAACTCTTCATTCTTACTGCTTTGATCAACACCATGAGAACCAAGACCTTTCTTATCTTCTAACATGTGTATTTAGAAACCAATATTTATACTCTTATCTTTCATATAATCTTATTCTTTAGTCTTCTACTCCACTTTTACCTTATCTACAAGGTTTTTCTTCTTGATCCATTTCTTACTAGCATGACTATGAACGTTCTTGTCTTAACTGGTCTTCTTCATATGCCTCAACTTGAAATATATTAAAATGTGTCTTATTTTATCATATTTTTGGCACACAACATATCTCATACCATTATTCCTTACATATTTCTATGAATACACATTTCTGAATGACATTTTATAGTCTCTCCTTCCATAGTCTCTTGCTTTATGACCAAACTGGTTACAAGAGAAATTTAAAAGAACTTAAATACATTATGAAATTGGGATATATGATATAATTTTTCTTAATTTTTATATTAACATCATTATTTGGTAGACCATTGACATTTGAAGTCTGACTTTCCTTGTCTTGATATTTTTCCTTATGGTCTTCTTTGAATCCAAGACCTACTTTATCATTGGCAGACTTCTGACTACTCAAAATGTCATTTAGAGCCTCAATGTTCTTTTAAAAATACTCAAAGGTCTTCATCTTAATCATCTTGTATTTTAGATAATCATGATCAATCTTCAAAGAATATAACTTAGAGTTCAACTGATAACATTCAACTTCATTTCATATCAAACTTGTATTTGTAATATCTAACTGATTCTTGAGATCCTTGATGATCTTTGTAGAGTAAAAAATACTCTACATTTCATTCCTGATTTTTAGCAGTGCATGATTCAGATCGCTGTCCCCACATAAATTGGTTTGGGATGGTGAAGTTTTAAAATAGAGTGCAAGCTCTAATTTCCTTTGATTCATTTTTTCTCTAAGTCAGGCAGAAACTACCAAATGTCTTCATTTGAGGCACCTTTCATATTTTCTATGAGTTGGTCAGTTGGGCCACGTATCTCATAGTGACTCAGTGGAATGTGCCAAGTGTCATCATCCATAGTTTCATATTGGCAACCACGTTTCATCTCTTTTCAATGAAATTTTTAACTAGCTAAGTATCAGGATCAAACAGAAAGCACCAAGTGGCAGTCATGGAAGGTCTCAATTTTTCTTTTTTAAAAGTGATGGAAGATGCCACATATCCTAGCAGAAGAGAGCATAAGCCACCACGTGTCATGATCTAAATTATCTTCATTTTGCTTCACTAATATATCAAAGATTGTGGTGGGTCCCAAGTGTTATTTTTGAAGCAAGCAGAAGCCACCAGGTGTCACTGTCCATGTAAATATGAAATGAGACCCATTTGTTTCTATGGTATAAATAGAGTAAATTGGAGACTACCATGTGTCATCTTTTGTAGGTTTCTAAAAAGGTAGCTAAAAGAAGTGGAGACCACCACGTAACCCCAAATGAGTAAAGCAGAGATTACCACATGTCTTTTGATGAAGAAACAGAGTTTGCCACCTATCCCTATACTCCTTTTAAAAGTCTGAGAGTCTTATTTTCTTTTAAGCTATTTAAATTTTGAGGAAGTAGATTGTGACAAGTGTCAAAGGCAGAACACTCTTGAGTGAAGACGCAAAAGAGTATAAGCTACGTGAAATGTGCCACGTGTCTTTAAGAGGTACTGTGGAACATGCCAAGTGTCATTTTATGGTGTCTCCTAAATTAATAAGAAGGTTTTCAAGAAAATGGCTAAGTGTTACCTAGTATTTAAGAGAAGGGAGTGTCCTGCAATCTGTTTCATCCAATGAACTGCTAGAAGACAACATTTTAGAATCTATAAGATATCTTCTATTAGACACTTCCAGGGGGGTTAGATTTCAGTTGGGCCATTAGATTGGGAATAAGCAGACAATCCAAAGTGAATCCAAGGCTATAAATAAGGGTGCAGAGATCATCATCAATTATCAAAGTGAATTTTGAGAGTGATTTATTGTAAATAGTTTAGACTTTCTAGAGCTGTGACTAGTAATGTCATTTACTTTTGTTCTATCTTCTCAAGTTGGAAGGTTTATGTAATTGTCAATGTTTTTGTGCCTCTTATGTGACTGGAGAATTAATGAGAAGATTGAATCCTATGCCTTTGTTGATATTTTCTGTGTCATTGAAAAAGGTAGTCTAGGCTGTAGACTTTCTAGAGCTGTGATTAGGAATGTCATTTGCTTTTGTCTCATTTTCTTGAGTTGAAAAGTTTATTTAACTGTATGTGCTTTTGTGCCTCTTATATGACTAGATAATTCAAATAAGAAGATTGAACCCTATGCCTTTGTTGACATTTTCTGTATCACTGTAAAATTAGTGTATGATGTGAGCCTTTATTTCTATTATTTTATCTTTTACATTGATCATGCACTTGTTTGCTCTTAAATGTAAATGAATCCTACATATAGTCTCATTGTGCTCAGGATTAAGGTCAAATTACATTTAGGTGCATCACCATAGATTAGATTTTCTTTCTTGCATCTATGTTTTTTATTAAGATTCCTATCCCTTTTCCCAGTATATACTTGATTTAAAGAAGAACTAGCTTCTCAAAAATTTGGAGGTTGTTTCAAGATGCAAGTCCCATATCTTGAAACTTCCCATTGTTATTGATTAGAATCAAGCACAATTTTAAATCATCAATAGTTTTTGGCATGCTTGGTGGGACCAATCTTGAAGTTTCTTTCAAGATCATATGAACTAGAGAGCTACAAGGAGTCATAGTTGTGGACTAGTAACCAGATCACATTCTACTACAAATCTAGGTATTCTTTTTCCACCTTTGGTAACTAGTCCAAGAAGAAGACTCAACTAGTTTATACCAATACCAAGAGAAAATATGGGAGCCCCTATACCCCCAAGAAATTATGTGAGCTGGAACACTGGTAGTTCCTTGATTCTCCCAATACCACCAGCCACTTGGGACCCTATCCTAGTGAATGCCCTAAAAGCTCTACCCAAATTCAGTGGGCAAGACTTTAAAACACTTGAGGAACATCTTCAGGTTATATCAGATATCTGTGTTATACATGTCACATAGCAAAATGTGGCCATAAGATTATTAGCAACTTCTTTTAAAGGGAAGGCTCTAGAATGGTTTTGATCTTTGACCCCAAATACCATATCTACATGGGATCAGCTCAGAGATCTTTTCTTTAAAAGATTTGAAGAGAAGGGTGATAATTCTTCTTTGTTACAACAATTAATTACCATTCAAAGAGGACCACAAGAAGCCATGAATAACTTCAATTCCATATTTCAAAAGACTTGGGAAAGAATCCCTATTACAGCTAGACCATTACCAGGTATGGCCATAGTGTTTTATCTTAAGGCTTTGAATTCAGATATATCTGTTATGATTCAGTCACTTGGAGGACACACTTTTCCAGAGGCATATGAGTATGTGGTTAGAGCTAAGAACAATTTAATAGATGTTGGAAAGCTACCTCCAAGTCCTTCCATGCCCATGTTCCTAGAAATTTCCTTGCCATTACCTCAAGAAGTTCCTAAATTTGTAGCCCCACCTGTATCTATGTACACCTATCCTCAACCAGCTGCTAAAGAAATTGTCCCCACTCAGTCATCTGAGCTAGATGATATCAAGAATATCCTAAGGACATTTTATAATGAGTTGATCAATATAAAAAGACAACAGAATACTTTCCCTAAGCCTCCATATCAAGGTTATCAAGGAAATAGATTTTCATCTCAGCCAAACCAATATCAGGGTTCCCCAAGACAAACTAACCATCAGCCAGCAAACCAATTGGTTGTAGTTCTCACACTCTCATAGACTATTCCTCCCAATTCAAATAGAAAGATTGTTCTAGGGTAAAATAATTATGTAGATAACACTAATGCCTGGTGTTTCCCTTGCAATAATGCTCATACACCTATAGATTGTCCTATGGATAATCTACAACAAAAGGTGGTAGAGCAAAGAAAAATGGATGGTCAGTTCACAAGTTCCAGTGACGATCAAGCCTACCAGTCTTCTAATATACAAAATTTAGTATTAATGTCTTAGATGCAAGGGATGTATTTGCAATAAGAGGAAGAAATAGCCCTAAAATATGCTTTGTTCTCATGGGTTGAAGATGAAGAATCAATATTTTTGAATGAAGCTTCTATTTCCAAGAAACCAGTGGTTCAATCAGACTACTGTACTAGATCAAATAGAAGAATGTTGGAATAGCCTGAAGTTGTAAACAATGAAGTTATAGAGAATCCTTCATTTTAATCTCATCAACACACATGTGTTAGACAAGAAATGCTTCAGCCAGTACAGAATCAAGAAGTTTTTGAACAAGTTCAAAGAAAGATAAGATATCCTAATCTTCCAAGAATTCAAACTTTTGGACCAATGAATGTGGTGGATCAACTGAATATGACCCCAACACAAGTATCAATTTGGGACATGTTAGTTATTCCTGAATAAAGGACACTATTACAAGAAGCTTTTTGAAATCAAGCAATGCCCAAATATACTGAAGGACCTACTGATAAAAGAAAGCTCAAAGACATAGTTCATCTATAGACAATAGCCTTAGTGGAAAATGCATCAAAGGTAAGCAAATCCAAACTAGATTCCTTCCATTTTACTAAGATAGGTGACTGGACTAAGCATAATTAGGAAAAAGAGAATAAACAGTTGTTAGCTATGATGCATAGTGACCCATATGAAAATTATAACTCTACTAGTTTGGGCACTTATGTTATTTTTGATGAAGACCATGCAATCCTAAATGTTTTAAGAGAAGATACACTAGCTACTTAAGGATCTGAAAAAGATTCAAAAATCTAAACTTTAAATTTTGATGGGGCTAGAAGTAAAAATGGTGCTGGAGTAGGAATTTGTCTTACTGCTCCAAATGGTGAAAAAAATTTAAGGGATATCTATTTTCAATTTGCTTGTACTAATAATGATGTTGAGTATGAATCCTTAGTACATGGGCTCCTATTAGCCAAGAAAAAGGGAATAAAGAATCTAATAGTAAAAGGAGATTCAAAACTAGTAGTAAAGCAAATTAGAGAAAAGGCAATAATAAAAAATGTCAGAATGAAATCCTATAAGCATAGAATTTGGGACTTAATAGAAGATTTTGAAGCTTTTAATATTGAAGTAGTTCCCAGGACTCAAAATTTTGAAGCTGATAGAATGGCACATATTGGTTTGTAGTTTGATCCAGCAACTGGCCTATTAGTTAACAATGAATCAGTAAAGGTTATAGTAAGGCCAACTATTCCTGATAATGATGAGAATTGGCAAGTATTTGAGAATGATTCTCAAGTACTCTCATTCTTGCAACAATTAGGGGAACTTGCTGATCAATTGCAACCAAAGATTGAAGAAGCATATGAGGATCAAATTATACAATTAAAGAATAATAAACTTACCAAAGGTTTAATCACTTTAGAAAGCCTTTTTGATCTAGAAGATGCAAGCCTGGAGAAGAAAAGTTTCCAAGCAAACAAAGCAGATTATTTTGAAATAGAAGTGAGTAAAGGGAAATAATTGAAAGTTGGAAATTGGCAACTTAAGAAGAAATGGAAAGGCTAATTGAATTATGCAAAAAATATTATAGAGTCATAGCCTAGAGCTATGAAGACCTTCATGGATATAATAGAGACATCATTCAGCACACAATAGAACTGACTGAAGGATCTAAGCCTGTCAGACAAAAATAGAGACCAGTGAATCCAAGAATTGAGTCTCTAATGGTAGATGAGTTATAAAAACTCTTAGATTCTAAAATAATTTTTCCAATCAAACACTCAACCTGGGTATCAAATTTGGTATCAATTAGGAAAAAGAATGGTGATATAAGACTTTGTGTAGATTTAAAAGATCTAAACAAAGCATCTTTGAAGGATCACTATCCCTTGCCCTCCATGGAACAAACTCTAAAAATTGTGGCTAGATCAGAGAGATTTTCTTTGCTAGATGGTTTCTCTGGATATAATCATATTTGGTTGGCTAAAGAAGACCAATACAAGATTGCTTTTACTACCAAGTGGGGAACATTTGCATATGCTAAGATGCCATTTGGCTTGTTAAATGCTGGAGCCACTTTTCAGAGACCTATGGATGTTGCATTTGGGGAACTTATAAATAAAATCATCTTGATTTAACTTGATGATCTTACTATTTTTTCAAAGAATGCTACTGATCATTTTGATCATTTAGAAGTTGTGTTTAAAAAATGTCAAAAATTTAGAATATCCTTGAATCCTAAGAAATGTATCTTTGCTGTCCCTCAAGGCAAATTATTGGGACATATAGTATCTAAAGAAGGAGTTTCCATAGACCCATAAAGAGTGGCAGCTATAATGAACTTACCTCTTCCAGTCAATAAGAAAGAAATTCAATCTTTCTTAGGAAAGATTAATTTCGTCAGTCAGTTCATATCTGACTTTGTAGGCTTAGTAAGACCATTGACACTTTTGCTAAAAAAGACCTAATTTTCAAGTGGACTACAGAAGGAAGGCAAGCCTTTGAAGACGTCAAGAAAGCTATCTCAACAACTCCAGTACTTAGAAACCTAGATTTTTCTAAGCCTTTTGTAATGTATGTATATGGAGGAGAACTTAGTATTACTACTGTCCTAACACAAAAGGATGATAAATAGGAGAGAGAGCATCCAATAGCATTTTTCTTGAGGGCTCTTAGAGAATATGAAACTAGATATAACTTTGTGGAAAAATAAGCATATGTTATGGTAAAATCTCTTAAAAATTTTAGGCATATAGTATCAGGAAGTAAAATTCTGATACTTGTAGCACATCCAAGTGTCAGAGAATACATCATGGAGGGTGAAATTAAGGAAAAAAGAGCAAACTAGATAACTAAGATCTTAGAATATGATGTAGAAGTCAAACCCACTAAATTAGTCAGAGGTAGGGGTTTGTGTCAATATATGACTCAAGAGCTTGAAAAGATGATACCTGAAGAGACAAATTCAGGAACAAAAGAAGAAATTGTATTAAGAATACAAGAAGTTGATCAGGAATCCTGGGTTACAAATAGGATTCATTTTATGACAAATAGAATTTACCCAAGAGAAATCCCTCAAAATAAGAGAAGATATTATAGGATTCAAGGAGTTCATAATTGAACAGGTTCTTTTTAGAAGAAATTCTGATGGCAAATTGTTAAGATGTGTAAAAAAGGATGAGGCTAAGAAAATACTACATGAAATGCATTATGGAGTATCAGGTGGAATTTTTTCTACAAAAATCAAAGCTATAAAAATAAGTGAAGTAGGTTATTTCTAGCCTACTTTATTTACAGATTGTTATCAGCTAGTTAAAAAATGTCAATCTTGTCAATATTATGTGGGAATGAGAAGGAATGCAACAATGCCTCTTAGTCCTATAATTGTGGATGAACCTTTTGCTCAATGGGGTCTTGATTTCATTGGAATGATAAATCCAATATCTAGTATGGGTCACAAATGGATCTTAATAGCCACATATTATTTCACCAGATGGACCGAGGTAGTGCCACTCAAGGAAGCAATAAAAAATGTGATCCTAGATTTTCTAGGGAGTATAACTACTCATTTTGGGGCTCCTCGCACCATAATTTTAGATAACGCTAAAGCATTTTTATGGTCCAAAGTATTTAACTTTGCATTAAAGCATGAAATATATCTGAAAACTTCTTATAATTATTACCCTTAGGGTAATGGTTTGGTAGAATCAACTAATAAGAACTTGATTAGACTCATCAAAAGAATAGGGGCCGATCATCACAAGGAATGGCATAAAGTGCTTAATTTAGCACTATGGGCTAATAGAATTATGCCTAAATAGGTGATCAAAATGTCCCCATATGAACTGGTATATGGGAAACCTATTGTAATTCCCCTAAGCTTGGAGATTCCTACTCTCCAGCTAATCAAGCAGATTAAAATTGAAGAAAATGGCCCCATGCAGGTCAGATTAGCAGAACTTCTAAAAGTTTAGGAAAAGAGAAATGTAGCACATGATTCATTGATAAATCATCAAAAAATAATTAAAGACTATTTTGATAAAAGGACTTCAAATCCCCATTTTGAAATAGGCTCAATTATTTTGAAATGGGATGCAAGAGCCGCCAAACCAGGTCAACACAATAAGTTTGAAGCATTATGTACTGACCCTTATAAAATTTGGGCATGTAAATAGAAAAATTCATTTAAACTAGAAATGATGGAAGGTGAACCCGAAGAGATTCCTATAAATGGAATCTATTTGAAACATTTAAGTTAAAACTATGTTTTCTAGCATTTTTAGATCATGTGAGAGTTGTAGATTCATTTTGAGTAGGCTCAAAAATCCTTAGGGTCTCCAATAACTGTAGAGTTAAAAATACTCTACGTTTCATTCCTAATTTTTAGTATTCCATGTTTTAAATCACTATCCCCACATAATTTGGTTTGGGATGGTGAAGTTTTAAAATAGAGCATGGGCTCTAATTTCCTTTGATTCATTTTTTCTCTAAGTATAAGTCAGGTAGAAACTGCCAAGTGTCATCGTCTGAGGCACCTTTCATATTTTCTATGAGTTGGTTAGTTTGGCCATGTATCTCATAGTGACTCAATGGACCGTGCAAAGTGTCATCATCCACATTTTCATATCAGCACCGACATTTCATCTCTTTTTAGTGAAAGGTTTTAACAAGCTAAGTATCAGGATCAAGCAGAAAGCACCAAGTGGCAGTCATGAAAGGTCTCAATTTTGCTTTTCTAAAAGTGATAAAAGATTCCACATATCATAGTAGAAGAGAGCATAAGCCACCACATGTTACGATTTGAATTATCTTCATTTTGTTTCACCGATATAGCAAAGATTGTGGTGGGTGTTGTCGTTGAAGCAAGTGGAAGCCACCAGGTGTCGTTGTTTATGTAAATATGAAATGAGACCCATTTATTTCTATGGTATAAATAGATTAAAGTGGATACTTCCACATGTCATCTTCCATAGGTTTCTAAAAAGGTAGCTAAAAGAAGCGAAGACCACCACATAGCCCCATATGAGTAAAGCAGAGATTGCCACGTGTCTTTTGATGAAGTAGCATAGTTTACCGTCTATCCCTATACTCCTTTTAAAAGTTTGAGAGTCTTATTTTATTTTAATCTATTGAAATTTTGAGGAAGTAGATTGCGACAAGCGTCAAAGGTGGAACACTCCTGAGTGAAGACGCAAAAGAGTATAAGTTACGTGAAAAGTGCCGCATGTCTTTGAGAGGTGTTGCAGAACATGCCAAGTGTCATTTTTCAATGTCTTCTAAAGTAATAAGAATGTTTTCAAGAAAATGGCTAAGTGTTACCTAGTATTTAAGAGAAGGGAGTGTCCTATAATCTATTTTAGCTAATGAACTACCAGAAGACAAAATATTTTAGAATCTATAAGATATCTTCTGTTAGACACTTTTAGGGGGGTTATATTTCAGTTGGGCCAATAGATTGGGAGCAAGAAAACAATATTAAGTGAATCCAAGGCTACAAATAAGGGTGTAAAGATCATCATCAATTATCAGAGATAATATTGAGAGTGATTTATTGTAAAGAGTTTAGACTTTCTAGAGTTGTGACTAGTAATATCATTTGCTTTTGTTTTATCTTCTCAAGTTGGAAGGTTTATGTAACTATGCATGTTTTTGTGCCTCTTATGTGACTAGATAATTAATGAGAAGATTGAATCCTATGCCTTTGTTGATATTTTCTGTGTCATTGAAAAAAGTAGTCTAGGCTGTAGACTTTCTAGAGTTGTGATTAGGAATGTCATTTGCTTTTGTCTCATTTTCTTGAGTTGAAAAGTTTATATAACTGTACGTGTTTCTATGCCTCTTATATGAATAGAAAATTAAAATAAGAAGATTGAACCCTATGCCTTTGTTGACATTTTTTGTATCACTACAAAAGTAGTCTATGCTATGAGCCTCTATTTCTATTGTTTCATCTTTTACATTGATCATGCACTTGTTTTATCTTAAATGTAAATGAATCCTACATATAGTCTCAATGTGCTCAGGATTAAGGTTGAATTACATTCAGGCACATCGCCATAGATTATATTTTCTTTGTTACATCTATGTTTTTGATTAAAATTCTTGTCCCTTTTCTCGGTATATACTTGATTTAAAGAAGAACTAGCTTCTCAAAAATCTGGAGGTTATTTCAAGATGCAAGTCCCATATCTTGAAACTTCCCATTGTTGTTGATTAGAATCAAGCACAATTTTAAATCATCAACAATCTTCTTTTGATGCTTCAAGTCATCAAGGGAGATTATGAGCTCATCTTCAAGGTATATTTCAAATTCTCCTTTTTAAATTTCATATTATACTTATTCATCATACATGTTGTTTTATTCTTGTTGATCACAAGACATTTGTGCTTATTAGGATCACCTTCAAGCTGCTAGACTTGTCTTTAAAAGGACTAAGTTCTGATACCAAATGTTGGAAGCAAAATAATTAAGAGGGGGGGTGAATCAATGTACTTAATAATCTTTTAATTTCATTCCATAATTCATTCATTACCATTCATCAAGCAATATCAATCTAATATAATAATCATGAATAAAGCTTAAATCAACCAAAGAAATGCATAAAAAAATATAACACATAATATAGGTGGGAAACCCTCATGGGGGATAAAATCCACTAAAATAAATCTTGGAAAAATAGTCATATAAAGTAATGAATCAATATTTAGCTGAGAACCAACCCAACAAAGAGCACCAACCCCTAATTCACCAAGTGCCTATATGCAATCAGAAATGCATTAGATCTATAAATTAATCATATCTCAAAGAAGATTGATACTACTTACACTTCTGATTGGGGATACATTAGATAATTGGGAACATGACCAATATCTAGGTCCATTAGACCCCATTAAGGGATCTCTTATCACAACAATATCAATAGGGAGGGTTCCAAAGCCTCCAGTCAAGTAAAACTATGCAATAACCCTAACTAAGTCCTATGCTTTCATTTTCACTAAACTAATAATAAGTAAAGAAAATAAATCTAATCTAGAGCTCACCAAATCTTTTGGCAGAAAGTGGGGGTAATAAACAACAAAAGTAAACATGCATAAGAGACATATACTCATGCCAATGTATAAAAAATCCTAATGCATTCAAGAGAAGTAAAAATACATATCTATCTACCCTTACAAAGGAGGAACAAAATTAATAACACTTACCTTTTAAGATGAACATGTCGATTCTTAATATCTCTCTTGGCCAAGGTTCTTCACAATAGGTTGTTGTGGTATGTAAGGATGACTAGGATAAATAAAATCTAGGATACACAACCTATTAATGCATCTAAAATACTTTTCCACAAGAAAAGATCCATATCTCCAAAGGAATTATGAAACCCTAAGATTTCTCCTCAAGTAAAATGATGGATAAGCATATGTGAAATATATCTTACTTATTTTTTTCTTTTCTAAATTATGGTGAAATAATCTTGTATATATAGGTGTAATTGACCCTAATCCATTCTAAAATTTTCAATTAATAGGGTCAACCCAATCAACCTAGTATCATTAGTGATAAAAACTCACTAGGTCATGGGCTAGGTCATCCAAGACCTGACCTAGACCCTAAATGAATGTCACCAGTATAAGGTTGACCTAGTTGACCTAGTAATATAAACTATAAAAGGGCATTTTAGGTTAGGAAAAGGGGTAAAAAAGGTGGTAAAATAATGGAGGAGTGTATAAGAGAGAAGAACAAGATTAGGGAAATGCTTTTCAAGAGATAAGTTTGTAGATAACAAGTGAAAAAGGGAAAATAATCCTATAAAACACTAATGGTCTATCCAACCCTTTCTTGATGTACCCCTTAAGGCATGCACTCAGATAAATTTAGACTCGATGGGTTAATGTAAGATAGAGAGTATCAATAATTTATAAAAGTTTGAAAATATTATGTGTATACATATGCCCCACTCAAATCTCATCACATGTCACATAAGTATAACATACGATGGTGCTTCAAGAATAGAACATGATGACACATAATGCTGATGTTAAGTAAAATGCATTAAGGAGTAAATAAGATAAATAAAAGGATAGAATTAAAAAACAAATACCTTTACTTACCTTGGTGTTGTAGATAAAAAAGGAGACTATGAGGGATGTGAAGGCATCCAATATAAGGAACATTAGGTGAACATGTAGAAATTATTGTAAAAAAGTGAAAAAAATCATTTTTTTTTGGGAATATAGGCATATAGTAGTAGAAAATATTCTCTATGACATCATGATTCCAAAACTATTTATGGTTTGAAAAATGATTTAGTAAAAATAAAGATATGATCAAAATAAGGAATCTAGCGATAAGTATTTGAAAGATAAATAATTATGAATAGTAACTTTAAATAGGGTGAAAAGAAAGCCATTTTCTATTATTTAACTTATTTTGAGAGAAAAATAGGGTTTTGAGAGACTTAGAAAAATCTAATAGAGCCAATATGGTGAGGAGATGATAGCTGAGATGAGGAGGATAGTTGGTACAACATAGGTAGGCAACTGAGAATTTCAAATTTGTTTTGAGTATTTTAATTAAATTTAAGTGTTTTATAAAAATTTGTAAATTAGACCAATTATAGAAACCATAATGAACCCTAGTAAGTTATCAAGGGAACTAGAGGTCAAATAGGGAAATGGGTGTAAAGGAATCAAAGTAAAATATGTTGAAGGCATTTATTACTAGTAGATCAAAGAGTCAACAGTTTGAACCAACTAGGTCGACCCATTATTAGATGGTCAAGAAGAGAGATGAGTATTGTCTTAATGGGTGAATTGTTTAGATAAAATTTACCTAGGAGAGAGGGTGAGTCTATTTGATGATTATATATCCCAAATTTTAGATATCTAAAAGGTGGTGATAGGACTTGTGACAACATGAGTGTTGTGTCATAAGTCAGATGGTAAGGTACCACTATATGTGATAGACTTTTTCCAATTGATATTATATCAAGGGTAACTCTATGAATTGGGTTCTATCATCTAGGTTAAGCTCATGCATTATATGTAGAGGGTGTTATCTAGAGGGAAAAAGACCATAGGGTTAGTGGTATTACTGAGTGCCTGGATATATGAGAGGTTATCAATGTACCAACTAGCTAAGATGCCCAATGTGGTTGATAATTAGTTGCCTTAAGTGCTGATATGGAGAAAATATTAGGTAGCACAAACCATGCCCCATGTGCTAACACTATATATATTAACACAATAAAATATCATTTGGTAGCCTTATGCACACATTGTAATAGTTTGGTTGAGTTGGAGGATAATAGCACCAGAGTTGGCATAAGTGTGGACCACGGGCCACTAAATTTGGTGGTTAGAGCCACATCTAGTGGCACACTTTATAGGATAGTTTAGACTCCTTTACCTAGTGGCTCTTATAGTGGTGCCCACATTTTAACTTAGGCATATGAAATATCTTAGGGGGAGAGGAGGTGGAAGACCACTAGTCATGAGACTGAAGATTAGACCATGATGTAAGATACCATGGATACATCAAGCACAATGGCCATTAGCTAGAGATAAGATGGATGTAGATGTAGGATTGTTTAAATTACCATAGTCGATACCATATTAGGAGTGGTAACCACCTTGTCCATACCATTGATAGATATGCCAGTGATGAGAGAGAGAGTACATAGGGTGGTCATATAAAACAACCCATCAATTGGCCTAGGGTAGAGCTGGTCTATAGAGGCACCACTAAGGTAGGGATTGAGATGGGTATGGGTGGTGAACCTAGGGTTTGTGTTGATTGCGAAACATCCCATAAATGAGGTACTCAGAGGATGAGCCAATGGATAGACCATGCTCTATGGTTGGGTAGATAGGGAGACAATGTTTAGTGACACTGAGATAGGTAATAAATGGCTGAAATTTATTTAATCTTGGAAAAAAGAATACTAATTATATAATATTTGATTGATATATTATAGATAGATAGATTTTAAGCTATATCTATGATTTGATGTCTATCTAGTTTAAATTTTTTAGATCCTATGGATGAGGAAGAATCTAGATGGGGATCCCTAGTGAGGGGATCACTCCATGATATCCTAGATGAGGTGTTGACACCATAAAACCCTACCATATTGGATGATCCTATTGTACCATCTACCCCAACTCATGTGAGCTAGTTCAAACTTGAAATAAAGGATACAAGGTGATTATAGGAACATAGAAATGGGATAAATCCATTATCATGGGTGGGAGTAGGAGAGGCATAGGTATGGTAGGCCTTGGATCAAGAGAGAGCCATGTAATTGGCTACCAATATTCAGTTAGGATAGGTACAGACCCAGTTGACCAACCTACATGGATAGGTAGTAGGCTTGAGATCTCAGACATTGTCTTTGCAACATACTATTTAGAGGGGATTATCCAAGGCATCTATGGGTATCATGGATAGGCCATGAGAGACCTTAGCCTTAGAGTTATAGTGATGTATTTTTATACTTTATATAAAAAACACATCATATATATAGATATTTTATTTTTAAGTTAGTATTTTGATCTTATATGTTCGTATTATGGTTTTGGTTGTGGATGCATGGATATATTTCTTTCTATCACATGTATTTTTCTATTGGTGTATATGCTATAGGAAATATATGTGTTGTGTTTTTTTAATAGAAATATGTAAGACACATGCATGGTTAAAAAGAAATAGGAAAAAAAGACTTTGGCAAAGTATAAATAATCAAAAACAAATGTATTACACATTATTTCATGTTGAGAAATGTGTAATAACAAAAAATGACTAAGTATAATAAACTAAAAAATGGTAAACAAGAGGGAAAAAGTTGTTTTTAAACCATTAAAAATAATGGAACCAAATTAAAACAAGTTAAATCACACTAAATCACAGTGGGAAGTATGAAAATAATGTAGTAAAATGAAAATCACATGAAAGAGTAATGGTATGAAAACAAATCAATTAAGTCAATCAATCATACTAAATAATTTTGGGAAGTATAAAAAAGAAATGAAATTGGCAAAAAGGGTCTTAAATTAATCACACTAATTCAAGTTGGGAAGTATGAAAAACTTAAGAAAAATTGTTGGATTCTTACATGCAATCGAAAATAAGAAGATAAAAATGAAAGATTAATGAATTAAGTATAAAACATACTAAATAAATATTTGAATCATGTCAATAATGTGTAACTCCTAATCAATCACATCTTATCTTGGATTTGACATATGTAATTTTGTTATGACTTAGATGTTGGAAAATTTTGTGAGGAAGGCTAGGTCTTATCCATGGGCTTACAATACAACTCACAAATGGAAAACCACTGAGGTGTAAATAAAGTCAAAATATGGTAAATATGGATGTTTGAAATGGAAATTTTGAATTTTTTAAATTTTTGAGGAAGGTCAGGTCCTATCCATGGTCTTATAATGTAACTCAAAAATAGAATCCCTAGGGGAATGATTAGGGAACAAAGCAATATTTCTCAAGAGGAAATATTAGGGTTGTAAGGAGTGAAAAATGGAATTTAAGAGGCATAATTTAGGCATAATATGAGAATACCTTATAATATAGGAGGCATACTAAGGACATGAGAAAACACTAGGTGACTAGTGACCATCAATATATAGAGGATACATGTTCGCTATAGACACAAATCTACGTAGGAAAATAAGTGTGATACTAATATAAAATCATGTAGGTAGTTTTGAAAAAGAAAATTAAAATAGACCTACCTTCACATGACATCTTCCCTGCTCTTTAAGACCCCTTATAGAACCATTGGTCTACTATGAAGATTGGGTACTTGCATGAGAAAGTAGGTAGCACTAAAAGATATTTTTATTATCCTTTTCTAATATACCATCCCACCACACCCCAATAAACCTTAGATATAATGTGAGGACAAATATGTAATTTGAGTGTTGATTATAAAAATGAGATGTGATTAGAATCATGTCTTTTAGTGTGATTTAACTTTTGAAAATTTTGAATGTTGCCTTTTTTATCATTGCCTTTTGTTAAATGATCTGGATTTTTAATTTTTTTATGGATTTTAAGGTTCCTCCTCCATATGAAATTGGAATTACCAATCATGAGAGATATATTGATACACATGAATGATATTTAGGCTTAGGCTAGAGAAAGATAAGTATCCAAAGACAAGATAGACTAGAATACTTAGGCTTAACTATGAACTAACATGTTATCTCAAGTTTCAACCATGTGTATGCTTAGTTTGTGAAAGGGAATAAAAGGTAATAAAAGGAGATCCAGAGTGGAACAATAAAAGGAGATCATAATGAGATGAATTCTTTAACAATTAATCAAATGGTAAATAAGGAATGACTAAAAGGAACAAGGTTTGTATAACCAAGTCACAATAACTATTATATGTGTTTATAGAGATAAGATAAAAAAGAATAATGAAAAAGAATAAGGTAATCACAAGAAAATGAATTCAAGAAAAAAAGAAAATGTAATGAGGAAAGAGAAATCCATAAGAGAACATAATGACATCATAATTAATATAAAATACAAAACCAAAGTCACCATGTAAGATAGATAAGAATTGAAATGTTGTCAAATGATATAAAATAGATAAATGTAAATTTGGAGTACATGTCTAATCCAAATGAAAATGTAAGAACACCATGCATGTATTCATTAGTACTAATATATTTGTCCACAAACATTATCCATAACATCTGATAAGTCTCTATCAAGTTAAATGTGAACAATAATTAATGTATCATCTGTCTTTAGCAAAAGTTGAGAAAATACTTCACGTTGAATCTCCTTGACATAAAATATAGGAATACTTAAGGGATCATGCTAAGGAGGACTATCATGTAGGGTATACTTAGGAGAATGCATGGGAGTGGTTTCTATGGGAGATGAAGGGGTTATTGATGTGAAAGGTACGATGGGTGAGGGATTCATAGGTGGAGAAGGATCTATGGGTGAGGGAAGGTCCATGATTAAGGGATTCATATGTGGAGGAATAGTAGGTGAATAAGTGACCATAGGAGGAAATGGAATCATAGGAGGTGAAACCATGAGGGAATAAGGGGGAACATTTTTACAAGAAAAAACTATGGGAGGAATAGTAGAAGGTCCAATAATAGTTAGGAGGTGATCCTTAAGATGTTGTTAAAGGATGTAGCAATGATCGATGTGATATGTGTCACATTAGTGCTAGAGACAATATACTTCACCATACCTATGAAGA
This sequence comes from Torreya grandis, assembly GCA_037957365.1. Lineage (NCBI taxonomy): Eukaryota > Viridiplantae > Streptophyta > Pinopsida > Cupressales > Taxaceae > Torreya > Torreya grandis. The sequence continues at coordinate 1,772,191 of JARHVA010003734.1, forward strand.
TACTTAGGTAATACTTTTGGTGGAGGTATAGCCTTGTTTGAGGATTGAGGAGTGGTGGGATGCAAGGTGTCAATATATTGTCATATATTACAACAATATGTGGATGAATGATTATCTATGTTGTAGAAGAAACATATACGCCTGTGAGTAGTCTTGGTAGGTGTACTCATAGGAAGAGTTGTAATTGAAGTTGAGGGATCTTGGTATAAGGAGAAATATTTAGTCTAGTGATTGACAAATTTATAAATGTCACAATAAGTTTGATCAACCCATTTGGTGGGTGAAGAAGCCAGCTATGATAAAGGGAGCAAGCCATCACCAATAAAAGGTAGGTATAGTGGAGATATTAGAAAAGGCTTGACTAACAAAATAATGGGATCAAAAATAAGAAGAGACTTAGCGAGAGGAGTAGTAATGGGATCCAAACTAGGATATGTTGAGGTAGGGGTGGGGTCTATAGAAGGTATAAGTATAGTCACACACATCTCAGGGATAAGTAGGATATAAGGGTCATGGTATCTAGGAAAATGATAGGGACCGGTCATAACATGATCCATAAGAATACTCCTATGAGGTTATTTATAAACTAAAGGTGTCTGCACCATCTCTACCCTATGACAAAGAGGAAAAATGATAAAATTAATAATGATATAATATGACACACGAGAATATATATGAAAATATTGAAGTAATGAGGAATGATGATGAATAAATCAACATCTTAGGATTTAACTAGAGTTGTAATTGAAGTTGAGGGATCTTGGTATAAGGAGAAATATTTAGTCTAGTGATTGACAAATTTATAAATGTCACAATAAGTTTGATCAACCCATTTGGTGGGTGAAGAAGCCAGCTATGATAAAGGGAGCAAGCCATCACCAATAAAAGGTAGGTATAGTGGAGATATTAGAAAAGGCTTGACTAACAAAATAATGGGATCAAAAATAAGAAGAGACTTAGCGAGAGGAATAGTAATGGGATCCAAACTAGGATATGTTGAGGTAGGGGTGGGGTCTATAGAAGGTAGAAGTATAGTCACACACATCTCAGGGATAAGTAGGATATAAGGGTCATAGTATCTAGGAAAATGATAGGGACCGGTCATAACATGATCCATAAGAATACTCCTATGAGGTTATTTATAAACTAAAGGTGTCTGCACCATCTCTACCCTATGACAAAGAGGAAAAATGATAAAATTAATAATGATATAATATGAAACACGAGAATATATATGAAAATATTGAAGTAATGAGGAATGATGATGAATAAATCAACATCTTAGGATTTAACTAGACCTCCTAAGAATGGATCATCTAAGGTATAGCCATCATCATAATCAGGCGTATACAGATTGATGTCATAGGTAGGGATGACCTTGTCATCCAATGTAGTGTGATGAATGGAATGATGATTCTTAGTTAAGATAACATGGATGTTATCAAAAGGTGGTTAACAATAATGAGGTTGTAAAGAAGTAGGAAGCTAAGTGATGAGATGACATGAAATATCTAAAGTTTTAATCTTGAGATTGATCTCATCAGGCTCACCATCATCAAAATATAGGAGGTTAGGGGGTATATTACAAATGAGTTTAGGATGACCATTATAACCTTAGGTGTAATTGACAAGAAAGTTGAACCATTGAGATTTATGAAATGAAATGATTGGTAAGGGTTTAAGGGTAGGAATCTTGAAACACCATGATCTTTAAATTGTTCAAAATTACAAGGATTAGTGTTACCTTAAATCTTATATATGGATCCATTATGAGGAAATTTGATGCTTTGGCAAGTGAAAGAGGCAACTACTCTCATACGATGAGTCCATCTCTTACGAATAAAAATGTTTTAATATAGAGGAAAGTTAAAGATCATCACCTTCACATGAATAGTGACAAGTGGGATAGGTATAGGGAGCCACACACAACCTAAAGGAGGCATTTTCCTTTAGTCATATCCTTGACATGCATTGCACATGTATTTAATATTGCATTCATAATATCTAATGGTTTTGATAAAATCAAGAGAGGCAACATAAGTGTTGGAACCCTCATCAATCATTGCACACTTGACTTAGATATCACCAATTTGGACACTGATAAATAGAGAAGGATCATCTACATGAAGAAAAATCTTATCACAAATCATGGAAGTAATGGGGAATTTATCAAAAAATAAGTGTCATTTTTTTCATCAATGTGTATGGACATCTCTTTGCACTATTTCAAAATGTTATCTTTAGATCTAGATAAGGTGGATTTGCATGCTATTAGGGGGATAAGGGATGCTCACTTATAATAAAATTTGCATGAGATGATTATGATGATGTAGAGAGGTCTGCATAAGTTTAATAAATTGGATTTGATATGGGAGATTAGAAAGTTCTATGATAGGATCCCACTCATCATAACCCATAATAAGATTATTGTAAAGAGGTGCATAGTGTTGAAAGAGGTCCTTAGAAGGAGGAGCCAAAGTGTATGTAAATTTATTTTGATAAGAATTAAAAGGTTTAATAAAATGACACATTTTTATATTATGTGGAGAAGATGGAGTAGTTGATGCAGGTTTGGTTTGAGGATTTTTAGAATAAGTGTTGATAGAAGCTTGAGTATCATTGGTGATAGGTAAAGAAGCTAGAGGGATGGTGTAAACAGTATGAGAAGTGTTATCCAAAGGAGGTGTTGGAATTTTTTCATCAAAATATATAAGATCATATTTCCCCAACTTGATTCAGTGAGTTGGAGAAGAATCTTGGATAACATAAAATGTGTGAGACAATGGACAGTGTAGATGGGTTGAGGATCAACAAAATTAACCAACCTTATCATAATAGTCATATTGACCACATTCTTCTCAAGAGTTGGGTAAAGAGGAATATCAAAATTATTGGTATAAGGGGTAGGATTTTCTTGTTTATCTTGGTGATTTGGAAGAATATTTTTATAGATGTCCAAATGAGCATTAGCCTAGTTCAAAGCTTGAGATTTAGTTTGTGTTTCATAGGATTTGAAATTAATATCATAGGATTGTGGGCATTAAAAAATGATAGAATTATGGTCAAAATTGGGACCAAGAAGTAAATCCACATCCAAATTATGAATCTACTTATAGGTCTCATGAGAATGCCTCCAACAGTATGAAACCAAAAAAAATTATTAGGATCATACCAAATTTCATAAGATAATTGAGATCAAGTTCTCATGGGAGAGGTCTTGGTATATTTTTAGTAATTATACTGAGGATAAAGGTTTGTGAACATTTATGTTATTATTTGAAGATAAATGAGGATTGATGATGTGGTTATGAGGGGAAGTTTGTTTCAAAGATTGGTTAAGAACAATCACTTGAATAGTGTGAATGGTATCATAAGAGTCTATGATACCATCATTGGTAGAAACATGATTCTTATTATTAATTAATATGTGAGTACCTATAGAAGGTTGGGATGGCTCAAATTAATTCATAGGGAAATCTTTACATTTAGCTTGGTCAATAGCCTCCTCCAAAGTATGTGGAGAGAGAGTCCATACCCAATATTACAACTTGGGAAAAAGAGCATTGGTAAAGAGATGAAAGAGGTTGTCATCTACCATATTACGTTCACATTTATTGGACAAGGTCTTCCATATTTTAATGAAATATTCTATATTTTTGGTCTCAATTTACATACAATTTATAAAATAGGCCAAGGTATTCTCAAGAAGATCACTAGTTTTGAACTCTTGGACTAGAGCATTGACTGAATCTTCCAAACTAGTAATAAAATGAGATTTAAGTTGGGTATACCAATCTAAAGCATCACCTGTGAGAGTTTTGGATAATATCTTGGTAGTGACAAAGGTATTTAATTTTACCTAGTTTTATATAGATTTTCAAATGTTTTTATATGAAGGGTAGGATCAATTGATTCATTGTAAGAAATGGCTAGGGTGATACCTCCTATATCGATATTAGAAATTTGAGATGTAAGAGGATCATTTTGAATATGCTTGATTATCTTATTGATGAGAGGAGGTTGAGGGATAATATTACCAAGGGAATATTGAGAGAGGAGGTGGGGGATTATTTTTATTATGTATGCCCCATGGCATATGTTGAGGGTGGTTTAAATATGGATAAGGTTTTTTTGTATATGCATAATTTGATTTGAATTTTAGATTGAAAATCATTCATTTGATTAAGGTTTTGTAATAGGATTTGATGGGTTTAAGCTATATTAGTGTTTGAATTATGTGAATTGGAAGTAGTGGCTTGGGTACCATTATGATTATTGATAGGAACATAAGAAGAACTATTAGTATGTGAGGAACTAGTGGCATAATTTGCTTGTGTGGAAAAAGATGGAATAGTAGAGGGATGAGAAGGAATAGCACTAGATGAATGATTACCATGGGTAGTAAATAGTGCACTAGTGGAAGGATTGAGAAGAGTAGGTCTTGGAAGAGGCCCACTAGATGTAGAACCTACCATGTTAGTATATATACTAGGCATGGAGGTAGAGGAAGTTAAAGAAGAATAATTCATGGTATGATAAGGGGCCAAGATAGAGGGAAGAGGTAGGGAAGAAAATAATATAGTATCCCCAAATTTATGTGAGAATGTGGGAGAAGGTGAATGAGGCTTCTCAACTTGACCACTTATCATGACTTGGTAAATAGTAGAGGGATCTTTTCCTTGATGTTGAGGAAACACAGAGATGAAGAAGACCATTTTGGGTGTATACTCTAATTTAAGTGAGAAGAGAGGATTAAAAATTTAATAAGAATGAGGAGGGGTACCATAGTTTATTGTATGAGTGGATATATGCACTTTGTTTTCATCTAGTATAATATCCATAATATGTTTATGGGAGAACCTATTAGGGTTGGTAAGACTCATCATATCCATTAAATTCAATTTAGTGTTATCTTAAAATAATAATGTCATGATGAAGGAGAGATATTAGTTAAGGAAAAGGTGATGTAAAATCAATGAAATAAGAAGGGACAAATAAGAGTACAAAGTTGATTGGGTCAACCTAGTACTAGAAATAGGGTCTAAAAACTAAGTTAAAAAGGATATAGAGTTGATAGGGTCAAACTAATAATGTAACTTGAGGCATAAAATATCTTGATAAGGATATAAATTTGATAGGGTCGACTTAGTACTATATCATGAGAGGCAAAAATGAACATTGGGTAGACCAGGTTAACTCAGTACTATAGGTAGGGGAAATAAATAGTGTATAAGAGACTATGTTGAAAAGAATGATAGTGTACTAAAAATAGGGATTTTTTTTCAATGTACTTTAATTAAAGAAATGAAATTAAAAACATAATAAATTGGGATAATTATAATGATTCAATTCAGGCACATAACATAGAACCTTATACCAACACTAGTCAATGCATGTTTTTGCAATACAACATAGAATGATAAAAGAGAAAGCAATCAACTAAAAACTAAATGAAAACTAAGTGGTCATCCTAATTTTTTTTAGATTATTTAAAGTGTTATTTTAAGTGTGATAGGGAATTTGGTTGAAATAAGGGAAGTAGAAATCAATCTATGTATGGTTTTAAGACATTTAGGCTGAAAGGGATCTGTGTTGGCAATGGTACTGGGTTGGTATTGGGACCTACCCCCTCACTTCCCAAATGCTCAGTGATAAAGGTATCAGGTGATTATCTAATATATAACATTAACCATGTATTTATACATGACCATAAAATGAATTTAACTTCCCATTTGGTGATGAAATCCAAGTAGGTAGTCCTTGGGTAGACAAATTTTTAAATGCATTTTGAAATTATGTGATTTGGTAGTGTGTGCAATAAAGAGAAAAATAGTGAAACTAAATGTTATATTTAAAAACTAAATAATTATACTATGTGATCTAATATAATAATGCAAACAAATAACATTGAAAGTGTGAAGTACTTACTAGCATATAATTATGCATTCCCAATTTGAAACAGAATATAGAGCTGGTTCAGATGACAATGTACATAGATATTACAAAACAAAGTTGATAGTGTCACTACTGTACTATAGAAGCTAGAGTATTTAAGAACTATGTCAATAGGGTTGACCTAGTCTTTCAGATAGAATGTAGAACTAGGTTGACTAGGTTGACTAGGTTAACATAGTTTTCTATATGATGGTAGTTTTAAAGACTACAAACTGTGTAAAACATAACTGTAAAGAAAAATTGAAATGAAATAAAGAGAAAGGAACCTTGGTGGGTTTGAAGATGTTGAGGAATGTAAAATTATTGTTCAAATGCTTTAAATGTTACTTGTAAATTATACCAACTATATCAACTAGGTCAACATAGTTCTACAATTCCTTGTTTATTAAAGCTTGTTAAGATGACTATACCAACCTGGTTGACCTAATATGTTTTCTAGAAGCCTGTTAAGATGACTATACCATCTTGGTCAACCTAGTATGTTTTTTGGATGTGAATAAGAGTATTATGTTGACATATTTGACCTAGTAACATGTATCTAATGAAGATCTGTATAAAAAGAACATAGTCATTTTTAGTAACTGTGTGTTAAACTTGTGCACACAAATTAGAAACTATACTAACAGTGTCAACCTAGTATCACAAATATAGAAAAATAATGAATAAAATGATAGAAAATTAAAAATATGAAATAAAAATTAAAAGGGTTATATTCATGTTAGGTTCACTAGAATGTATATAATCAAAAATGCATTAGATCTATAAATCAATCATAACTTAGAGAAGATAGATCCTACTTACAATTCTGATTGGGGATAATTAGATAATTGGGAACATGACCAATATGTGGATCCATTATAACTAATTAGGGGATATCTTATCACAAAATATCACTAGGGATGGTTCTAAATCATCTAGTCAAGTAGAATAATGCAATAACCCTAACTAGGTCCTATGTTTTTATATTCACTAAATTAATAAAAAGTAAATCAAATAAATCTAATCTAGTTTTCACCAAAGCTTGTAGCATAAAGTGGGGGTAATAAATAGAAAAAGTAAACATGCATAAGAGACATATACTCACATCAATGTATATGAAACCCTAATGCATGGAAGGGAAGTACAAATTCATATCTATATACTCTTATAAAGGAGGAACAAAGTTAGGAATATTTACCTTTGAGGATGAACCTGTCAAGCCTCAATCTCTCCCTTGGCCAAGGTTCTTCACAAAAGGTTGTTGCACTATTTAAGGATGATAGGAATAAATCAACTCTGGGATATACAATGTATTAATGCATCCAAAAGATTTCTCCATAAGACAAGATCCGTATCTCTTGTAGACACTTAAATTTAATTTACTATTGAAATACACTTGAATATATTAATAAATCTTATTAAATTAATAAATATTATTAAATTAATATTAAACATATCCTCCTAAAATAAAAATAATTGAATAATTAAATATATTGAATAAGTTAATTATGCACACTGAAATCCTTATTTTAAATAATAAACTCTAGATTTTCTACCTCATTGAAACCATCTCTGACCTTTTTCTCCCTCATCCCAACTAAATCCACAAAGTTCTCCAAATCTTATGACTCCTCCCTTGAGTTATCAAGAAAATTGACTAAGTCTTGTTGAGTGAAATAACCAAGCCCACTCTTTTCTCAACCAGTTTGAAAAGGTCTCCATCCTCATGGATGAGGACTCATTAGCCACCATTGATCATTTGAGCATTGAAAAAGTCCAAATGATTCTCCATCATTGGATCATTCTCCAAGAATCTATTAATAAATTTTCAAACTGTCATTTTGAAGGATACAAACTTATAAATAGAGATCCACACACAAGAGCAAATCCTGAATTCTGAATCCATCCAAACTTGAGCTAACAAAGTGTTATCAAATCAAAGGCAAACCAAAAAGTAAATAAAAGCATCTAAAGATCATTTTCACCAAAAATATTCCCATTCCATTTTGCATTGGAGGAGTGAGCACCACATATTTGAAAGAACAAATCAGATACACATCACAATGGAGAAATCTTGAGCACTTAAAGCATGAAGTTTATGTTTCATTTTCTTTGTTTATTACTCTAACATAGTTTAATTTTAGTTTATATTAAGATTAGTATACCTAAATTTTCATTCATACATTTATATTAAGATTAGTATATCTATATTTTCATTCATACATATTTGGTATGCCCGATGGGACCTTACCCATATTTTTAAAAATATTTTTCTTATTATATTTTACACTTAGATAACATTTCTTTTTCAATTTTTGTTGTCTATGCTTGCCTTTTTCATTTAATCTTGCTTATTTTAGTGTTGGTATGGATTGTAGGTTGTTGTCACTAGTTTTATGTGTAGATGTGTATGTTTTTCTATGTAACAATGATTTTATAGACTTTAATAGTAAAATTGTGGAACATAGCAGTGAAATTGTCTTTTTATACATTCTTTCTATGTTATGTTTTGTTTTCTAGGATAATAGTGTTTTCATGTGGGATAACAGTGAAATCATTCAACATTTTAGTGATTTTGTTAAACCTAGCAACAAAATTGTTAAAACATTTTATGTGTTTTCTATATAAGTTCTATAAATTCACCATTTTATGACAATTTTGCTTTTTTCTTATAATTTCACCATTTTTTGACAATTTCAAAATTTTCTTAAAATTTCACCATTTTTTAATTTCACTTTTTTATTAAAATTATGCCATTATGTCCTATGAATTCACCACTGGAACTACATAACAATGAATTCATTTTCATTTTGAGTGGCCATTTTTTGGACATCATAACTTTTGACTCAGGACTCTGTTTGAGCTATCATTTTTTCCAAAAGGAAGGTATCGAGATGAAAAATGAAACCATGTAAAAAAATTTAAATTTTTTATGTTTTAATGAATTCAATAAATCAAATTTGTATCATCATTTTTATCTTTTATTTAGTTTTATGTTTCTAATTAGCTAATAATTTCACCTTTCTCTCTGATTGTGTAGCTGTGAGATCATTCTAAAAGAGTTGTTTGATCTTTATTTTTTATTGATTTTATCTAACTTTTCATAGATTGGCTTGAAGAAAAACTAAGTTATAACTTTTTAAATACTTGTTTTCAGGACTTTGGTCAAAGAAAATTACAAAAAGTAAAGAATCTAACCAAATCTTTCATTTATTTTCACTAACATTTTTCATTTTCAATGTTTTCCGCTCTTAGTAATTAAGTCACACTTGAATTTATTGGAGAAAATTTACTTTTTATTTTAAGTGGTTGTGTGTTTTAAGCACACCATGATGTGAGAGGATTTCATGCTCCAATACCCAAGTTTTCAATAGCTGACTCAAAATCTAATATTGCCAATTGTCAACACATTGAGACCCCTACAATTGTGTTGGTCACGTTGGGAAAAAACCCAATAGTGTGCATCTGGATATCAATTTATTCTATAGTTTTCTCCCCCTAGATAAGCTCATTTAAACCTTAAGCTTAGGATTAGGTTTTTTCCATTCGACTTTGGTGCATTGATTAGTATTTATAATTGAGAATTTACCTTCCACACACCCTCAAAACTAGACTCAATAGGTCATTGTAATGGTAGGATCCTCCATGGTTAGTGATTTAAAGTACCAGGCTATAGTTGAGAGCATGGACAAGTGAGTGATAATGGAAGGCCCAAAAGTTGTTGAAGACCATAATCCTAGATTTTTCACCTTTTTGTGTAAATTGTTTGATTGTTTATAATAGAACTTGTTTGTTGTTTCCTTGTTATTGCAATGTGTTGAAAATCTTTGTGTGAAAATTAATTCCTTAAAACAAAAAAAAAATATTATTAGAAATCAACCTTTTAGTAATTTTAGGTATTTTTCTAGAGTTTAATTTCAAGCCTTTTTCATTATTGAGTCAAGTCTTTTCTTACTAACATCATCCATTTAAATATTTATGGCTATGTAGAACCACAACTCTACCAATTCCATCCCAAATCAAAATCCAAATAATACATATTATAATCTAGGGTTTAATCCAACCAATTTTGATTAAAATTCATATTTGAATCAATATCAAACCAATCACCAAGATAATAAAAATCCCAGTTTTAATATGTATTTAAACTCACACAATAATCAATAAAATCCAATCATGGATAATTATTCAATTTTTTCAAACAACTAATTCAACCCAAACCATAAACAATCCATTTCTAACTTAAATATTTATTCATGTTCACCTATGGAACAATATAAAATATTTAATTTAGGGACAACATCAAATCAATTTTCAAGTTATAGTAATCAAAACTCTCTAGATTATTCTCCTAATCCTACGCCATCCATGTATCATATACCACCAAATACAAACCAAAATGTGTACATAAATCCATATGGTTCTAATCACAACATCAATGCAAATCAAACCTTAAATCCACCTTCACCATCACTTTATGATATTCATATGTATTAGAATACATTCATTAATCAAACTCTAATCCAATCAATCCCAACTCAATTTCATCCAAATCAATCTTCCAACTTCTACGCCCATTAAAACCAATCTTTTTTCAATAACCAAAATCAATCATTTTATTTTTCATCCGATTCATCCCAAAACTCAAACCCAAACTTCTAAACAAATTCCCCCACAATTACAAATCAAAAAAACACATATAATTCCAATTTCAACATAAATCCAACAACCCAATTCTTCCAAAATCAAACCACTTCTTCAACACAATTCATTACTAGTGAATACCAAAATGTTCCAAAATAATACCATTATATCACTAGAAATGCTTATTTTCAATCAAATTTCCTATCCACTAGTTATAATTACAACATACCTCAATACACTAGCCAAGAGTGAGCAGATGCTAAATACATTAGACATATCCACATCTCACCAACCAAGAGATCGCAGATGCTGAACACATTAGACATAACCCACATCTATTCAAGTTTGAGAGATAAACCTTACAAATGTGTTAATATGTGCCTTCCATGCCAAATCACACCATTTCATATCCAAATAAAAATGATAATATTTTATCCATTAATCACCAAATAATGATTTTTGACCAAATACCTATTTTTATCAAAATCCCATATTGACTCAAACACCATCTAATCCACTTCTCAAAATATCATATTATTTTAAACCAACACACAAAATTTCACAATATCAAAAATATCTTAATCCAAGGTCAATTTTTTTTAAAAGAAAATTAAAAAAAGAAGTATGACACTAAAGTGCTTCAACAAGCTCTTTTAATGACTGCATCTAGACCCAAGGTAAATATACTATCCAAATCTGATATCCAATTTATTTTGGGATTAAGAGAAAGTTCAATGTCCACTTTGGTCCCAATTATAGGTTTAATAGTAGAAAAAAATGCAAATGATAGCAAAAATGTTATAATTAGGGAATAATCCTCATCCATCATTACTACCAATTCTATTAGCAACATCAAAGCAATCTATTCTATCACCATCAGTGTCATTCTTCCTTTTCATATTAACATTAAATTACTTACACATGTCAACTAGAGTCAACAATAAAGGACCTCATTAGATTTATCTCATGGAAAATTATCAATTATCACATCCATAAAAAACCATGAGAGAATTCCATTTATATAAACATTACTTCACCAACTATTAATTGAAGCTCCAAAAAACAATCAAAGAACACCCACAAATAAATGAATCAGTTCTTTGTTGCTTGAGGACAATCATACCTAAAACATTAAAAACATCCAGTCAATTAGGTGAGATACCAGATGGAATGATCTCCTAGTCATATCAAAATAAAGAATCTTAACTCCCATGCTACATACTTATTATGCCACATTAGTGGAATAGCATTACAATGAGTTAGATCATGACTTTGAGATCAATGTTTAAGCACATCATAGTCAGTTTGAATATTTTGAATTTGCTAAAGAATTGAGAACAGTCAACACAAATCTATCCTAATTTGACTTTTATAGCATATAGTGGTTAATTAATAGTGGTTGGGTGAGGGATATTGGATTTTTTACATATGAAGAACTTATTATTCCCTAGTGTTTGATCCTCTTTAACAACATAGCTTGTAGTCCTTATCGAGAAAGGCATCTAGATTCCATGATGGTTAGATGAACTATTAGAAGGTTTTCAGAGTTTACTTTCACTATAAAAAACATCAATATAGGTCTCTTTAATAATTTTATTTTTCCAAGGAAAATCAAAGTTACTATTAAACTTTGTCAAAGAAACTTATATCTAGACATCTTCATTCAACAAGGATTTCCTAATTGAGAGAGACTTTCTAGGTGGTTTGTTAGTAACGCTTGGTGGGATCAATAACATCATCTTGGTCACATTATATTTAGAGTCAATAATAGGACTAAAATAGAAATTAATGAGTAAATCCCATCATAGCAATAATGTCTATCTAGAGCAGGCATGGGGTAAAAGCTAGAGGGCCATACATAGTACACATCTTATAACCTTCCATTAGGTATAGATGCCACAAAAGCAAAAAAAAATAAAAATAAAAAATACAAACATAAAAAAGACCAAAAATATAGTACATTTGTTGGTCCCTTGACACTTGGGGGCATCTTGTTTTACCCTGTTTCATTTTCATAATATTGTACTCTAATGTTATGTCAGTTTGGTTTGTGTATATCAAATGTTATGTTTAATGATTGTTAATTGTTAGTTCACATAACACAATTGTTTCAAACCATAGCTTGTCCATATTATTATATCACTATATTATCTCATGAAATACATTTTTCCTCAAACATTATGTTACATTGTTTCATATTTTAAAATTTATGAGTAGAGTAAATATTTTTATCTTTTCTAAATTTAGAAACATATCAGCCCACAGTCTTGTTTATAAGATTGCTTATGATAGAGTCTCATTTTATAAAGTACCCTTTGGGAATAAAAAAACATTAAATCATACTACAAGAATTAAAGATGAAAATTTAATTTCCTATCTCAATCTTCGATGATAAACCCTTGCATCTTACTAGTTGTATGGGGCCATGATTAGGAGGTATAATTTTCCCATATAGCAAAAACATCCTTATTTAAATTTTTTTATCAAAATTAAAAATCAATACCTCTCTCCCTTAATTATTCTTAAATTTTGAACCTTCGTATCTTACTATTTACATAGGATTAACAATGGGAGAGATATCCTTACTCACCTTTTTATAGTCTTTGGTGATTAGCCCATGTGTCTGCCTAGTCACATGAGATTGCATATTTGGGTCATAAAGAAATAACAAGAAAAAGGATGATTAAAAAAAAATTCAACAAATCTTGTTTACATGTATATGCTACAAAAGGGGAGTACTTTATCCAATTAACCAAATCTATAAAGGCTAGTTCTTTGTAGGCAAATCCAATAAAGCTAGTATTTTTGTAAGTTCAATGAAGATGTAGAATTTTACTCTTGTTCATAAGCATTTTAAACCATCATCCTTTGTTACAAATTATTTTTAATCATATTTTATTTATCTTTCATTAATTTCACTCTTCTCACTACATATTAAGAGCTATGTATTGTGTATACCAATGGTTATCATCCCTAACAAAACAAAACACTCAATGAAATGACCATGTCTTATATATATCCATTGTCTATAAACTAGTTCTCTAGCATCATGAGTAAAACCATTGTATATAACTACTCACTTATTACTTGGGGGCATCATCCTTTAGTCAGCCATTACATGTTTCTAAATGTGTCAATTTTTTCCACTGTTAGTCACTTCATCTTATAACATGCTAGAGTTTAGGGTTGATATTGCTTTTGTACCCCTGCATTCTTGCTCATGATTGAAAAAAATGTCTTACAATCTAGTTTAGCATAAAAATACAAAAACATTCAAAAATCCAAAAAACTATAAAAAAAATCCAAAACATTAGAAAATAAAACAAAATACAAAAAAACCAACAAACAAACAAAAAAATCCCTTGTCCTTAGTTATGTACCCTACTCATACCTTATACAAATTACTCATTATATAGTTCAACATTGTCAAAAATTTTATATGCCAAAGGGTTATACTCTATCCAAGGACATCTAAAATTCATTTTCTTACTTGTTTTTTATAGTCATTTACTATCTTTTACATCCTGGGTGTTTCTTTGCTTTTATAGTGTTTGTTTATTTTTGTGTTTGTTTTACTTAAATTATTTTAATTTTTAAAAACATATCTTTTTATGTTATTTTTATTGATAGTTCTTGTGTCTAGATCACTATGTGCATTACTAATGTTGTTATTATGAATTTCCATATCATGATGCACTAAGTTTTGTCCTTGTGAATGTACTAGTCCTTACACATATCACATGATAATAATCATGGTTTTTATATACCATTGGTGCATATTGTCATGAATAATATCAAAAGTTAGGTTACTCAACTCTACTTGGTTGGAATTATTTTTGGAAATCCAATGAAAAGAATGAAATAAATATAAGGCATCTATCAAACCATCTCATATTCTTAGATAAAGCATTTATTTGTCATCTCTCTCTTCTATTCATCCTTATCTCATCCATGTTTTTGAATAATTTGATCCATAATTATTAATCCATGTAATCACTTCATTTCTTTGTTTATGTTTGTAAGTTTATCATCCAAAATCATTTCCTAATATTTCCATTCAATCTCCCACACTTATCGATCGGGACTGAAAAATCAAAATATGCATCCTTTCTCAATCAATCCATCATCTCATCACAATGTGAAATCATTAATTTAACTTAAGTATGTTAATAACATCCATAAGTTAATCTTACATTACATCATCATTTCCCTTCTTGCATTGGGAGAACTACATCTAGTCTGATATCCACATATAGACATTATCTTAGTGGGTTATGTAGGCAATGCTTAGAGACATGGGGTCTAAAGGGTTAGTTTATCCAACACCTCTACCACCATACATATAATACATTTCATCCACATTTTCTACTATAATTTAATCAAAGTGCTATATTTCCTTATTAAAGCTTGCAGATATCAATTTTATAAATCTTTACCATAAATCTAACAATCTATATTTTTCATTTTTTGGGCATGTGGCTTACCATCATTAGGATATATCATTCCCAAATATAATCAAAAGACCCCTAATTTTGAGCACAATCTGAGCATGTGGTTTATAAAGTGGGAAATGTAATTTTCTAAAATCTTCTCTAGCATTTACAAGCTAAGGGTAAATAGTTTTACATTTACCCTATACAATTTTGCAAACATTCATATTGAGACAAGTATCTGTATTATTGATGATAGTTTTATCATTCCCACCCTCATTAAAATCATTCTTCATCCATTTTTTCAAATTTATAGAAACATTAAATCAATTCATTCTAAATTTAGTTTAAAAATCTTACAACAATCTCTTAACATAAAATAAACACAATCATTTGCAAATTCAATATATTTTTTATATTTATAAATCTACAATTTATTATTGCTAATATATATCATTCTCACACCTGCTCAATTAAACTCTATGTCATTAGAAACAATAGTAAGTTTGTAATCTATGAATGGTTAAAAATATTATTTTTCAAATCCATACTCTAGTTTTAATTCACCAGGGGTGACATTTTTATGCAATCAACATCTTAAAAAATTGACAACAACTCACATGAAAATTTATTTATCCTTCATCCATATAATTTTAACCATTTATTATTTTCATCCATTTCAAGCATTTGTCTATGTTATCATACAACCTCTTAAGGGGGAATCATCACACTCATTTTCATTCATTTAAGGAATTTTTTTCCTTTTCTAAAACCCTAAAGGAAGTTTGAAACCCTAAGCTTGCTCCTCAAGTAGAATGGTAGATAAGTATATGTGTAATATTTCTAACTTCTTATCTTCTCTAAATAATGGAGAAGTGATCTTATATATGTAGGTAGATTTAACCCTAATCCCTTACAAAAGTTTCAACTGATAGGGTTAACCTAGTTGACCTAGTATCATTATTGATAAAAATTCACTAGGTCATGAGCTAGGTTATCTAAGATCCCACCTAGAATGTAATTGAGTTTCACCAATAAAATTACAAGGTTGACCCAGTTGACCTAGTACTTTAAACTATCAAAAGGGGCTTTAGGTTAGGAAAAGGGGCAAAAAAGGTGGTAAAAGACTAGAGGAACATACAAGAGAGAACAAAAATCTTAGGAAAATGGTTTTTAGGAGACACATGTGTACATAGCAAGTGGAAAAAAAGACAAAAATCTTACGAAGCACCAATGGTCTACCCACCCCTTTCTCAGTGCACCCCTTAAAGCATGCACTCAAAGAGATTGAGACTTGATAGGTTATTTCAAGACATAGAGAATCAATAATTGATAAAATTTTTAAAATTTTATGTGTATATAGTACCCCCTTTGGTTTATCAAGAACCAAATTGCTAGGAGGCACTAACCCCCTTATTGATCAAGCACTCACTCAATCAACATTTATGATGACTCAGCACCCACTCACCCACCAATGATTTTTACACCTTTTATTTTATTATTATCAACACCTTATGATGATCTTATTATACTCTCTCTCTCTCTCTCTCTTTATTCTTCTCACTATGGAATCAATGCCATACTATATATTCTATCTACTCTCTCTACACATCAGCTAACTCATCATGGCTTTATCAACATACTCAAGCGTATAATACACCTATTATCATCTATGAAAACATTATAAAAAAATTTGTTCTCTATTTGTATTTTTTATAATATTCAATTGATTATGGTCCTTTTTTTTCAGATCTTCACACACTTATATTCTTCTCAAACTTGCCTATAACCTTCTTCACTCAACTAGCCCTCTTCTTGACTTGATTGGGTAATATGAACTTGATCCTCATATTCAGGTATTATATTATATATTAATGAAACCCTTGTGATGGTCTACATTACCTCTTCCTACTCCTATTCTTTTTATTTTATTTTCTTGCACATGTACTTCACTTTCATGCCCAAACAAGCCTAAAACTGCCTTGTACTTATACTAGTCTCTTGCTCTCATACACTTTGGTCATTCATATAAATTTTCACACTTATGTTTCCATTTAAATATATCATATAACACATTTAAAACATTAATCAAATAATACATTATGTTAGACATATATTAATAGATCAATTTCTCTTTTAAGCCTTAAGAAGACCTAATTTGTTTAGGCCTTCATTAGAACACATTACACTTTGTATTTATTTATATTATTTAAAACTTAAAATATAGAATTAAAACATAATATTAAACTAAAATACACCTTATATAACTTAAATTTTTTTACACAACACATTTAAGGTCCAATCACCATTGGAACCCCTTCTCAAAACACTATTCATAATAGGCCTATGCATACATAGAAAATCTATTTTAAAAAACCTGAAGAATAAACTCAATTTTTATAAAAAAACATGGAAAAAAATAACATATAAATAATAATTATGACTTCAGGGTCATCAAAATATTCATTATATGCTTCAACCTAGTTTATATAGGCTCAAACTCTTCTCTGTAAGTAGCCCACTCAGAACTACCAACTAACCTCAAAACATAATCAAAGAAACATAAACATATGACACCTGATTGTACATAATAAAGGTAATAAAATTCATGAAAATTATATTATAACATAATTATAACAACCTAAAACAAGCATATCATAATCTCTAATGGAAACTATTGGTCTTGTAGACCAATCTGTTTACCTTCTCTCTCACGGTCTTTACTTAGCCAGACAAGCCATTTTGGCTTCAATGTTCCAACATATTAAACTAAATTATAATATTATTAAAAGATTTTTTAGATAATTAAAGTCCTAAAAACATCATTATGTGCATTATATATATAAAATCATGGTATAAATTCTCAAACCCATCACTATAACCTACTTACCTAAAACTGCTAGTTTGCGTTAAAGAACAATCATGGTCATTTTAAATTTAAACACCTATGTAGACACATGAAAAATACATTTATGCATGTGTATGATAATATATTATCATTATATCATTATCATATAGGTATATAACATGGTCATATAGTAATATTGGTTTTATAAACCAATCTCACAACTTTTCACCTTCACTGTCTCATCTTCACTAGATAGGTCAACTTTTGAGCAACGTTTTCATCATTAACACTAAAATAAAAATCATATATCCAAAATTAACATTTATTACATGTCTTGAACAACATATTCATTCACTTGGATTCATCTTTAATCCATGATAACACATCCCTAATCAATTTCCCACTTCTACCTGGTTTTTTCATTATTGACACCATTAGGCATTTTAGTGATAGGTTAAATTGTCTAATTGGTTTATAAATATTGAGGGATAAAACCTAATTATAAACCAACATGGGCATAATATACAAGTCTCAATATTCAACCTTCATCCAATTATCAATTTTAACTTAGTCAACTCTACCTACTACAACAAATCTATGTGAAACAAAACATTTCCTATAGGGTTTCCTAACACACCTAATAAACAAATCAAACTTATGGGTTCTTGGGAGAGTTTAATATAACTTAATATCCATTAAATATCCATATAAAACCATTATAATCACTTTAGAAGAAGTTATTTAACATTGGGTCTTACAGTCTTAACAATCATTCATAAACTTAGCCCCTTATTATTGAAACCAATGATTATATATTTGAGATAAAAAACTTCCCTATCTACCATGAATATCTAAAATTCTAATGTAGATGTTTCACATTCTATCAAACACTTGAAAAACCTTCTCGACTAGATAACTCTTCATTATGTTCACCCTAGATAACTTAAGAGACTTTTTCTTGATTTAACCTTTAATTTTTGACCTAAAAATTCATGAAAACTCTTAATACAACTTTAATCACCTTTTTAAATGCTTATCTACTCACACTTACCTTATAAATTGATCTTGATACCCCATTAGGCCATGTTTTTTCTCTTTGCTCTCTAGGCTTTGACCTGTAAGTCATATTAGGCCTTGAAGTTGACCTTCTAACCACTCTAAAAAATCTCAACACCTCATGTAAAAATTAAAAACATACCTCATGCACAAAAACTATCAATTTATCTTCATATGTCTTATCAATAGTTCATTTTGCTTCATTAGGCTAGACAATGTCTAGAGGTGGTTTAGTTGCATACTGGGTCTGTAGGTCTTACCCATATATGCTTACCTTGAGACTCACTTGAGTGTTCCAAAGCCTCATAATAATGATAAAAAAACCTCATACAACCTATTATTCTTATGTGCATTCATCTCACTAGTCCACCAAGCTCATACATTCTCACAAGGTTTCTTCATGTAATGATCAGTGTCATGAATAGTCTTTTCAATCACTTGAAGCTTGACAACTGACCTTGAAACACTCTTTGATGATTATCCACATTGCTCATGTGAATTTCATGTTTCTTTAATAATATAATACCTTAACACATACTGATTCATGCTCACCATGCACATGCTCATGATATGAATATGCTTCTAAAGACACCTTGTATTCAAAGACTAGTACTTCAAAACATGTTTACCTTGACTTGAAACTTGACATCAACCTCAAAAGAATCATCAGGATGCTTTAAAATTATCTCTCAATAGAGAGACATTTTGAGATCATTTTAAACTATTAATATGAATATTAATTTCTAAAAGAATATATCTAATGATGGAAAATCTATATATGTATAGTAGATATCTTTGGAGTTTCTATATTAATCTATAAAGTAAAACTAGGCATCTTCAAAGTGTGGATAGGCATCTTCATAATATGGATATATAGGTCTTTATGTCTTAATCAAAATGCCTTCTAAGCTTTAATAAAACATATTTATAACTTGATAGAGCATCTTCAGATCTGATTAGGTCTATCTTCAAAGCTTGACTAAGGATCTTCATATCTCACTATGTTCTATGTCGAGTATTCATATCAAGCATACACACTCATACCCCACCCACCATGCATCTTGAAATCAATGACATCAACCTTGACATCAAATGATATCAACCTTGACATCAATTACATTAATATTGACATTAAATAATGCCAATCTTGACATCAAAAACAACACTTTTTAATAAAGGACATAACCCTATTTTGGGGACACTAGCACCATGTGGCACTAGTGTCCTTATTATGGTGCCAGTTTATATCTATAAAAACACTAGGATAGAAGGGATATGATTGGGAAGTGATGGTCTAGGACTATTTTGGAGATGACTAGGGATGCTTGTGGGATGCACAAAGGCTGTTTAAGTGTGATAATAGGATCTGGGATAGGTAATGGGATAATCTAGGTAGAAGTAGTCTCAAGAAGCACTCTTATCACTCAAATATCACTTTTGGGTGATTACATAGTGCATATAATTTGAAATAGAAAATATTCAAAAGTATTAAAATTAAAAGAGTAAGGTTTATGAGTACGCATTTGTATCGATGCAACCACCTTCCCTCTCAGTAATTTGATTTGAAAAGATGTAGAATTATAAACATAGATATAATATTAGGACAAATTTAAATCCTAAAGAGGTACATATATATAGAGGGATATAGGAAAATTATATGACACATGCCCCCAACCTTGGAGAAAATTTGAGTTGCCACTTAGAATTTAAGATTAACTCAATTTTATAACCTAATCATACTTATATTTGGTGAGAGTGAGTGAAAAAATTCTACTCACAATAAAAATATGGTGAGGCTAGATGATTTAATCAATTCCAACATATAAACTTGGAAAGATTGAGTAACTTAGTCACCTCAACTATCTAAAAGTGAACCAACTATTATAGTAAATTGGCTCAATATAGTTTGTAAAAGTCCATCCTCTTAGGTGATGATAGTCCATATAAGTGTTTGAAATATGAATATGATATGATTTTTCAATATTAGGTACACATTGCATATCATATGCACCTTAGATATATATTAGGATGAAATTGTGTATAAAAATGGTACTAATGTATAAAATTATTCCATAAATGTGTATTTAAATAATATAACTCCACAATTTACCCAATTTGAAAACTGTGCAAATGTGGAGAAAATGTTTCCAAAACATTCCCCCACTATAATTTAGGTATTCTAAATAATTAATAAATGTGGAGAACATGTTTCCAAAACATGCCCCCAGTAAATCTAAAACTATGACAAATGTGGAGAACATGTTTTCAAAAAATCCCCCTACTATACTTTGATTCTATAAAGTAATTTGGAAGTCATGCCCATAATTTTGAGGTGAGGAGAAAAATAAACTGGTAGTTACCTTACCTTAAAAGGATATGATAACCATGTAAATTGTGAATGTACCATCTAGCATATAGAAGAAACATATTTAGAAATATATATCATGGAAGCACGCAAAATGTGATTACATCAAGGCCTAATATGCATGATATAGGTCATGGTAATCTATAGAGAGTAATAATATAAATTCAACAAGAAACCAAACACACACAGAAGAGCACTCAAAATCAAGTCAAAAATAATGGTCCAAGGACACCTCAAGTAAGGGGTATGTTCAAATGTTTAATAAAAGGGACATGACTTAGTCAAATATCCACAAAAGAAATAATGACATATTCAAGTATCCATATAAAAAAATGACATATTCATAAATCAAAGAGGCAAGCAAAGGCAGGGGCCATATATAATGTTGCATATATAAATTCTAATACAAGAAAGACAATAGTAAGGAAAAACACTTAAAGAAGAGCATGAATTAAATAATAAACATAACATACTAGTCTATGGATCATATGTGCTAGAGAAAAAATGTTAAGTACATATCATATCAAGTACATGATGAAATATATAAGCAAGATGAATGCATTCATAAGTATCTAAGCTCAAACATGATAATGTAAAATTACCATAGAATTATATAAACTATATGTATCATGATCAAAGAAATGTATGCTCCAAATGTCCACATCACATGAGTAGATGGAAGGCCCAACATCTAAAAGTGTAGAGATCATGTATCTATGCATGGCTATATCATACTCAAAAAATTCTTGAAATACATGTGTATATATAAAATATTATATGGTATCCACTAACTTGGAGCTAATAATATAGATTCCAAGCAGCTAATAGAACATGTAAATGCAATTTTTTTTTTGGTTTTTAATTTTTTTGGTATTTTTGGAATATTTAAAACCATAAAATCTACCCTAAGATCTCATCCAATGGATGATAATAGGTATCTCCCAACTGTGATCACGGTACAATAAATTGGTGGTGCTTCTAAGATGCATTTATAGGTGTAATATCTATCACAGTAGTATATTTGATGCTCTACATATGTATAATAGGTCTTTGTGATCATGAATAAATAATATGAGTAAGGGTTCATGTAACCCATCGTTGAAGGGTCTAAATTTTCTTTGTAACAATAGTAATAGGAACCTAAGCCAAAACCCTCCCTTACATACTTCTCTAAATAATTCACTGCCTCAAATAGCCCCTACCTAAGCCAAAACCCATTTTTATCATTTATTGAATTCAAATGAATGGGTTGATCTAGTTCTAGTAATAGTGCATGTTATAAGACTAAATTGGCCTAGGTCAACTTAGTCTAAGACCTAATGTCTCTATTTTATGACTAACAAGGTAAACTAGGCTAACTATGTTGGCTAAAATTATAAAAAGGCTTAAGGTCAAATTAGGCTATATATACACAATTCACCCCATTTCCTATAGAGAATATAATTAATTTACTCTTCTTTGTCTTCTTTTCCACTATTATACTTGAGGATTCATTTCTTCGGGTGGCATTCTTCTTGGAGGATAACCTTTGTCTTGTTAAGGTTTGAGATTAACTAAGAGGTCCTTGGCTAAATTATAGTCCACTATCCATCTTGAATTTCTTCAGTAATAAAAAACAATATCTTACAAAGTACCATTGGCCAAGGGAGAGATTGAATCTCAATGGGTTCATCTTCAATTAAGTATTCCTAACTCTTACTCTTCTATTTTAACATAGATTTTGATGTATCATGGCTAGTTAATGTATTGTATCTCCTTGCTTAAGATTACCTCTACATTAACTTGAGTATATTTTTACTTTACATGTTTATTGTCTATGTTTATCCCTTATTTATGCCACAATGTTTACCGAGCATTAGACTATATTCTACTTTATTATTACATTAATTATCAAGACCTAGCTAGGTTTATTATGTGGTTTTGATTGACTAGTGGCTTTTTAACCCTCTCAAGCCATATTATATGATAAAATATCCCTTAGGTAGCTTTAGTGGATCTATATTGGTCATGACCTATATTATTTAAGTATTAATGATGGTATAGTTAACTAATTTATCTTCTCTAAGTTTGGATTAATTTGTAAATCATCTTCACTTTTCCTTATATAAATTTTGGTGAAATTGACATGAACTAAGCCTTATAGAATTGTAATATTTACTTTCAGACTAATGGATTGATCCACTTGACTCAGTGTAATAGTTTATTCACAAGTCTCAATACTCAATTGATCTAATCAACTTAGTTTTGATCTCTATGTAGGTATTTTATCTTATAGATAATTGGATCAATCTTATTGACCCAATTATATATTCTTTGAAGGTAATATTCTACCTCAACATTCTAATCGACACAGTTAGGGAATCATCTTATAGGTTTTTTAATTGGGGTGAACATGTCAATCTTTTTCAAATCTCTATGATTATATTTTCCCTCTTAGCACTCTAGATCAATTGTATTGATTTAGTTTTTCATCCTGTCTTTTAAATTTTATAACAAGTTCTATTTAGACTATTAGATCAATCTATCAAAATAATTTTTTTAGTTATTTTAATTATCCAGTTTATATAAACTCATTCGATTGGTATGACTTTATTTTAGCATCTTATTTTGTAGGTTCAAAACCTCATCTAGACAACATAACTTAAAAAATAGAAATTTAACACCTTTTGTACGTTGTTAGATAAATCTAATTGACTTTGTCTTAATTATCAGGTTCATTCCAACCAGCCCAATTATTTCATTTTTCTTAATTTTAGTCAAACTTTAGTTGTATTTTCCCATATTTTTATTTCTATAAATTTGTAACCATACAGTAAACTAAGTCGACTAGCTCAAATTAATTATATAACTATTGTTTCCAAGGCAACTTAGTCGATTTGATCTAATGCAGTTCTTTGGAATTGTTTTCAATAGATAGAGTTGATTAGATTGACTCTATTATATATTGTTTGTATACTAGGTTGACCCAATCAATCTAGTACTGTGTCTTTTTCAAGTAAAGGAAGTGAACTCAGTTGGTAGTAATTAATTCACTTTTCATTTATATACTTTATTTCTTAGAGTAATGCACATAGTGTAACTAGAAAGGTTAATTTACTAGATTAGTCACTTTATTCCTTCACACACTACCAAATCATAAAATATCAAATAAGCATTCAAATGCTTCTACTCAGGTCTACCTACTTAGATTTCATCACCAAGGGGGAAGCCAACTCAATTTTTTGGTTGAGTATAAAAATAGGTTGATGGTATATATTGGCAAATCACCGAACACCCTTATCCTTGTGGGATTGTGAATTGAGGTGATAGGCCCTAATACTAAGCTAGTATCATCCCTACTATAGATATTTTTTAGACTTAACCAAATTGAAACCAACTTTGGCTTACATATTTTTAATTTATTTATAAATCCAAATTCCCTATCAGATTGTTAAACATAATTTAAAACATATAAGAAAGTACCTTACTATATTAACATTTACATTTCATTATTGGTTCTTATTGTTTACAAATTGTATTTTGTATTGTAAAAACTTTATTAACCAACATTGGTACAAGGTTTATGTTGTGTGTTTCAATTAGATCAACCTAATCAATCTAGTTTCCCATGTGTTTAACTTAATTTTATACAAAAATAATAATAAATCATATAGATTTATACCATTCCAAATTGTCTCCCTACATAACATAATTGACTCAGTTGACTTAGTCTCTTATAGGTTACTTTGTTTACTTTCCTACAAAACATAGTCAACTCAGTCAACTTAGTCTCTTATAGATAATTTGTTTAGTTTTTTATATAACACAATTGACATTTTAAAATTAGTTTAAAATAGGTTATTCTATTTTTCCTCCATTAGAACATAATCAATTTGTTTGACTTTATTTCTTACCAACTGTTCTATTTACCTTCTTACAAAACACAATCAACCCATTAGACCTAGTATAATAACCAGTTTTTCCTCTTTTTTATAAGTTTTTAGCTTCCCCATTTCATCATGGAACATTTGTATGATAATTATATAGATAAAAATCAAACCAATAGGATCAAATTTACCAATCATAAAAAACATACTAATCCACCTTTTGTAGTTACTAACCTGTATCAAAGTAACATCCATGTCACCACTAGAACTATCAAATACGAAACTCCTCCATATTTTATATCACTTAAGCCCTTATTTATATAGATTAAAAAATATGAAAATGATTTTGAAGATAGATGAAATGATTCTTTTCATCAATTAAAATCCTTAACATATAGGTAAGGATCCTTCAATCATTTATAATATAATGATGGGACCTCATTTTGGAGATCCCCATTCATATTCACCTAGATCTTCCATAGTATTTGGGGCATTTCAATTAACAATTTACTCCACACCTTTACCCTTAATAATATCTCCTTCTAGTAATATGACATCATTATCCATGTCTTATTTCACCTCCAAGCTAAATATTTATACAAATATGATTGGTGTATCTTTTAGTGGGATTACACCAAACATCCACACTCATACCCAATTTCATTTAACCCATAATGGACATACTATAGATAGTAATTCTCATGATACTACTACTTCCCATGCCACTACCACTTCTCATGCCACTACTACATCTCATGCTACTAGTGCATCCCAAATTATTTAACACCTCAAAACATACTAATACATCCAAAGTTACTTTTACTAGTAAAAATAGTGCTCAAACTAATCAAATACTATTATAAACTCTCAACCAAATGGATACATTTCAAACCAATAATGAAAATCAAATTATGAAGATGCAAAACCATTTATTGTAACTCCAAACTCAACCTTAACATACTAAATAGGGAGCACCAAATCTTAATTCCCCTCAGCTCCCCTTAGGGATGCAAATGATAACCTTATACCTCAACACCAACTTATTAATAAAACTATTAAACACTTACAAAATGAACCTCTTGTACCTCAAATTGCAAACATTGACATCAGAGGTATAATTCCCACTATCACTTATAATGGATCTATGGATACTACATTTCACTTAAATTTTATTAGAAATCTATACAAATATTTAGTCAAACTTAAAACATTAATTATGACCAAACTCTTAGCTAAAACCCTCTTGATAGATGCTCTAGATTGGTATAATCAAATAAAAACTCACTCCATCACTAGTTTAGAGGACTTAGTCAATGCATTGGTTCAATAATTCCAAACTAATGACCTTCCTAAAAATAATTTATCCCATTTTATCAACTATAAACAATAAAAATTTGAAATATCACAATTTTTCATTAAATAATGGAAAGACTTGTATAATAAAGTTGAGCATAATATGGTAGATGTGAACCTCTTCCACTTATGCACTAATTTTATTCATCCTAAATTACAATAGCACATTAGGACTTTTCCCCAAAATATTTAGAAGAGGCCTTTGACCAGGTTAAATGTTAAGATTTTCTTATATGTCAATTTCAACCTTCCCAACCTCTAATGGGAAGTCACATGATTATCAAAACTAAAAACCATCATGCAATAAATGATGGCATTATGGATACTTATGATTCCACACACACCATCAAATATATTTCTACAAACACTATAAAGGAGCATACCCTTCCACTTAAACCTAATAACCACCTAATAACCATTATCATACTTGATCCTCATTGCCTCAAAAACAAAATATAGATGTGTGAGAATTTCTTCCCTTAGTAGAAATTCAAAAGCATCTTCCATGACCTTCACCATGAGATATTAAACCTACATGTCCTATGAAACACTGGTATGATCCTAACAAATTTTGTTGGTTTCATGTGAATTAGGGTCATTCTCATGAAACTTATTTCCAATTATGAAATCTTACTATGGAATTTCTTCTAGGACTCAAATTTGACCATGAATCTCTTATACGTAAATGTCAACAAGCCTAAAAAATATAAGTTAAGGTTCATGAAACTAAAACTAAAAATGGATGCTTAAATCAATCCAATGCTCATCTATAAATGTATAGATATCCTCTTATTAGCCATCAAGATAACACAAATCAAGCTACCCATACCACCAATAACATTGACAGTAACATATATCCTAACACCAATTATGAGAATGTGGTCAACATGAACAATATGAGGAGAGTGCTTTGATTATTTAATAATACCCAGTTGATAACCAAAATAATTATTAGATGTTATGCATTATTCAAGACACTTATCCATTACATTTCATAGAATTGGGGCATGTGGAACCAATGACCACATAATTATCACCTAAATAATGCAAATTGACCATACTTCTCATACAAATGTACAAGTTATACTCTTCCTACAACTAATATACCTCAATTAGATATCCCTGAAACTTCACATCAACTTTATTCTACTCAAACAAAAGAAACATTTAAATAAATAACTAAATTACCTAAGATAAATCAACCAAATTTAACAAAACCTAAACTAAATATCCCTTATTAACATAAATTTAAATGCACATCGGACCCCCTTTAATGGAATTATTACACTATTATGCACCTTTATCTAATAATCCTCTAATGGGTTATGATGAATGGGATCCTATAGTAAAACATTCCCATATTCCATACTATATTCCTTTTCTATAAATTATGAAAAATTCCCCTCATCATCATAATCAACTAATGCAATTACTATTCTAAATGAACATTCCTCTCCACCTATCGGGTAAGAAGCTACATTATTAGGATCGAAAGATATCAATCACCAAAAATATGAATAAATGTCTATCCACATGGATGAAATCATGGAAACTTATCTTTCAATCAATTTTATTATCTCTTTCATGATTCCTGATGAGATATTGCTTCATGTGGATGACCACCCTCTCTTCATTAGCATACAAATAGGAGATATCCAAGTTAAACGTGCTTTAATTAATGAAGAATCATGCATGTATGTTACTTCCATTTATTTTATCAAAAAACATGGATATTAAAAATGTAATCTTAAATACACATAAATTACATGCCAAGGATATGATATAAGACAAATGCATCCTCCAGGTTGTGTTTGGATTCTTATCACCATTCCTCCCATCACTGTTTATGTGAAAGTTATGATATTTAACTTTCTACTTTACTATAAATGTTACTTGATTGACCATGGACACAATTAATGAGATAAGTTACTTAATCTACATGCCAATGTGGTAAATTTACCCATAATGGTGTTATCTATAAGATTCAAGGTGACACAAACCCTTGGAATTTTGAAAAATTATAATAACAAGGCATTTTCAAAATACCTACCCTTAAACTTGTTAGCCAATTTTGGTGACCATAGGTGAGTCTCATCAAAAAATTACCATTTATCACTTTGTTTTTAGCATTGTTTAAGGTTATTTCAGATAAGTTAAGGTAAAGTAGTTTGTAGGTTATTTAAGCCTTCTAGTGCATTTTACTTGCATAGATAATTAAGGTTAATATGAAGTATGGGGTGTATTTTTTGAGTTATTAAAATTTTTAATAGGGTCCTCTAATGTCTTATAGGTTTTATATTATATACAAAGAAAATAAGTTATTTTGAACCTTCTCTATATGTCACAAACATGTTTAATATTGTTTAAGACCAATTTAAAACCCCAAAAGGTGAAAATAACAAATAAAATTAATTTAAATTACTTGTTATAAGTTTTATAATGTGGATTTGGTAGGAACATGTCATGATATGTTAGTTTTAATTCAGATAATGGTCAGTTAGTGTAGTTTCAACACCTAAAGAAGGTAGTTTAGTCACTTGTATAGATTTGAAAGTATCATCCTTAGGTAAAAATGGTTGTAGAGTGTCTTTTAAACTCTTTAAAGGTAGTATATATGTCTTTAATTTATTCATAGGTCCAATCATGTAATAAATACATTTCATCTCTTATCAAGCTCCTTGAAAATCTTACAAAGGTAGTTTTAGTTTGCTCATTCCATATAGAGGAGAGAGAATGATGACCTGATATCTTGGGTAGAGGAGGGGGTACTAATTAAATTTATATTTATGGAATTTTTTGTCATATTTAACCTTCCTCTTTTATGAATAATCATTAGTAAGGTAAGGTGGTCTAAAAGCCTACAAAACCCCCATATGTTCAATTTTCTCCTTAAAATAGAAGTTTGAAGATTTTTGGAAGAATTAATGAAAATGGATAGGATATAGGCGGTATTTGAAGTCATTACATATGTTTTTACAAGCTCATCTTGGCATGTGTGATCTTATAGAGGCATGAAATCTCCATTAATGGTAAGTTACAGGCTAGTCTTGGTCTATTTTTAACTCTATTATCAACCTATATGATATTAAAATTACCTATACCATCTCATCACTCTTATTATAATACTAATAAATTATTTATAAAGTAACAAATATGTTAAAACATGAAGGAATTATAGTTTTGAGTATATTTTCAAGCTTTAATAGTTTCCAAGTAGAATCTTAGTGTATGATAGCCTCTATTACATAAAGGAGAAAAAAAGAAGGTTGTGGTGGTATGGTTGGTATATTTTAATTCATTTATACCTTATCAAAGAATTTTTAGATCCAAAATTCATGTTGAAGTTATGTTTCCATGATTCATCAAAAGACTGTGTGTAGACTGCAAGTGTAGGAGGTCAACATGATTTGGGTTTGAATCTCAAGAAACCAATGAAGTGAATTTATTTCATAAAAAGTTTAATATTAGGTTAGGTATCAAACAACTATTAAAATTTTGGTAACATCAATCCCAAATAATTCTCCAAGTAAACATACAATGATCTTAGGCTTAAGATCGTGTAAAAGCTTGATTGTATAATAATGAGCTTAAAAGCCAATTTTTGCATTATCAATCAATTTTAAAGGTCTAAAACCTCATTAATTTTTTTTAAAAATAGTGGAAAGATGTTTTATTTCCAAAATGATCAAGGTATGCATCATTAGGGGCTTAAAAGAATGAAAATATAAACCTATAGGTTTACTTTATTTCCAAGGAAATGTAACAATTCCTTGTGTTTAATGATGAAGTGAGAGGGAAAAGAGAGTTATGGAAACCATGGTAAATATTTTTTAAATGTTTTTGTGTCGATTTATTTTCCTAGAAATAATAGAATTAATCAAACTAGATTGACCTGGGTCAATGTAGTTGCTTAAAAAACACATAAATATAGACTTGATAGACCTAGGTTGATGTAGTTTATAAAAAAAATATAAAAAAAAATTATAACGATAAAATTTTATTGGTCCTAGATGATATAGTTTTATAACATATAAATGTATAAAATTAAACTAGATCAACTATTATTGATGTAGAGTATTGATAAATACATAAAAAATAAAACTATGTTGACCTACACTGATGTAGTTTTTATTATATATAGTTAGAAGTTAGATAGGATAGACCCATGTCAATGTAGTATATATAAAAACACACAAAATAAAAATGTGTCAACCCACATTAATATTTCTTATTGAATGAGTAAAAATCAATGGTTAGTTCATGTTGAGTTCACTAGAATGTATGCAATGAATTAAGATAGACATGTAATTTATCATGCTTATTATATCAAAACTTAGAAAATATAAATCAAATAAAGCATGTTGGATACTTATTTATATAGGGGCATGACCAATTGGATTCACTAAACCTAGCTAAAGAAGCACTTATCACACAACATCAATGGAGAGGGTTTTAAAGACTTTAAGTAATAAATACAATGTAATAACTTTAACTAAGTTTCTTAATAGTAAATTAGATTAATATAATCTAGTGCTACCAAATATTGAAAGATAAATAATGGGTATTTTTAAGGTAACATTAAAAGAGGAAAGAACTAATATTAAAATGGAAGCTAGGTTACTTAGGGTGGAAAATGGAAAGTTTGAATAACCCTATAGCCACAATAAGCTTAAGTGTAGTTAAGATTCATTCAAGGGGTTATACATCAAAAAATATTGATTATGTAATATTTATCTACTAAATGAAATAGCTAAGGCTAGAATTACTTACCTTGAATAGAAGCCATTGAGCCTCAATATCTCCTTTGGCCAATGGTGTTTTCCAAGAGGTTGTTGTGGTTGTAAGGATGATAATGGTTAAAACTAGTTATAGGATAAAATACCTATCCTATTTACATCCAATATTCGACAAGATAAGTTATTTTCCCTCCATGATAAGATATAAGTAGTGGTTTCTCCAAAATATAGACTAAAATTAGAATTGTAAGAAATAATAGTGTAAAAATAAATGTTCCTTTATATTGGATTGAAATGAGTCTTATATTTATAAAGGTGATTTAATCCTAAACCCTTCCAAAATTCTAACCAAAAATAATATCCCATCCTAACATAGTTATAAAGTGACCATTTATCTTCAACCAGGTTGACCTAGTTGTGAAGTGTGCACCATGACTTTCAAACATAAGTTGACTTAGGATGACCTAGTTTAAATTTTGGTGCTAGGACTGATATAGTCAAAAAAGATAGGACATGGATTAGCTAGAGTTTATTTAGGAGGAGGATTTTACTATGAGATTAAGTAAGTGGTATTTTTTAGTGAATATATACATCATCAATTTAAACAATAATATTTTGAAACATCAATTATCTTCCCACCCCTTCCCTAGTACACCCTTTAAGGTATAAACTCAAAGAGATTGAAATTCAACAAGTTGTTGTAAGAGAAAAAGTGTTAGTAAATGATTGAATTTAAAATTATTATGTGTATACAAACCCTTGGATAATTCTTCTATGTTTATCAAATTAGATTGGACTGTGCATGCCCCAATCCTAATTAAAAATAAAGTTTGCTTAAAAACTCAAGTTGGCCTTGACTTCATCATTGCACAACTTAGGGTAGGTAGAACAGATAGGAATACATATATTATTTCTAATAGATTTTTATTTTGAAAACAATGGTACAAACTTGATGCAAAAAGGTGAACCAACCACTGCAAATGGGATAAGGTTAATTTATAGAGTAAAACTAGAGAAAAACTAGTGTAAAAAGATAGTATGATATAATTATATTGTATACAACATAGAGAATGATAATTATTACCACTCCATATGTAAAACTAGTGAAAACTTGAGTAAGGAAATTTTCATGTGTTGCACACATGACCCTAATTTGATATCTAGGTGTATATATATTCTAAAACTGGGTAATATCAAGTTATTTTATGATAAAAAACCTATTACCTCTAAATTTATTAAAATATGAGGCAAATATATGTAAAATTTTGAAATATATTTTTGAATAATATTATTACTATAGATCAAGTGACACTCTAATACTTATAAAAACTATTTTTTTTTTAACTTTCAAGACAAGAACATGTTTTAATGGATATGGTCAGTCTACACCCTTGTATAAATATAGAAATATTTCCTAACACTACTTTTTGGATGATTTATGGGTATATAATATGATCAATTGGGTAAAACATGTAAATTTTTATCTATATTATTGGTGCTTAGTCTCTAAGACAACCCACTATTTAATATACAATAAAACATGGGAATAAAATTTGAAGCATGTGAAACATGTACTATTAGTTCTATAATAACATAAAATCTATGACAAAACTTCCAAATGTGCTTCTGGACTCTAATATTTTAATTACTTGGGTCATATTGTTTCACATGGAGTCAAATTCTACCCTAAGAAGATTAAATCTATGATGTAGTAGCAAGTGCCAAAGACCCTTAATAACCTCCACTGATATTTGGGGACAATAGGTTACTATCATAGGTTTGTAATAAAATTATGAGAGAATAATATTTCCACTCAAAAACTTATTAAATAGATATTAATTTCATTATAATTAAATAGATACCAAGGAATTTGAGAAGCTGAAAGAGGTTTTGTGCACCACTCCTGGTTTGGCTACCCCTAATTTTTCTAAAACTTTTGTTATTGAATGTGATGCATCATGATATGGAATGGGGGTAGTAATCATGAAAGAACAAAGACCCTTTTCATTTTAGATTCTTTATCTCAAGGGGTAAATATGCTCAATCTAATCTATGAGAAAGAAATGTTGTAAATTCTTTATACAGTAAAGAAATTGAGACCTTGTTTGATGGGTAGAATTTTGAGGTAAATACTAATCATGATAGTATAAAATATTTTTTTGAAAAATAATTGTTATCATAAGAATAAAAAAATATGTGACTAAAATGTTGGGATATGACATTGAAGGAGTCTATAAAAAATTAAAAGGGAATGTTGTAGCAGATGCATTATCAAGGAGGGATGAATAAATTGAGGAATTGTTATGTGCAATGAACATTTGGAAGGAATATTCGTTAGAATAGGCAATATAAATATGGTAAAATAATAGGGATCCATAGGTTTTATTCATAATATTCGTAATGTTTATGGTGTTTATGATAAATTTGAGTGTAAATATAAATCACTATGGTATAAATATATATTATAACTATGTAATAATGTTATCCTCAAACACAAGATACTTTAAGATCTTTATGCATATCTAATGAAGGACACTTAGTATTTTTAAAAACCTAACATAGTATCAATGAGTATTTATTTTAGGAAGGAATCAAGGGGTATGTACATACATTTTTGGTATAATTCATGGTTTTTCAAGATAAAAATGGTGAAACAATTAAGAAACTGGGTCTTCTGCAACATTTATCCATCCTTAACCAAATGTGGGAGGAAATTTCCACAAATTTTATAATAGGGTTGATAAGATTTAAAGGAAAAAATATCACCATGTTAATTTTGGATAGGATCACAAAATATTATCTTTTTTATCCTTATCACAACCATTTTTATCTAATACAATAGATGTTAATTTTTTAATACAGTTCAAAAGTTGCATGGTACTCCCAAGATCATTGTAAATGATCATGATCCCATATTGACTAGTAATTTTTGGATTTATTTACTTTCATGTTTGGGTACTTTGTTGGATTATAGTTCATCATATAATACTCAATATTATGGGTATATAGAGGTGGTTAAAAAATTCTTAAAAGGGTATCCTTGTTACTTTGCATTAGATAAATAAGAATAATGGGTCAATGGCTGCCACTAGAAAAATGATTGTATAAAAATTATTTCTATATATATTGTTAAGCTATTTTAATTTGATATATAAAATTTTTACCTAGTTTCATGCCTAAGAAAACAAGAGTTCCAATGTGATAGCTTGCTATCATATCATGCAAGAAAAGGTTCTCACACACTCACTCAAATAACATAGCTTAAGATCGGTTACTGTTGGTTTTGTCATGCGAGGGTATATTCTTATACTTTACTAGGGTAGGGAAATAAAACAATAAATTAGTCCTAAAATCATATTTATTCCTATATATAACTCTAATGTATTCATTCATCATGTAACTAAAAAAATAAAAAGAATTGGCATAAACTAATAATAAACACTATCAACTCCATTATAACCATAAACAAATGAACACAAACATTTCATTACCACACACATTATATTCATAATTTATGTCAAATATTGTAGTGATTATATAATTATAATGTTAAAAAAATCATAAAAAATAACACTAAGTAGATTAAGGGGGTATTTATACATGCTTTACCCTAATCATTAAGTTACAAAAGTAAATACAAATAAGATGACTCACCAATGATAATTAATAGAATTGAGTAATGGTAAGCCATTTAAAATAAATTCCTAATGACCTGAGCCTACATAACCCTATATTCTCTCTATATTGGGTCCTCTTCATTGAGTACCTATCTTCCCATGGTTTAGTGCTAGACTCATGCTTGACTTATTATTTCCAACATTCCTATGAACTATTCCATAACCATTTATACTTTTTGTGCTTTCTCCAATTATTATGCTAATATATGATTCATACATTCTTAGGTTCTCCATATGTCATGTTCTTTTACTCCATGATATTTTCCTCTTCTATGCCATGGTCTTCCACACCATAGTCTTCTACATCGTGTCTCTCTTATGTTGTTTGCCATCAAAAATTCCTTAAACAAAATGTATTCAAAATTTGGGGCCCAACATCACCTCACATTAAGTCATAAGTTTGTCCTGGACTACACATATTTTTGAGGTCCCTCTACCAAAAATTCAAGTCTTGATTATTTAATCTATGTCTACTCACTCTTAATGGTTTAATACATTTTGGAGCTTGGACATGATCTCTTAAACTACCTCCTTAAGCTTATTTATCTTCTTGAATTGCTCAGGATAGTCACCTACTTGAATGATTAACCGATCGAGTGATGTATAAGTATCTTTATGAACATCTTCTAGCCAGGTGACCTATGTTGAAACCTATCCTTGAGGTGCAATAAAAATGGAATTTAACTCCTATAAGTGAGAACTTATTTTATTCTTGATATCCTACACATATTCAAATTCTTTGACATTGTTAGTATGCTCTTTTATTATCAATACAATTTTAGACAAATACTAGTGCTAAAGCTTCTCTTCTTGAAGTTGTGCTTCTAAAAAAAATTTGGGACACACAAATTTAGAAAAATCCCCATCAAGAATCAGAATCATATCACTAACCCTATTCAAAAAGGTATTATAAACCTTAATAGCCTTAGTAAACTACTCCATTGCCCAAGTTTTCTCGTGATGGGGGATGGGCTAGTCTTTTCATTTATTCAACAAAATTTATACCAGGGTTCCCATATTATTAATTGCCTCTCCCGATAAGAGGTACTCCATTTTTAAGAGTCATATCCTTATCCAAAATAGACTTACAAAGTATTAAGGTCTTAAATCTATCCATTATTGTTATTTCTAGTTGGAGCTCAATAGTTAGTTCTTGAGCTCTCCCAACTCCTATTCAAATTTTATCCTTACAACACACTCATTGTGATAAAGAGTAACCATCTATTGATGTTTCTTTTAGAGCCACTTTACATCAAATTCACACAAAGAATTATACCTTGTCACCTCATGAGAAAAATTTAAGAGTGTTGTGCTTTCCTATGATGTGGTGCACATCTAGGGACCCACCCAAAGTGTGTCATGAATTTATACCTCTCTTGGTGTCAAAATAAGGCTTTCTCAAGGTAGTTAAAAATAACACTCTTCATTATAGATATCATTATAAAATAACAATTCTCACCAAATCTATTCAGTTGAGTCTTCTTTATAAAAATACTCCCACATATTTTTTTTAATCAACATATCTTATTGGTACTGATCATGAAGGGTGATGGTTTCATTGGTAGTCACCAACCTTTATTGTGTAAATTATACAACTTGTTGCATCCATTTAGAAGGATCTCACTCAATTATTTTGACATTTAGGTCTTCTTCTTGGTGACTTGGAATGATATCAAGACCACTCATACCAAAATATATGTCTAAACCATACACATCTTCACTAATGGGAATCTTAATATCCACTTGTGTTTCATCAAGGGTGGTTTCTTCATGTTTCATTAGTGAGGGCATCTTCTCTTGTGTTTAGGTGATTTCATGTTCCTCCTATTCCTCTTCAAAGGTTTCCTTTTTTGGTTCCACCTTTGTAATTGTTGCCTTTTTTTTTTTAGGTTATCATCCTTAGGTACTAATGTTTCTTGTTTAAAAGAAATAGATTGCATCATAGGATTAGGGCCTTATAGTCATCCTATAAGTAAATTATCCTTTGGTGGTGAAGGGGTAGTATTTTTCCACTTAGCGTATTCATGATAAGTGATATTATTGGCATCCTGCCCTTATCTCTTCTACTTCCTATGCTTCTGAATCTCCAACATAAGTGGAATAGTTTCCTTCTTATCATACATACTCCATAATGTCTTCTTCTATTGCTATAACATATAAAATAATGAATGAATAGAATTATTGACCAAAATTTGTTGAACCTTAATGTTGGTATTATCTAAATTTAGATTCTCTCTATATGCCTTTTTCCATGGATAAACATACATTCCACAAAGAGTATGAGTCTCAACTTCAATATTTTTAGCATCAATCCTTACAAGGTCTACATCATATATCCTATTGATATAATTCATAAAATATCTATCAATGAAGGCATATGATAACTTAATCTATCGAAACAAGTCACCTAAGGGGTTCATTTGGATGCATGATAGAAATAAATGTTGTTTTAACACAAATTGGACTTAGTCTCTAAGCTAAGATTCATGTATTTGGTAGTGCACCACTCATTTCTAAAGGTTACCTTCATTCCATCATACCAACCCTTTATCTTAGCTTTATGGGAAGGAATTATAGCACCAAGGTAAGTGAATGCTTTAAACCTTTCTGTAAGAAACTTTATCTTTGGGGGATAATCACATTTTAATTCACCACTTATGTACTTTGGTACACCAATTTCATCAAACACTACCAATAAAATAATAGTGCCTCAAGCAAATTTATAGTTAAGTAGGTAGTGGGCCTTTTCCACATTTACAATAATTCTCTTAGCAAAATATTGTGACTAATTATACATAACTCCAAAGGTAACTTGATGGGTGATATACAAGTACACCATGTCCAATTACTTCTACCTATCCACACCTCCAAAATTGGTCACAATCAAGTGTGCATCCATTCTAAGGGTGGGATCTTAAAGACTTGTTATATCCATTACATGGACTTATTTCCTATATTCAAGCACCATCACATTATTCTCAACTTATTCCTAGTCTTCCAAGTTTCCACTGAGGTTAATGCCCAAGAATTGTAAATATGTATCTTTGTTAACTCTTTGGGATGTGATCATCATCCTCCACCTAGAAAAATCAAAATAATCCTCATGTACATGTGAAATAAGAAACTTCATAGTCTCTATAGGTTTTCTAAATTATGGTGGTTTGAATAGCTAAAAATGTCTGACATATTTAAGTCTATTAAAAATAGTTAGGTCATAAACAAGTTCATTCTAGGTATTTTTCCACACCACCTAGTATTCATGCCACAACTCCACCTCATTCCCTAATTAGTGATGATTGTAGTCACAAACATGATATGTTGGTACATTCAATCCCACTTCTCTACACACAACACTAATTCAACATATTTCATCTCTACAGTCAATTCTAGGGGTGGAGGTGGTACTATATCTTTATTCTTTACCTAGTGTGTCATCATAGTTTCTATTTTGTCTATTCCTTCTATCTATTTTAATATTTCCTCATGCACACCAAACTTACCAGGTATCTTTTTTATTATTAAACTAGATGTAATCCTACACTCTCCAATTTTTATTCCTCATAAATTAAAGGAAAGGGATTGATGCATTGGGACTTTTTATTTTGATGCATCACAATCCAAGGAGATTGAATGTTGAGGCTTGATTGTCTGACCCTCCTGAATGAATATGTGATTATTTACTTCCTCAAATCCTATACTTTAATTTCCTCCCATGATAGACATCAAAACTTTCAGCCTATAATTACTTCAATATGCTCTTCCCCAATCACTAATTTACCACTTTTCTTATTCACCATGATTAATTCACTCAATAATACTCAAATTTGTCATTGATAATTGATATATGCTCCTCTAGTAGCTTTAAAATGTTCTTTTGGCTCTGTAAATTCATGAATTTGTTGTCCCCCAAAAATATCACTCATTTTTGGGACAACATTTGAACTATTTTGGTCCTCAAACCAAAATAATCTCTGCCCTTCTCTAAATTTGTTCTAAGCATTCAAATTCCTCATTTTTCAAGCTTCTCAAAAAATCTATGGACTCTGCAAGCTTGAATCTATGGACTCTACAGGCTTGAATCTATAAACTCTACAAGAAGGAAATCTATGGACTCTATAAGAAGAAAATCTATGGACCTTGTAGGCCAAGTTATCAACACTTAATAAATTTCAAAGTTGGTTCAATGA
This sequence comes from Torreya grandis, assembly GCA_037957365.1. Classification (NCBI taxonomy): domain Eukaryota; kingdom Viridiplantae; phylum Streptophyta; class Pinopsida; order Cupressales; family Taxaceae; genus Torreya; species Torreya grandis. The sequence goes on from JARHVA010003734.1 coordinate 1,811,287, forward strand.
CAAGGTTCAACCAAAAGAGTTCATAGACAAGATTCTAAGTAAGGATTGAACCATTGAACCGTTGAACCTTGAACCATTTTGGTTCAACAGGTTTAACATCAGCAATAAGAGTTAAGTGCATTTGTCAAGCTTCAAAGTTCAAGGTTCAAAGTTTAATCACTTCAAGGTTCAACGGCTTCAAAACACTTATCAAAGAGAAGAAGGTTTGAACCATTGAACTGTTGAACTATTGAACCACTTTGGTTTAACAGGTTCAACGACCAAATGGTTCAATGCATTTGGTTCCGAAAAAAAAAGATCAAAAGGACTTAGCCAAACAAATAGAATGAACTGATTGAACCATTGAACCTTAAACCAAAGGGTTCAATGAGTTCACAGGTTCAAAGGTTCAACTAGTATAATGAAGATCAAAGAGCTTAAAAAGAACAAGGAAGTGATGGACTAATGGTTTAACAGGTTCAAAAGCTTCTACAGGTAGGTTCAATCAAAAGAACAAGTTTTTGACACTTAGTCATTTTAAGGGAATGAACCATTAAACCATTAAACCACCTTGGTTCAAAGGTTCAATGGGTTCAAGGTTCAATGGGTTCAATGAGGCTTGTTTCAAAGAGTCTTGGTTCAAAGCAGTCAATAGAAGTAAGGGAATGAACCATTGAACCATTGAACCAAAGTTGGTTCAATCAGTCAGTTCAAGTGATATGTTCAAGGGGTTGCCCCAAAGCCAAAGGATCAAACAACCCTTGCGGAGGGCAGAAAGGGGGCAAATAGACCAATTCAAAGGCTCGAAAGAGCAAAGTGAATTCCTTTAGGAAAATGAACAAGACAAAGAGACAATTCTTTCAGGGAAATTGTTTGAAAGAATTCCTTCAGACTTTTTCCTCTAAAAGAGTTAAAAGACTAAAAGACTAAGGAAAGAAACAAATTCTTTTAGACTTCTGTTCAAAGGAATTCCTTTAGATAAAAAGTCTAAAGAAATTTGGAGAAGCTGTAGGAGAAAAGCCTGAAAGAATTTCCAAAGGCCAAAGACAAAGAAGCCGAAATAATTCTCATAGACTTTGTGTCCATAAGAAAATGTCCACGAAAAAAATCCATGGGAAAGCTCTGAAGGTATCTGAAGACAAAAGGTTGTCGAAGGACCCCGAAGGGCAGGTACCCTTATGGGGGACTCTTGACTATCAAATTAAAGGACACTTCCCTAAAGTTGAAGGGTCACCTTCCCTTTAGGAGGATGTAAAACAATAAATCTGAAGGAAGCAAGTAGAAAAAAAGGCTGAATCAAGAGAAAGTCAAAGAAAGTCTAAGGGGTGACACACCCAAAGATGTCAAAGTCAAGAAATAGTGAACTATCCATTGGAAATTCAAACATAGTGATGGAACGTCAATTTCAAGGTTCGTAAAATAGCTGTTGATTTTGAAAATCCTTAAAGAAGAGCCAAAGAACTTAGTGACCTATCGAAATAAGACTCAAGGCCATTTGAAGACCGCCCAAAGGGCAGATACCCTTGTGGGGCAATCTTCCCAACCCAAAGTAGACTGCTTCTCAAGGGCCTAAAAGGTAGGTCCCCTCTGAGAAAGACCAAACAACAAAGCTAAAGGAATTATCGAGGAAAGTGACATGCCCATAGATGTCAAAGTTGCAATAATGAAATAGCCATTGATCCTTTGAATTTTAAGCATGGACTTGAATGCATTCAAAGGCTTTAAGGCCAAGACTAGCAAGAAGAGACTAAGGAATAGAGCATCAAATTAAATAAAGGACCTAATTTAATTAACCAAAAAAGGAGGAATGATGAGGAAGGATCAAAAACATTTGTGCATAAGATATGTTTCTAAAAGCAGATCACCAAGTGGACATCGAAGGATGTAAACATTCAATGGCATGACTCATTTCTCTACATTGAGAAAAGTAAATGGGTAAATGCCCCTAAATTCTAGCATGTCTTCTTAACAAAATTCAATGTAACATGATGTGTTACTATTCCCAAGTCCTTCTTAAAGAGGCTATATAAGGGAATCTCTTGTTATTGTGGGGAGATCTCTCTTTGATAATCAAAAATGAAACTCTGCCCAAATTGAAAGGCATTATTGAGACTTTGAGCTCAGATTGTTGATCATATTTTGTTATTGGAATAAGAAAGTGACTTTTCAGACTTTGTGTTGTGATATCTTTATTGTTGAGGAAAATGTTCTTATGTCTTTTTCCTTAATTAGTTTTCTATTCCTTTAATTCAATAAGCAGAATTAGTGAAAGTAGTTAGGAAGACGTCCTGAAGCCAACTGTCGAGAGACTTTGTGCCCCACAATTTCCTTTAGTGTGTTTTCTTTTTGTTTCTATGTAAAGGACCTTGGGATGAATTTGTGCCCTCATTGTCCTTTGTATCTCACTCTTGGGCAATTCAGGTGGAGACTTTGTTCTACATCTTAATTTGCTGGTTACTACATCCTTGGTTACATTTTGCGATTACTACCAAGAGTATTCTTGTGGTCTGTTGAATACTATTTATAAAAGAAGAGGAGTGCTTTCTGTCATTTCCCTTGAGATTTTTCCTTTGATTTGCATGCATCATCTCTGAAGAAGAGAGATGGATGGTTTATACTAACCTTGAGTATTATTTTCTCTCTCTCTATATATATAGGGAACCTCCCCTTGATGAGAGGAGAGATTAGTCCCCTTTTGATGTGGTAAACCTACACATTTAGATGACCAATCTTCCTACTTTAGATGATCAGACCTATTTTATTTATCAGTATGCTGATCGATAAAATATACAACCAACAGTTTTTGGTGATTCTAGTGGGGATATACATAATTTTGTGTAGTTTAAAACTCAAGTTTCAGATTGAAACATCACCTATGTCTTACCCATTATCATTATAACCCTTATCCATTATATACATGTCTTACCCATTATCCATTTATAGCCTTACAATCTTCCTCCACCTCCGTTATTTTATCTAGTCTACAAAACCAGAGCTATTGGGAAAGAGTGTGTAGTTTAAATCCTCAAGCTTTAAACTGAAGCAAGGTCAATTCTTTTCCATTTTTGTTTCACAATCTGGCAGATTCAAGGTATACATGAAACCAAAGGGCTAAAGGTATTGTTGACCCTATATTCGAGTTGGTACAGAAAAGTAATTTTGATCTATTTCCTTCACCATCTCGCCTCCAACGAACCAAGAGTTTTCCTCCTACTAAAGTTAGATCTCCATTTCCAAATGAAGTATCTACTTCTACTACTGATAAATCTTTGCCAATAATTACCCCTTTGAGATTTGTTATTCCTCCTTTTTATAGTCATATAATGGCAGTTCAAGGCCCCTGGGGTAATTCTTTTGGTCCTCTCAATCTTACTCCACCTCTACATGAGCTTCCACATAGTTCAAGGAATAATTTCCTCAAATTCTATGGTGACGAGAAAGTTCATCCTGATGAACACATTGTAGCCTTCAGCATAGCTTGTGGTGTAATTGGAGTAGAATTTGAAGATGTAACAGTCAAGTTATTTGTAGAAACATTACAAGGTGCTGCTGCAGATTAGTTTTATCATCTACAGGCTAGATCAGTAACTGACTAGAATACCCTCAAAGCTAAGTTTGAAGCAAGATTCAAACCTGCAGAAGACGCACATGTACTTTTAGCACAACTTACATACATGAAGAAAGAGCCTCATGAACCAATGAGAGACTTCATAGCCAAATTTGACAAACTAAGGAATAAAATTCCTGTAATTGCTTGACCTATAGCTGAGAATCTCAAATGCTTCTTCATTAATTCTTAGTTACCTAAAGTGAGTTTTTTTTAAGACATGATAGTCAAATAGATCTTTCTACAACTCAACTTTTGGCCACTGAGGTAAAAGATGATCTCATCTTAGCAGGGAAGATAAGAAGAGATCCAAATAGAAATAGACCCTCATCATCTTTTGAATATTCATCTATAGGCACCACTGATCCAATGGTGCAAAAGCTAGCAAATAAACTGCTAGCCTTCAAAAGACAAATGGCACAAGGTATGTATTCTACTCCTTCATATAAAGATATGCCAAGAAGGACATTTCCAAATTAGTCATATCAAGGCAATGCTGCCAGGAATCAAGGGCAACCAGATCATCTTCCTGCCCCACAAGGGAAACTTGCCCTTAAACCTCCTCCAACCAACTCAGTAGTTGGATATTTGGAAACAAAACATGCTTTCTCTTTCTAACCTAAGTTTGAGAAAGAAAATGACACTGGTCTCTTCATGGAGGATCAAGAAAAATCAGCTGGCAACTCCCACATTAGTTTCTTAAATTACCAGGATGAACCCAAAAGCAAAGGAGAAGCTATTGATGGATCACATGTAGTGTTTACCAGGTCTATGAACCAATCAGTCTAGCAAGCTGATAAAAAGAAGACAAAGGAGTAAACTCAACCAAAAATTACAATTGCTAAGCATGGAACCACTCTACCTTTCCAGTCAAAGGATTTGGTGATCACCCAAAAGGTAAGTACATCAATTTCACCTTCACCTTCTACTTTAATTTCACAAACCAGCCCTCCTCTCATCCCTCCTAAAACCCAAAAGGTTGAAATGTTTTCCTCTGTTCCTAGTCTAATTCAGCCATATGACATAATTGATCATGTCAAGAAGACCAAAATTCAAATGTCTAAATTTGAATATTTGTAGTCCAATCCTGATCAATTGGATAACTTGGTCCAATGTGCCAAGAACCAAACCATCCCTACAAGACAAGAGGTTAAGAAAATAATTACTGATTCCCCAAAGAACATGCCCATTCCAAATAATCTTGTCATTACTCCTCCAATTGCCACTGGGAAGATAGAACCTTTCTATGTTTCCTTATTGATAAATGGTTATCAACTCAACAATTGCATAATTGATTTTAGGGCATCTGACAATGTCATGCCTACTAAAGTAGTTGAGTCTCTATGTCTCACACTAACCAAAACCTTTGGGAGATGTTTCTCCATGGAGAACAAGCAAGTACCACTACTAGGGCAAATCAAAGATTCCTAATTTATATTTGCAACGTTCACAGACAAGCGAATCAAGATGACTATCTTGGTGGCTGACGTCCCAGCATCCTATGGCATTTTGCTTGGACAAAATTTTTACAAGGACATGGGAGGAGAATTAAGCATGGCCCTGACCAAGGCAAGAATCCCTATCAAAGGCATAATGAAGAGATTGCTCCCTATAAAGGAGGAAAAATACGTGGTCACCCAAATATCAGCCCCTACACCACAAATTCTATTTGAGTCTTTAGGTAGGGGTAATTATTTCTTGACCATAGAGAATGTTCATGTTCCTACAGATGAAAGTCCTATAGTTGACAATCTAGGAATTGATCCAAACAAGATGTCAGGAGAATTGGTAGGGCACAGTATAAATAAGGAAGGATCTTCCATCTCTAATGAAGATAAATCTGATAGGAGATCAACTTTTGATGATGCTTAGATCTTGGAATCTGATGGTAGTAATTCTTCCACCAATGATGGAGTTAGGACTATGTTGATATCTCCTCAAAGAGATATTCTTCCTTCATGTAATTTGCAATTTAGAAACACCAACAACATAGCTGGATGTGTATCTCTATTACTCAGATTGAAGATTTCTCAAGATGAAGAGATCAAACTCCTTCACATCAAAGGAGATGCTAAGCTGATAGTTTGTTAGGAGTTTGATGGGACAATCCAATCATGTGCTAGAATGAACTAGAAGAATAACTAATTATGGTAATAGACCATGCTACTGCAAATCAAAATCAGGTAAAGGAACCCTTCACCAAGAAATCAAGGAGTTATGGCTTTCAAATTAAAGACCACATCCTTCCATGGGGCAAGAAGAAGAAAAAACCAAGAGGAAGATGCAAAAAATTGGTTTCCTGGTGGAGAGTTCCATTCACCCGTCACCATTTCTGGGGACAAAATGTCCTCTTGCTAGTTTATCACGATAGAGCATTATTTTCACTACCTCATAGGAAGTAGCATCTGAAACACTTCAACTCTTGAAGTATCAAATTATTACATTTGTAAATATGTATATTAGTATAGTTTTTAATTCTATTTTGTTTTGTTTGTTTCCATTTTTGATGCCTTCCATTTCTGGGTAACATGACTCCATAGCCCAATGGTACACATGAAGACATTGGAGATTTTGGATTCTACTCCCTTCAATTCTTTTTTACAATTGATAGAATTTCCCCAACTAGAGCTAGCTGTTGTCCCCCAAAAATATCACTCATTTTTGGGACAACATTTGAACTATTTTGGTCCTCAAACCAAAATAATCTCTACCATTCTCAAAATTTGTTTTAAGCATTCAAATTCCTCATTTTTCAAGCTTCTCAAAAAATCTACAGACTCTGTAGGCTTGAATCTATGGACTCTGCAAGCTTGAATCCATAGACTCTATAGGAAGGAAATCTACGAACTCTACAGGAAGAAAATCTATAGACTCTGCAGGCCAAGTTCAACAGACTTCATAAGCTAAAATCTATGGACTCTACAGGAAAGAAGAAATCTCTTAACACTTAGTCAATTTCAAAGTTGGTTCAATGACAAGGTTCAACCAAAAGAGTTCATCAACAAGCTTCTAAGTAAGGATTGAACCATTAAACCATTAAACCTTGAACCATTTTGGTTCAACGGGTTCAACAGGTTCAAAGGTTTAACATCAGCATCAAGATTTAAGCACATTTGTCAAGCTTCAAAGTTCAAGGTTCAAAGTTCAACCACTTCAAGGTTTAACAACTTCAAAACACTTATCAAAGAGAAGAAGGCTTGAACCATTGAATCACTTTGGTTTAACAGGTTCAATGACCAAATGGTTTAATGCATTTGGTTCAAAAAAAAAGATCAAAAGGACTTAGCCAAACAAATAGAATGAACCGATTGAACCATTGAACCTTGAACGAAAGGGTTTAACGAGTTCACAGGTTTAAAGGTTCAACTAGTATAATGAATATCAAAGAGATTATAAAGAACAAGGAAGTGATAGACTAATGGTTTAGCAGGTTCAAAAGCTTCTACAGGTAGGTTCAATCAAAAGAACAAGTTTCTGACACTTAGTCATTTTCAGGGAATGAACCATTGAACCATTGAAGCACCTTGGTTCGAAGGTTCAATGGGTTCAAGGTTCAATGGGTTTAACAAGGCTTGTTTCAAAGAGTCTTAGTTCAAAGTGGTCAATAAAAGTAAGGGAATGAACCATTGAACTATTGAACCAAAGTTGGTTCAATTGATCAGTTTAAGTGATAGGTTCAAGGGGTTGCCCCAAAGCCAAAGGATCAAACAGCCCTTGCAAAGGGTAGAAAGGTGGAAAATGTACCATTTCAAAGGCCCAAAAGAGCAAAGTGAATTCCTTTGGGAAAATGAACAAGACAAAGAGACAATTCCTTCAAGGAAATTGTTTGAAAGAACTCCTTCAGACTTTTTCCTCTGAAAGAATTAAAAGACTGAAAGACTAAGGCAAGAAATGAATTATTTCAGACTTCTATCTAAAGGAATTCCTTTAGACAAAAAGTCTAAATAAATTTAGAGAAGTTGCAGGAGAAAAACCCGAAAGAATTTATGAAGGCCAAAGACAAAGTAGCCAAAATAATTCTCACAAACTTTTTATCCACGGGAAAATGTTCACGAAAAAAATCCATGGGAAAGCTCTGAAGGATTTCGAAGACAAAAGGCCACTAAAGGACCCTAAAAGGTAGGTGCCCTTATGGGGGACTCTTGGCTGTCAAATTAAATGACACTTCCCTAAAGCTAAAGGGTCACCTTCCCTTCGGGAGGATGCAAAACAAGAAATCTGAAGGAAGCAAGTAGCAAAAAAGGCTGAATTAAGAGAAAGCTAAATAAAGTCTAAGGGGTGACGTGCCTGAAGATGTCAAAGTCAAGAATAACAAACTAACCATTGGAAATTAAAATGTACTGATGGGTATGTGAACATTAATTACAAGGTTCATAAAATAGCCATTGATTTTGAAAAGCCTTAAAGAAGAGATAAAGAACTTAGCGACCCACTAAAAGAAGCCTGAAGGCCATTCGAAGACCACCTAAAGGGTAGATACCCTTGTGAGGGGCTCTTCCCAACCCAAAGAAAACTATTTCTCAAGGCCCTGAAAGGCAGGTCCCCTCAGGGAAAGACCAAATGACAAAGTTGAAGGAATTACCAAAGAAAGTGATGTTCTTATAGATGTCAAAGTCGTAACAATGAAATAGCCGTTGATCCTTGGAAGTTTAAGCATGGACCCAAATGCATTTAAAAGCTTTAAGGTGAGGACCAGTAGGAAGTGACTAAGGAATAGAGCATCAAATTTAATCAAAGACCCGATTTAATTAACCAAAAGAGGAACGATGAGGAAGGATCGAAAAAATTTGCACATCAAATATGTTTCTAGAAGCAGATCACCAGGTGGACATTGAAGGATGTAAACATTTAATGGCATGACCCATTTCTCCGTATTGAGAAAAGTAAATGGGTAAATGCCCCTAAATTATAGCATGTCTTCTTAACAAAATTCAATGCAACATGATGTGTTACTATTCCCAAGTCCTTCTTGAAGAGGCTATATAAGGGACTCTCTTGTTATTATGGGGAGATCTCTCTCTGATAATCAGAAATGAAACTCTGCCCAAATTGAAAGGCATTACTAAGACTTTGAGCTCAAATTATTGATCATATTTTGTTATTAGAATAAGAAATCAACTTTTTAGACTTTGTGCTATGATATCTTTGTTGTTGAGGAAAATGTTCTTATGTCTTTTTCCTTAATATATTTTATGTTCCTTTAATTCAATAAGTAGAATTAGTGAAAGTAGTCAGGAAGGCATCCTGAAGCCAACTGTGGAGAGACTTTGTGCCCCCATAATTGCCTTTAGTGTGTTTTCTTTTTGTTTCTATGTAAAGGACCTTGGGATGACTTTGTTCCCTCATTGTCCTTCGTATCTCACTCTTGGGCAATTCAGTGCAGACTTTGTGCTACATCTCAATTTGCTAGTTACTACGTCCTTGGTTACATTTTGCAATTACTACTAGGAGTATTCTTGTGATTTGCTGAATAGTATTTCTAAAAGAAGAGGAGTGTTTTCTATCATTTCCCTTGAGATTTTTACTTTGATTTTCACACATCATCTCTGAAGAAATAGAGATGGATGGTTTATCCTACCCTTAAGTATTATTTTCTATATATATATATATATATATAGGGAACCTCCCCTTGATGATAGGAGAGATTAGTCCCCTTTTGATGTGGTAAACCTACACATTTGGATGACCAATCTTCCTACTTTGGATGATCATACCTATTTTGGTTATCAGTACGCTAATCGACAAAATATTCAACCAACAGAATTGATAATAGTAAAATGTAAAAATGATGTGTGTTTAACAATTTATAGTCTTTAGAGGTAATACTCATTTAATTCCCCATTTCTTTATCCATCACTTTATGCATTTAATGCATCTAACAATATTTCCATGATTTATATTTGGCATACTTACCATTATAATTGTTTTACTTACATTTAACACATCTATCCCATCTTGTGTTTTTCCTAAAGTGCATGATAATTGTAAATAATTTCAAAATTTTCCATTTCCAAGGTGGGATCCTCATTTATTTACCTTGAATCTTAATATTAGTTACTTGCTACATCTTATGTATTTACTTGTCCTTATACACTTCTACTTATGTTCCCCTTTTTCCCACAAGCATTCCTTTTCACCATTTTCTTGATGCTATGTAGTTTTACTTATTTCACCCTTATTACCCCACACTAAATTTTTTATGTGGTCCTCCACAAAATTAGAAATAAATAATGAAAGAACTAAGTATTGATCTAAAACTAATCAAATACACACAACCAATGTCATTCCTTATTTAAAAAAATACTAAAATCCTAAACTAAACTAGTGACATATGCCTTATTACAAAAGAGGAAAACATTACTTAGAATAGTAAGGGCAAAGTTGACTACCATTTAAATGGCATGGAAGGAACTATCCATTCAAATTTTTTAACTCACATGTGCCTATGGGATGAATACTATGCATAATAAATATACCATCCCAATGGATGCAAAGTTTTCTTGAATGGTTCATGAACTTTGAGATAGAAACCAATACCTACATACCAAGAGAAATAGTCTTATTTTAAATATGTTGATCATGCCAAGCCTTCTATTTCTACTTATCACTCATTGACTCCAATACACTAGGAAACATGTTTCATCCAATTGAAGCAAAGCATCTAATTGCAATTAAAAATATTCCTCGTCATCTAACTAACCACCAACTTCAATACGTAGAGAGAGTATGAGGAACTGAATGGATTCGACACCAAATACAAGATTAAAAGGGTAAATATTGTTAAATAATTTATATATGGTTTGGTATACCCATAATATCAAATAAACATGATCATCCTATTTAGTTTCATCAATATTGTAAATTTTTGTCAATATATTACCTAATATCTTATTGAATGATTCAGTTGTACCATTAGCCTAAGGGTGATAAGGTGTAATATTATTATATGCAATCATGAACTTAGCCAAAATGATGTGGATGGTATAATTAAGGAAATGAGTTACTTAATAACTAATCAAATTTAATAGATATGCATACTTTGAAATAATATTCTCTCAAATAAACATATTAAGAGTAGAAGCAGTGCAATCCTAACTTTTCACTGCTTTAGCCTAGAGAGTGAGGTAATAAATTAAAGTAATGGCATAGGAAACTCTAATACACCTTCCTATTGGAGTAATGGGGCCAAAAAATCAACAAACCATTTCTCAAAGGGTTCATGTGCTAGGATTGGATGAAAGGGCAAAGAATCCCTTTGGTTTAGTTTACCCATACATTGACAAATATCACATTGGCATGCATAAGATTTAGCATCCTTAAAAAGAGTAGGCCATAAAAACTTAACTAATATAACCTTTCATGTTGTATCATATCAAGCATAATTTCCTCTGACAACATCTTCATGAACCTCCTAAAGAACCTTATTTTGCTCATGTTGCATGATGTAGTGGTGTAAAACTTTATCTTGTCCAAAATTTAAAGGTCACACCTAATGAGTTAGAAAGGAGTGGCATTAAAAAAATGAATTATTGTCTTGAGTGTTAAGGTGGGATGTTTTTGAACTTGTATTCAAAAAAGTGGTGATATCCTCCACTTCCTGAGGCACATGCATGAATTGAAAAAGATACATATCAGGAAAGTCATCCTTAATGGCACACACTAGTTTACTAAATTGAATGCATGAGAAGTGATCAAGTCCATAATTATCCTTACCTAATTTCACCATCACTAAGAAATATAATTACTCAATAATTAAAATCCATCAACAAATGTGTCCATACAACAACTTATTCACTAGGTATTTTGGTGCTTCATGGTCTGTAAAGAAAATGAATGGGGTGACCAATAAATATTGATATAAAATTTTAAGTGTGTATATCATAGACAAGGCTTTGTGTTTTTTATTCATATAAGTACATTTAGATGGAGTGAGATTCTGAATAGAAAATTAGATAGGATGATCAATATTTCCCTCTGTAGGTTGATTAAGGATAATTCTAACTATCATGCCTAAAGCATTAACATGTACATGAAAAATATTTATCCAATTTAGTAACTGGAGAATGGGGGTAATAATTAACTTGTCCTTTAGTGTGATGAATGATTCCTAGTGATAATTGGTCCAAATTAATTGATGATTTCATTTAAGAAGTTCCTCCAATGGTGTAACAATCTTAGCATAACCCTGAATGAACTTATGATATTATCCCATGTGTCTTAGGAAGGTGTGAACCTCTTATTGGGTGGTCAATGATGGAAGGTGAAGAATGATTTTAATATTAATTGAATACACTAAGAGTCAATATGACAAATAACATGACCTAATAAAATTCCAAATGGGGTAGTAAAATCACGCTTCTTTAGATTTAAGGAAATCTAAAGGTTTCAACAACACTCAAGTATAAGGTGAATATTAACATAATGGTCCTATAATAAACCATATATGGTCCAATAATCCAAGTATAATTTAAGGAATTTATGGATAAAATATTTGAAATACTCAACCATAATCTATAAGAACATAGTAGGAGCATTATTCAACTTAAAAGACATCATGTTGTAAGAGAATGAACCCCATGTAGTTATAAAGGGTGCTCTTCAATTTATCTTCTTCCATGATTTATAACTAATGATATCTAGAGAAACCATCATTCAAAGTATAAATATCACACCTAAAAACTCCTTATAAGATATCCTTAGTGAAGGGAATTAAAAAGGAGTCAGTTAAGCAATCAGTATTGAGTACCTAATAGTCTACACAAACATGAATGTGTCTATCCTTATTGATACTTATTACCATGGGGCTCACCCATTTAGTCTTTTTATTAAGAGTGATAACTCTAGTGTGTAGTATACTATCAATCTCCTCTTTAAACTAAGTATGCAAATTGGGATTCATAAGATATGGTCTCTTTCTAACAGGCCAGACACCCTCTACCAACATAATATGAATTTTAACCAATGAATAATGCACTCCTTTCATCTCGAAATAATTTTATGGAAAAACATCTTGATACTCCTTTGAAAATTCAAAAAGATATCTCATTATTAGACCAATAATTCCCCAAAATGGCCATCTTGGGTGCATCCTTTATGCCAATATTATGTTGGATCAACTAAAGGGGATATAAATATGGATTTTTTTCATTCTATATGGTGTCTTAGACATTACATTTTCCATACTCAGTATGCAAATCCAAGTGATCAATGGATAGATCTCGTGGGTCATAAGTGGCACCTTCATTAACCTAATACACAACCTTCTATTTACCATTTTTTAATGTATTATATTAATGAATGGTCTAGTTGAGATTCAAGTGGTGGAGGAGATGATTCTTTTGTATTTAGTTCCTAAAATTTTTTCAAACTCTCCTCTTGTGCACTATGTATATGTCTGATGTAGTCTTCATTTAGTGTTGGATTGCCTATAATATCCTGATGTATGAGGCATAAATCCATCTAAGGAGATGAGTAAGATAGAATCACAATTATGTTACCTTTTAGAACATACTAAGAATCTATCTCCATGTTTCATTTTTCATGTACATAACATGTTATATCCCAAGTGCATAGAGTACCATAAAATGCATGAACCCATAAATATGCAAGCAAAAATGTATCATCTACCTTCCACATGTTTTTATAGGCCTCAAGATGATATTTTAGATCACTAATGCCATCATAACTTAAGTTTCCATAAACACAGTTATCATGATGAAAATCATGGTGCATAGCATAGTGAACTTAGTCCTAAGTGATCATGTTATGATGGTGAGTTCTACACCACTGAGTAGTTTTTCTATAAAAAATATGGATAATCACATGCATATATTCATATTCAAACACATAGAAAGCCTCCAACCACTGTACATACTCTCAAACTTCCACCTAACTATGAAATCTAGGATCTTCATCTAATCACATGGGTGGCATAACAATAATATGTCCATGAATAAGGCAAATAGACTTATGGAATTTTAGTTGATTTTATGAATCATCCTCTTGACTACAGATATCACCATAAATTATTCCATTAAGATCATACTCACCATGATACCAATAGTCACAATAATTATTGGTAGTGTTAGATATAAATTATTTATCTACCTAATGTAATATGTTATTTAAACTAGGATCAATGCATTTAGTTCCATGAGTTGTGACATTGTAGATATGATTAATGTCCTTATAAACATTAATTGGATCAACAAAATAAGGTTTTTGATCATGGTCTAAAGTTATTATTATGTGATCATCATTCTCAAAGATAATGTAAATTTTTAAAGCTTACTTAAACATTGTTCACATAACACCAAGGGAAACCCAAGAGAGCTAAGAACTCATCAGCTTCAACCAACTCAATCACTTTAAAGTCAAATTTGAGAGTGACACATAAAACATCCATGGTGGTATCCTTAAAGAATCCAATAGGTAGTGCATAAGTCTTATTATTCATGAACATCACATGAAGATAGGGCTTCAAATCATGACTTTCCATCTTTCTTCATGTATCCTTAGTAAGTATGTTTACCTTAGTGCTAGTATTAACTAGGATATCTTGAATGATCCATCCATCAATAAAATTTTTTACTAATATATTTTTATCTCCCTCTATACTAGGTTATAATTGAGTCTCTTGTCACCATGCATGTTTCAGCTAACAATCCTCTATAGGCCTAGGTGTTCGATGATTTAGCCAATTTCAAAAAATGGGCACAATATCTTCATCAAGGAGTCATTTTCATAACTGATAAAACTCAGTACATGCTAAGTCTTGAAGATCTATAACTTTATGTATTTCAATGTACATAGAAAGATCTATATCCTTTAAGAATTTAATTTCTCCTAAAAGCTCCCATACCAAAGTCAGTGTATCATGTAACACCTCTTTTTGTTGTTGAGTTTCTAGATAATGAGTCATAAGAGGTTCTTCCCATTGAACCTTATCAATAGGTTAGTTGGACATGGAATATTAAGGAACACCACTTTGTGTAGTAATGTTGACCATGAGACCAATTGGATTAATAGGGCATAGTCTCCATTGAGTATTTTCAATCTATATCATTCCATCACCCTTTTCATTTTTCTACTTTGTGATGGTAGTATACAAGTCTAGCCATTCCTCCAAATGATGATCATTCTTATACAAATCACATGTGGGATAAATTGGATAGTCACACTAGTAATGATATATAGAACAACATTTTTAATAGGTTGTATGTGGAAAATGACCACCTCCACATCCATGATTATGACCTCTATAAGACTAACCTCCACTATTTTCCTAGTTATTGAAAACATAATTCTGACAAGTACCATGCATATGTGCCTCATGAATCTCACTAATAAGGTAGGAATCATTGGTATCATGATTATATGCATTGCATGTTTTATAATATGAGGATATCTTTGATTGTGTAGTGCATTGAATTAGGGAGCAATACCTCACATCATGATCTTCTTGGAAAATCTCACAAGATTGTTTTACCATGGCACTAATACTCTTCCTAGGGTAATTATTCCTATTGTGACCTTTAGATTCATAGTCAACACACCATAAACCATTGTGAGTATTATGAGTACTATTTGTAGTGAGATTTTTCATCTTAGATGCCATAAAAATAATATGAGCCTCCATAAAGGGACTAATCCCTATGTTTATTAATTTAATAACTATGGTGCAAATGGTATCTTCTAAGGCCTCATGTGGGTTAGTGAATTTGGTCTAGGATAGTATGCATTAGGAGGGAAGAAAAAATCCTTAGAAAAACCATTGGTCATTCTCAATTGCATTTATATCAAAAGAAAGATTAGAAATAATCATCTTAAAATATGCATCATAAGTACACATATGAGAAATAAATGCCTTTAGTTATTCCTAGATCACCAAAACTTGATGCAGATCAAAATTATGATAACACTTGTGTGCAAAGTCTAAAATAGTAGTGTAAAATTGAGTTTCCTTTCATTTAGTATATGTAATGCCATGTGCTCACCATATAATTTCATATTTGTGAACATGTTCTAATGCATTTTACACATTATGATACTTAGGTAAAGGAAACATCATCTCATAATAAATAATGGGCATATGAGGTGTTGGAAATGGATATTATTGTGATGCACCTCTAGTCCCTCCTAAACCTTATGGGTGAGGTCCACCAATGCCTACTATGTCACCTCCATATTCTCAAGACAAACCATCATTGGTACCACATCTCATGCCTCCTATAATATTATAAGCACTTAATACATTGAGCATAAAAGTAGGCTAATTAATTATAGAAGGGCTGATACTCTTCCCACTAGCTATGGTTGGTCCACCAAGCATTCCAAACTGATCCATAGAATTGTCTTTTAATGGAAAATAAATTAATAACAAATTAATATCTTATTTTTATTATTCAAAAGTATATCTAATAAGTTTGATATTTGAATATACACTATCTGTGTCCCAATTTCATATAATAACATCATCTAACTCAAGAGAATGAGCATGTTTTATGGGTGGGAAACTAGGCTTATTAATATTTGGTTCTTTAGTCACCAATGCATGACTTATTTCTCATGTGTACTTATGATACCATTGGGAGAGGTCAAGAGTTCTTTAGTCACCAATGCATGACTTATTTCTCATATGTGTACTTATGATGCATATTATAAGATGATTATTTCTAATCTTTCTTTTGATATAAATGTAATTGAGAATGACCAATGGTTTTTCTAAGAATAAGTCAAGTGTGAATCTAACACTAGCCTGTGGGAAGATAGGCACTTAGAAATAAGGATCCAACATACATAGAGAATATAGGGGAAGTTAGGCCCGTGTACTTAGTAATTTATTAGAAATGACTTTCCATGACTTAATAGTATTAATGATTATTAGTGATCCATCTTGTTTATATTTACTTCTATAACTAAATGGTTGGGGTATTTCCATTATATTCACAATTTATGCCAAATATTACAGTGATTCTATAATTAAAATGATAAATAACTCATTAATAATAACATTTAGTAGATCAAGGGGGTATTTATACATGGTATACCCTAACCATTTAGTTATAGAAGTAAGTATAGACAAGATGGATCACTAATAATCATTAATAGTATTGAGTCATGGAAAGTCATTTCTAATAAATTACTAAGTACATGGGCCTAACTTCCCCTATATTCTCTATGTATGTTGGATCCTTATTTCTAAGTGTCTATCTTCCCATAGGCTGGTAGTAGATTCACACTTGACTTATTCTTTTCCAACATTCATGTGAACTACTCCATAACCATCTCCAAATTTTAAACTTATGCTAATATCTAATTCCTACATTATCAAGTTCTCTGTCTATCATATTCCTTTGTTCTAATAGACTTACCTATTCTATGCCATGGTCTTCTACATCATATCTCTCTTGTGTCCTTTGTCATTAGAAATTACTTAGCTAAAGTGTCTTCAAAATTGGGGGCCCAACATATCTTCCAAAATTTATCCATTTTTGTGACTTTATGGTTATCATCTTCATCCCTCAATGTGAAACCCAATATTTGACCTATGGAAGAACACATTAAACACAAAATAGAGGTACTAGTGAGTTTGAGGTGAATTTGGAAATGGCATAATCAAATGAAGAAAAAAGTAGATCAATATCATAGTGAGAATAATTTTTACATAAGTGATTGGGTATATGCACTTATGAACATATATGCATATGTATATAAAGAATAATTAAAAGAAAAAAAAATTCTTCTAAGTATAGAAAATTGACAATGTGGCATACAAGTTGGAGCTTCCCAATCCACTCACATACATCATGTTTCTTACTTGAACAATGTAATTGGATAAATAGTTTCTACCAAAACTAAGATACTATAAATGATTAAGGTAGAGTCATTCTTGAACCTAAGGATATATTTCACATGTGCACTAAAAAGCTGAAAAACAAGTGATATTAAGGACTATTTGATTAAGTGGAAGAATATGATTTTTGAAGATGAAACATGGGAGGATGAATCTTTCCTAAAACAACATCTAAAATGGATTCAATGTTGAGGTCAATGTTTTTTTTATGGAATAGGGCATGTAACACCTTTAACTTATAGCGTGTCTATGGTTATGTATGGCCAACTTATGTTTTACATAACCTTTCATATTATCTTATCCCATTTCTATATGTTATTATTAGGGTTGGCCTTTTGAATAACCACATCCAAGTAGAGTATATATATATACGAAGTAGTGGTTAGTCTTTAATTATCATATTATGAATTCTAATCTTATTTCATTGTTGTGTAGGTTTCTCCCTTGAAGTGGATCAGTCATATTTATCAAATATTCTCTTCTTTCATCAAATATTATTATGGATATATTTATTTTACTCTTAATTTTGTGATATATTATTCCATTTTTGTCAATCATCTAAGTAATTTCATTATAAGTGGTATCAAAGCTTCAATTTGGGTAAGTTTTTAGGATAATTTTTTTGGATCTAGCCCGATTACTTTCTTCAGAGCCAAAGTTTTTAAAAAACATAATTTACTATTTAGGAAGAATTTAATTTTTTCATCATTACATTATTTAATGTTTTTTGAATGAGTTTTATAATTTTTTGCACACCATTATATAAATTATTATTCATTAGAATCATCTCGATGAGATGATTTTAATGTTATAATCTTATTGTATACTTTTTTTAGGCCCAAAACCCTAAACCTAAGGTTCATGCATGGCTGATCCAAACACTTAGTCATGGAAAATGGAAATAAACTATTTAAAAAAGTCTCATAAAAATGACATTTAATCTAAAATTTTTGGTGTGAGGGTTTCTATGATGGTTCAAAAACTTTAGTTAGATGCATAACACATAGTGATTAAAGACAATCTTGATGCAGTACTAGTAGACATCACTAAGGTAAAATGGGGCATGAATGATGTGAAGTCTTAGTTATCATTTATTACTAGGAAATTAATCATTATTACAATAGATATTCCACATAAAATAATTCATCCGCCACTTTATTTGGGTTCTCCCAACTATAAAAGTCATAACTCAAATATTGAGTTGAAGATCATGATGCCAAAAGTGTAAGCGGGTAAGTTTGATGGTAAATATTCACTTAACTTGGATTAGTCAAATAAATTTTTTATTTGATCTACATTAGACCACATATGTGTAAATGGTGATCATGGCATCTTTGCATCTAGAACCTAAGTAGTTCATTTGGTATAGGTGGCTATGTTCTCAAAATAAAAATAAGGGTCTTCATGTTACCTACTCAATGTTTACTGAGGAGTTGTAGACGCATTATCTCAATAATGTCTCAAAAAAATATGTCAAATAGTTATCAAATTTATGAAAAAAATGGGATATCAAGGATTATATTTAGTAGTTTTATAATTTATCCTTACATATGGATGACATTAATGAGGACAACATGACTAAATTATTCTTGGGTGGGCTCAAGGATATCATCCAACTTGATATTTTCATGTTTAATCCAACTTCATTAACTTAATCCATACCATTGGTGTGCAAGGTAGAGGAAAAATATATGGTCAAATGGAGGGATTTCATGAATGTCCACAAACACAATTCCACAACACAATCCTTTCATTAGCCTACATGATTGATCCCTCATCAAATTGAATATAAGTGTGTAAAAGGGTTATGCTTCAACTGTGACATCAAGTGGAGAAAAGAATATAAATGTGCTGAAAATAGATTGTTCTAAATTGAAGCTGAAAACAAAGATGAGGAAGATTATGAGGCCTTACGTGAAGATGGAGATGATCTAGAAGAGGATTATGAATTTTCCACCCTATTATTGTCATGTTTTGGGTTTAGTACTCCTCAAACTCTCAAACTAGTAGGTTTTCTCAAGAAAAAAAAAAGGTGATAAGTGTTGATTGACTTAGTGAGCAAACAACTTAATCAATAATGAGTTAGATACTCATTTGAACTATTTCATTTATCCATCTCTAGAATTTTAGATCATGATTATATATGGTATCATAGTCAATATTTTTGGAAAAATCCATAGTATTAAGCTTTATATGGGAGACTATAATCTAGATTATCCTATGTTTTTTATTCCCATGTGTGGGGATGGCATTTTTTGGGAGTACAATGAATCATAAATTTAGAAACAATAGAGATGAATTTCTAGGAACTATTTATGTTATTTTATTTTAAAGGTAGTAAGTTTGAACTACATAAATAATGTAAAAAATCTTCATAATTGGCTATTTTTCATCAAATGACATTTTTTTATAAAGGGTTGATTTTATAGAATGATTATTTTCCATAGAAGTTCAAAAAAAAAATGTGACTACACATCCTGATTTGCAGACAATTTTTTATGACCACCCATCTATTTTGGGTGCCATGCCAAAAAGGTTTTCTACCAAGAAGATATCAAGATCATTAGGTATTCAAATACCAAACATCAAACCATAAAGATATCCATATGCCCATAAGAGTTAATTTAAGGGATAGTATAGGAGATGTTGGAGACATATATTATCATACATAACTAAAGTGAATATTCTTCCCTAGTGGTAATGGTGTGTAAGTAGGATGATACTTGGAGGATGTGGCCAAATAATATAGAAATCAAAAAGTACACTATCAAATATAAGTTCCCTATTTTAGTAATTAGCAATTTATTAGATGAATTACATGGTGTTTTTAATTTTACCAAACTAGATATTCATTCTAGATACCATCAAAATTTAGATTAAAAATGAGGGTACTCGTAAAACAACTTTCAAAATAATGAATGTCATTATGAGTATATGTTCATGCCTTTTGGTCTCATAAATTTACCATCTACATTTTAGATAATTATGAATATTATCTTTAGGCATTTATTGAGGAAGTTTATGTATGCAACATATTAAGATAGACATGCAACGTATATTACCTAATAGATCTAGACCTAGAGAAGGTAAATCAACTCAAACCCATTAAATACTTAGTTATATTATGGAATGGACAATTAATACATTAAACCTATCTAGAGGATAACTTATCATATGACATCAATGGATAGGGTTCCAAAGCCTTTAGGTAATCAATATAATACAATAACCCTAACTAGATCTCTAATAATAATAGTATTAATATGATATATTATTAAAAAATATTTCAACATAAATAAAGGGTGGAGGTTAAAAAATAATAAAAGGGGTAAGGAACCATGGAAGGCAAATGGATTCCTATGCTACATAAGGTGGAAGATGGAAAATTTGAATAACCTTATAGCCACACTAAATTTAAGTGGAAAGGGGATTCAAACAAGGAGTTATACATTCAAAACTATTGATTATGAAATATATGTCTAATAAATTAAAGAGATAAGGATATAAATACTTACCTTGAATATAACCTACCGAACCTCAAATAATCCCTTGGCTAATGGTGATTTATAATAGGTTGTTGTTTTTGTAAGAATCACAATGGTTGAAATTAGCTCTAGGCTACAATAATTCTTCTATTTGCATCCAATACTCCAAAATGCAAGTTATTTCCCTCCAATACAAGATCTAAACAATGGTGTCTCCCACATGTAGAATAAAAGTAGAATTTGTATCAATAATAATGTGAAAATGAATGTTTCTCTTTGTTGGATTAAAATGAGCTTGATGGTTTATTTATAGGATGTGGCTTTGAGGATCTGAGTCAAAGTGTAGATGTTTTTGAAAAATGCAGGTGTTTATAGTAGGGTGTGGTATAGCAGCTTATGAGATACAATATTGTGTAGGTGCAGGTGAAAGTGTAGTATTTATTTGTGTAACATTTTCTATAGGTTATTTTTCTATCTCTATGAGATTTCATTGTAATCTTGTTTTTAGATTATTTTTTTATTTGAGGGCTTTTTTGGTAGATGTAGCCCACATTAGGTGAACCATAGTAGATCTATGTTATATGTGTTTTTATCTTATTCTCTCCATTTATGCTTTCATAATATCTATGTTTTGATTAATATTTTCATGATGCATGCTATTACATAATTTAGCTCTGATTTATGGTCATATTAAATTTGGTTTAAAGTTTTTAATTCCTAACAACTGGTATTAGATATATTGGTTGTGTTTTTTTTTTATAAAATGGTAAATCATAAGAAGGCTATTAACTTGAGTGGGAGCTATGGGAGAAGAGATTAGATTCAGGGTGGATAAATTTGATGGTAAGAATTTTAGTTTGTGGAAAATGCAGATGGAAGATTACCTATATCATAAGGAACTACATCTCCCCTTGGAGGGGAAAGTAGAACAACCTGTAAGTATGAGTGATGTGGATTGGTCATTACTTGAAGGGAAGGCATTGGGATCCATATAGTTATGCCTTGAATATTCTATTTCATTTAATATTTTTTATGAGAAAACCACAAAAGATCTCATGGATAAACTTGGAAAGTTATATGAGAAACCCTCTACTTTTAATAAAAAATTTCTTATGAAAAGATTGTTTAACATGAAAACATCTGAGAATGGTTCAATTGATAATTATCTAAATGATTTTAATATGGTTTTAGTATGCTCACTTATGTTGGAATTAAGTTTGATGATGAAGTTAGAGCTTTTTTAATCTGATGTTCTTTACTTGATAGTTGGGATAGTTTGGTTATGGCTGTGAGTAATGTAGTCCTTACCAAGGGAAGCTTAAATTTTGAAGATGTTGTAGGTGTGATCCTTAGTGAAGATATGTGAAGGAAAAGCACTGGCGAATCATCTTCAAGTAATGATTTATCCATTGATACTAGAGGGAGGGAAAAGGACAAGAGAAAAGGCAACCATGGAAAGTCAAAGGGTAGATCTAAGTCTAGATCTAGATCTAAGATGATATGTTGGAATTGTGGGAAGAGTGGAAACTTAAAGAAGGATTTCTAGTCACTTTGGGATAATATTTACAATAAGGAGGAAATGAATGAGGTAAATGTGACATCAGGTAAATCATGTTATAATGCCTTAATTATTTTTATGGATAGTTTTTCTGAGTCTTGGGTTTTAGATTCGGGGGCTTCTTTTCATGCCATCCCACATAGGCATTATTTTACTGATTATGTTCAAGTGAATCTGGGACATGTTTATCTTGGAGATGATGAACCATGTGAGATAGTAGGGAAAGGTTATGTTTAGGTTAAAATGTAGAATGGGAAATATGGCTACTTAAGGATGTTAGACATGTGCCTATATTGAGATGAAATTTGGTTTTATGGGGCAATTGAGTAGTGAGGGATGTTTAGTATTATTTACTACAAATTCTTGTAAAGTTACCAAAGGTGATCTTATTATTTTAAGGGGTAAGAAATTTGGTATTTTATATTTGACTAGTAGTGTTGATTCTCTTGATTTAGTTGTTACAGATACAGATGCAACTATGTGGCACTGCAGGCTTGGTCATATGAGCCATAAGGGTATGGAGATATTAAAAGATAAGTTTCCTAGATTAAAACATATAGATTTATACTTCTATGACAATTATGTGTATGGGAAATAGAGGCAGGTTAAGTTCCTAAAGGTTGGACCCACAAAGTGTTGTGTTATGGAGCCTATTTTTAAATTACAATGTATTTGTAAATATTGTACATTTTAAATGTAATATACACTCTATATGTATTATTTATTATGGTACCCATTATTTTGTAATACCATTTTGTTGATGTATTATGTATTTATGGATATTTTTTAGGTAATATATCATGAGAAAATGGGTTTTGAGAAGGAAGAATAGAGTGTCTGAGTTTAGGTTGCAAATTTAGGAGGGTTTGTTGAGCACAAATCTAAATAATATTTATGCTTTTCAAATATGAAGATAGATCTTAGAGTGATTATACTCTGGTGGCTTGTAATAAAATTTGAGCAAGTGTTTCTTAGTGGATGTAGCCCACATTGGGTGAACCACATTAAATCTAGTCTTCTTATTATGCATGTTTATTTCTATTCTCTATGCATCTATAATCATATATATTATTGTGATTCTATGAAATTATTTTTCATAAATTTCTATATTTATTCCTAACACAAAGAAAGATCACAAGTTAGAGTTGCTACATTTAGATGTATAGGGATTAGCTTAGGTATCTTCTATTGGTGGATCTAATTAATATGTTATTTTTATTGATGATAAAACTAGGAAAGTTTTGGTTTATTACATTAAAAATAAATATGATTTATTTGACACTTTTAATAAGTGGAAAGCCTTGGTTGAGAATGAAATAGGTCTCAAGTTGAAATTTTTTAGATTAGATAATAGCGGTGAGTGTTGTAGTAATGTTTTCTTTGAATATTATTTTAACAATGAAATCTATAGGCAAAGGATGGTTCCAGGAACTCCACAATAGAATGGGGTATCTAAAAGGATGAATAGAACAATAATGGAATGTGCTAGGAGCATGAGGTTACATGCAGGCTTGCCTTTATAGTTTTAGGTAGAAGTAGTTAGCACGAAAATATATCTGATTAAAAGAGGACCTTTTATTCCTTTGGATGGAGACATTCCTTAACAAGCTTGGTTTGGTAAGAACATTGATTATTCTTTTCTTAGAGTCTTTGTATGTGAGGCTTTTTCTCTCGTTAAGAAAGAGGATAGGACCAAGTTAGAGGCTAAATAAAAGAAATGTACATTTTTTGGTTATGGTAAGGATGAATTCGGTTTCCATTTATGGAGCATTAAATATATGAAAATATTTTAGTCTAGAGATGTAGTCTTTAATGAAAAATTCATTTATAAGGATCACTTGTAGGAACAAGAACAAAAAGAGTACATAGTATTGGATGACATTGTGGATGGAAAAGTATCCAATGAATCAGTTCAAGAACCTTCTACACAAGGACCCCAAACTCCTATGGTAAGAAGGCCTACTAGGGTAAGAAGAGCACCTAAACATTTTTCTCCTTTGGATTATTTGTTACTCATTGAAAATGGAGAACCATAGTGCTATGAGGAACTAATTCAAGTAGATGTCAAGATGAAATGGGAACAAGCCATGGATGAGGAGCATAGATCTCTCATGGAGAACTAAATGTGGGATTTGGTAAGGCTACCCAATGGCGATATTGCATTTCCAAACAAGTGGATCTTCAGAATAAAAGAAGATGATAAAGGGAGAAAAAGGTATAAGGCTAGAATGGTAGTCAAGGGGTTTGTACAAAAATTAGGTATTGATTTTGATGAGATTTTCTCTCCTATTGTAAAAATGACTTTTATTAGGACTGTTCTATGTTTAGTTGTAGTTGAGTATTTGCATTTAGAATAGTTAGATGTGAAATATACTTTTCTTCATGGTGATTTGGACGAAGAGTTATATATAAAGTAGCTACAGGGATATGAGGTCAAAGGGAAGGAGAACCATGTGTGCAGACTAAAGAGGAGCTTGTAGGGCTTGAAACAAGCTCCATGACAATGGTATAAGAAATTTTATAATTTTATGTTAGAACAAGAATATCAAAGGTGTCATTTTGACCATTACATGTACATCAAACATTTTTCTGATGGTTCCTTTATTATATTATGATTGTATGTCGATGACATGTTAGTTACAGAAAAGAACATACAACATATTCATATGCTCAAGAAATAATTTAGTGACTCCTTTTCTATGATGGATTTGGGTGATGCAAAGGAAATCCTTGGTATGAGGATTTCTCATGACAAGAAGGAGAGGAAGCTAATATTAACCTAATAAGAGTATGTGAATAACATCTTGGAAAGGTTTAGCATGTTGGATGCTAAATCTATTGGTACTCCTTTGGTAGGCCACTTTATACTATCAAAGGAGTAGTGTCCCAAGATGGAAGTTAAAAATATTAATATGTCTAAGGTACGTTACTCATTAGTATTTGTTATCTTGATGTATGTCATGGTTTGTATTAGATCAAATATTTCCCAAGTAGTGGGATTTCTAAGCAATTATATGAGTGATCCTAGTTATGCGCATTGGCAAGTAGTGCAAAGGATTCTTTGATAGTTGAGAGGAACCATGGATGTTGCATTATATTATGGTAGATCAAATACCACTTTGTGTGGTTATGTGGACTCAGATATGGTAGGGGATATTGATAGTAGGATAAGTATGATATGATATATATTTGCTATTGGAGATACAATGATTATTTATATTTTCAAGATATAGAAGGTTGTGGCTTTGTCAACCATAGAGGTAAAGTATGTTGTTGCCACAAGGGCTATCAAGGAGATGATTTAGTTATATGATTTGTTTTAAGAGTTGGGGCATGAGTCAAAAGTTGGGATACTACACAATGATAGTCATAATGTTATTCATTTCAAAAAAAACTCTACTTTCCACTCGAGGATAAAACACATTCAATTATGTTATCACTTCATCAAGATAGCTTTAGAGGAGAACTTGGTAAATATAGAGAAGATTAATACTAGCCATAATCCTATAGATATGAATACCAAGGTCGTCACATCAGACAAGTTGAGACTATGTTCAGATTTGGTTGGCCTTAGTGGTCATGGAGCAGTGATATATTCTATTCAAGAGAAATGGTCTCCAAGTGGGAGATTGTTGAGTGTGGAGCCCTTTGGGGCTATCACATGACCTTAGGAGTGTTTTTTGGGGGCCTAGAGAGCCCCAAAAATGTGGTGAGTGTAGTTTTCCCTACTCCACCTTTTATGGAACCTTGCTCCACATGTGAGTGGAATATTCTTTGTATTTTCTAATTTTTATGTTTCTATATTTTGTGGAGTTAGTTTTTAGATGTCTTTTTCCCATGTTGAATTCCTTGATCTTAGGGAGCTAGATATTTATTTGAAAAGGGGATGAATTATTTGTTTTAAGGAGTTAATTATGATCACATGTTATTGGAAAATGTGCCTTTTATATGATCACTTGGTGTGTTCCTCTTTATATGGGCTTTTTGATGAGCTTAATGAGGTAGAACTGAGGTGTCTTTTAGTGGATGATACTTATCTTGGATAAGCATGGCAAGTTTCTCCTCCTTTTATATATTTTCCTTCATTTTATATATATATATATATATATATATATATATATATATATATATATATATATATAGGTGTGGTGTGGCCTTTAGAGGTTGATGGTTTATTTATAGGGTGTGACTTTGAGGATTAGAGTCAAAGTGTAGATGTTTCTATAAAGTGTAGGTGTTTATTATAGGGTTTGGTATAACATCTTGTGAGATACAATATTGTGTAGGTGTGGGTGAAATTTTAGCATTTATTTGTGCAAGCGTTTATATAGGATATTTTTATATCTCTGTGAGAGTTCATTTTAATCTTGTTTTTGGATTACTATTTTATTTAGGACTTTCTTGGTGGATGTAGCAACCATGGTAGATTTGTGTTGTGTGTATTTTTATCTTATTCTCTCCATTTATGCTTTCAAAATATCTATGATTTAAGGAATATTTCCATGATGTATGTTATTTCATAATTTAGATACAATTTATGGTCATATTAAATTTGGTTTAAAATTTTTTAATTCCTAACACTAGGCAGAACTAGTTTGAATTTTAGTAGGAATCATATATACTATATCGACTCGATCTAACATAGTTGGAAAATATATGTCTTGATCAGTTAGGGGTTATTTTGGAGGAATATTTCTTAGGAGACCAATTAATATGTATTTTTAAGTGGATATAATCATGATATATTTATGTAAATAATATTGTAAAGCACCAATAGTCTGCCCACCCCTTTCCCAGTGTACCCATTAAGGCATACCCTCAAAGAGATTAAAAACCAATACATTGTTGTAAGAGAGAAATAATTAGTAAATGATAAATATTTAAACATATTGTGTGTACACATATGCCCCACTCTAATATCATCAAGTTTCACCAGAGTGTAAAATGGGATGGTGTTTTGAGAAAAAACATAGCAACACATTAGTTAAGTTAACAAATTATAGTAGAAAGCAAAAAATAAATGAAAGAAAATAATTTTTAAATAATATTAAGTACCATGTACATATATTTATTTACCTTTATCACTAAATAGTCACATGCTATAGTTATAATATTGACTATGGAGGGCACAATAACTACTTTGGATAAACCCTAGGCATACAAAGTGTAGAGTAAAACAAACAATCATAGGAAAGGCAAATTAAATGAAGAATTTTCATGAAAAATTTTAAATACTTATAAAAATTGATAAGCCCTCATGACAAAGGCTAGGTTAAAACCAAAAAGTCTAAGTTAAATGATAGAAAGAGGGAAAATTATGTAACTAAAAATCTGGGGCTACTAAATGACTAATATACCAAGACATGTATGCAAAGTATGAAAGTTAAAAATCCATGTAAAACCAATTAATCAAGAAATAAAATAATTTAATCAACATCCATGTAAGATAAGTAACAATTAATATTCAAACAAAGATTAAAAAAATAGAAATGTAAACAACATCGATGAAAGATAAGTAATAATCCATACTCAATAAACAATGGAAAAAGATAAGTAAATTAAATAAATAGGAAGAAATGACCCACACAAATTTCAAAAATATAATTCAAGGTCCAAAAAAAAACTAATGGAGATCTAAAAAAGATAGGGAAATGACTAAGAAAGAATCTTGAAAAAACTCAATAGTATAATTTCTATTCAAATGATAAAAAAACTAAAATTATCATATTCTAATCATGTCAAAAAGAGATGTATAATGGGAATTAAATAAAATTATTAAAATAATTAGAAACAAACTTGACTATTAAGGGGTAAATTAAATGGGTGGTGGGAAAAGAGTGGCACCAAGGTGATAACATAATCTTAATTAGAGACAAGACACTCTCATCAAGTTGGTGAGACTAAGAGACTTTTGACATAAATATTCTTTAGATAATTATACAAAACCACACAAGTGTGGGATGAATAGTGAAGTATAAATATCATCCCATGAAGGTTTGTATGCAAGAAAAATTAAAATGGGCCTACCTTCCCACAACGTGTTCCCCATTTCTTAGGACCCCTTATAGAGTCATCAATCTACTAATAATTCTGGGTACTTATGTGAGAAAGTAGATGGCACTTATGACTTTATATGATTATGAGATCCAATATCTAAGTCTAATGGCCTATCACACCCCAAAAGACCTTGGATTTATTGTGAGGCCAAATGTGGAGTTTGAACGTAGACTATAATAAGAGTGTAATGAATAAAGATCACATATTTTATTTTGATTTAAATTTTATAAATTGTAGTTTTTCCTTTTTATCATTACCTTTTTTTTTATTTTACATTTTTATCATTTCCTTTTATTGTATGATATGGATTTTAACTCTTTGAGCTTTTGTGATTCCTCCATACAGATTTGGAAAACCAAGCATGGGTGTTAAAAATGTCTATCACAAGAGAGATTACACTTGGTGGTTAGAGAAGAGAACTTAAATGCTATTGTGTCTAATACTCATATAATTACATGTTATAAAAAAGTGTAATATCAATCTTACTTTCTTGTGTTGAGAGTGATGTGGATTAAGGGGATATTATGAACATGAGCATATAATGACTGGGTTAGCTTGATTTACAAAAAATATTTTTGATAAAGATGGTATAATGATAGGTAGGCATGAATCATTATCATGAGAAATGGTGAATGTGGATGAATACATGATAATAAACTATCAGAGTTGTTAAAACAATTAAAAAAAAAATGACATAATTCAATTATATAAAGACACAACTCTCGACTATTGTCTTATTTTTTGGGGAAGACACCTAGCTAAAGTTGAAAATAAACTCAATTTATGAAATGAATATATGAGCATTTGTGAGGAAGGCCTAGTCCTATACAAGGTCTTATAATGTAAATCATAAACTTAAAAAAAATAAGAGGTGTAAATTATGCAAAAAAGTGATGATAAAGGAAACATTGACTTTGACAAGATTGAAAAATAAAATGTTGAAAAAAATGATAAAGAATAACAATTAGGGACTAAGGATAATGTGTAAAGAGATCAAACCTAGAGACGTGAAAATAAATAAAGATGATGTTATGCTACACAATATAAAGTCTAAGTAAGATCTGTAAGAAATGTTAGCTCTAGAATTATATACAAGAATACATATCAACAAGTAAGTAAAGCATACTTGAAGAGAAATATAGAAAGAATATGTAATTAATCAAAATATTTATTCAAAAACTAAATAGTGGTTAGTTCTTTGAAGATGTACCCTTAATTAGTTTGTAATTGATATGTACTAGCTTAAATAATGTCTTTGACTATGTAAGGACCCCACCATTTTTTAGCATATTTGCCTTATTTATTGTGGGTGTAAAATAACTTAATCACTAGGTTGATAATATTGAAAGGTTAGACTTTGGCCTTTTATTAAGATATTTATCAATGCAAGCTTTGTATTGGTTGTTATTCTTATCTTTCAAACTATGCACCTATTGAATTGGAATAATTATTTTAGTGGGATAATAGGAACATCCCTATGGTTGTGAGACCCTTACACTCCTTGGGATTGACCTTTGGTGAAGGTTGAATTCCTTTTGATCTAAATGCATCTGATTTAGGATCAATATGTAGCCCTAAAATAGATAAAGTAAATCTACATCTAATCCTAAGTATAAAATATTTTGATGGGGAAAAGGGAGGAGGAATTTTAAAATATAAAATGGTGATGCACCAAGACTAGATAGAGCCACTCTATAGGATTTGAAGAACACACTAGGAATTACAAATAATAAGTAAATATCACATAGAATCCAAGGTGAATATTTCAACTACATAAGTAATTTTAATGAAGGTGTAATAAATAATATATAAACAAGAGGGATGAAAAATGATCCATATGTGGTATCCATATATACCTGTGTACACAACATAGGTGTTAGGAATGGACAATAATAAAAGGGATTAAGGTCATCTAGAAAAAATATCAACATAAAATTCACACATGATGCAAAATAATTAAGGTAGGTGAACTTAATTCTTATTAAAATGCATGGTTAAAGTGGTAAAGGGATTATTGAGGGAAAATTTTGGAAACATTATTGTGCCTAGAAATGTCAAACCTTTTATAATGCAAGACCCAAGATTTTATAGGCAATGAAAATCTCAAGTGTATTTAATTACATAGATAATGTATCTAAAGTAATTATATGAGCATCAAAAATTGTGACACATAATCTCTCTACAATCAGATATGGATGGCCAAAATTAATTAGAGTTCTTGATTGTGTCCTCGGTGTATGGTGGTGATTACCTTGATCTTGCATCTTTTATCTTGTCCTCTTTCTCTCATTAGTTGTGAAATAACCAATATTTAATCACTCAAATACTATATCTAAATTTGGACACTCTGTGCATAGGGATGCAACTAAGGATCTCTTAGGATTGCTTGCCTAGGAAGATTTTTCTTAATTCTATCATTTTTACCTTCAATGCTAATGTCTATAGATTTTTGTGCCATATTTAACATTAAATAATCTTCCTTATTTAGTATTCTTTGTGATTAATCCAAACGTGCATGACATACAATGGTAGGTGTTGATATTAAATTTTGCATTGATTTTTCCCACTTTTCTAATCATTTCTAGGTGAAAAACCAATATACATTTGACTCTATAAATCAACATGGGTGTGTAGTTTAAACTCAACCTCTAAAAAATTTAATGGCTAAGTAGTATTTCATCTCATGGGAACATCTTGATAACCCACTATTCTAAGGGTTTTTAAATTGTATGGATTGTTTTGGGTCTCCAGGTCACTAGCTTGCTGAGATTGTGCCATGTGGAGAAATCTTACTAACCCACTTACTTTGCCACTTTGATTATGTCATTTACCTTAAGAAATTTTGAATAAAATCTAAGTCCAAAAGGAATTTTTAATAGTTCTAGGTATATGGAATGTTGACACATGAATCTAAACAAAGGCGAATAAAAGACTAAGTCATGAAAGCTTTTTAAATAAGACTGGGGTCATAACATGTTAACACATAGCTCTAATAAAATTTGAAGAATCAAATAAGTATTTTGATATTAATCCTTGAATTCATGATATCTAGAACTTATATTGATTAACAATAAAATTATTCCATATTTTAGATCATATCTTGTAAAACATGGGAGCATAGAAGTGTAATTCTATGATCTAGTGCTGAAATTCAACCTTTGAGTGTAAAGAAGTCCTTGAATAATAACATGCAAGATGATTGAGAATTTTGAGCACACTTTTCATGATTTTTAAATTTTCTTCATGCACTTATCTCTTCATTTATTGAAGTATGAGAGACCCATGTGCCTAGACCTACATATTGTTCCATTACCTGGTTACATTTTGCATAAAGGGTGCACACTAAAGGCTATACTATTGGACTAAAAGTTGAGATTATTCAACAATGAAACAAAACCTTAACACTTCAACATGAAATACTTTTAGAAATAAATCCACAATAAGAATGATTTTTTGTGCTTACCATGTTTACTTTTAGAGTTTCTACTCAGGCATTGGTCTTAGTCTTCACACATTTTATCCTTGGCATTTTTTCTCGTCATGGGCTTCCATGCATAAAATTTGATGCATGAAAATGGTCTTTAAAACTTTTGTTTAGAATAAAAGTATAGATAATATCTATAGCTTACATTTTGACCCTTATTCTGTCTTTAACATTTATGTTCAAAATTTGTGTTTGGAAACAAGATTCACAACATTTTCCTTGAACACATTTTTCAAATACCTAAAGCCTTATTTGAAAATACACTAAGTCAAAGATCTTCATTTTTATTAATTTTGACTAGATTGGAAGCTTAAAATCAATCATGAATCCCCTTCCTAAATTAGACACTAATCCTCCATGGTAAGAAAAAATGGTCAAAATTCTTGGAGACCTCTATGGGTTGTTTTATTACTAAGCAGGAATCCATTAGCCTTCAAGTAATCAATTGGACATGGAGTCATAGAAGAATCCAACCTTTTCACATATGAAAACACAACCATGTTGCAACTACTTGACCCACTATTGAATAAATTGAATTGAGATTCACCTTTAAAAAATGGAAATCAAGGGAAAAACAATGAAAGTGGCCAAGAAATTAGACAAAAGAAGAATGAAAAAATTATTTACAATGTGCACATAGGCACCTAGGGAAAATAAAACATCCAAACTAATGCATTACAACAATTGGAAGAAAAGAAAAATTCAACTAACCTAACCTAAACTAACTAAATAGAAGGCCACCTAAATGAATCTATTGACTAGTTCTATAAAATAGCTACCTTTTCTTACCAATTTAGAATGCTTTTCATGTTTGAGGGTATCTAAATAGAGGTGGAGAAGGATTAGGTGATCAATGAATTGATGGAACACTTATCTAATGATTTAGACAAAAAAAAATCATCATCCCACATAAGTTAATAAAAAAAAAATCTTAGAATGGATAGGTGGGATGATTTTATCCTTTTTTATGCTCAATTTTGTGATCTAAATTAAGAGCAACATGTAGTTACTTATCTTTATCACCCTCCAATTGAGCCAAGTATCTAATGGGATATCCCCTTGATAAGACAAAGTTTTAACAATCAATCCTAATCTCATTATTGGGTTTTACTACTCTATCATCTAGTTTATTAGAGTGCTCCTATTTTGGTGATTGAATTGGAATCACATTTATTTCATTTTAGTTTTTATTCTTGTTATGAATTACTTCTATAGGATATGCTAGTTTGGTGTTGATTATTGAATATAAGTCCTCTAGTTATTCCCATAATAAGTATTATTCCAACTCCTCTTTTCTCTTCTGAAATCTGATTTCTTTCCTCTAAATTGAATTAGTAAGCAATCCTGACTCAAGGGGTTGAATTGAGTTTTCTTATAATTAGTCTTGCATTGAAGCTTCATTGGGAAGGGATGCAATGTATCCCATGTTGAGAAGTGTTGTCATTGATTTCAAGTTTGATTTCATTTGATGTTAAGGTTGATTTTAAGGTACATTTGGTGAAGATGCATGGTGAATGGTATATGAGACATGAGCTTGTGTTATTGATGTGACAAGGAATCCATGTGACAAAAAGGCAACCTAATGTATTTCTATTGAGAGAGAATTTGAATTAAACCTAATTATTATTATTTTGTTTATTTTCAAGGTTGTTTTAGTGGTTTTAGAGTATTATCTGATGAATGTTCTTATTTTATAGCATCATTGAGGTATGTTTTAGTACTAGTCTTTAAGTACAAGGTGTCTTGAGAAGCCTAGTCATATCATGAGCATGTGCATGGTGATAATGAAGACGTATGTACATAAGTATGTAATTTTTTTATAAGAATTAAAGGCATGTGATCAAGGTTTAAAATCACCAAAGAGTGTCCCAATATTAGTTGTCAAACTTTAAGTGCTTAAGAAGCCTAGTTGTGGTACTAGTCATAACTTATAAGGTCCTAGTGAGAAGGTTTGAGCATGGTAGTCTGGTGAGATGGATTTAAATAGGAATAAGAGGTTTTATAAGGTTTATTGTGAATTTATATGAGGCTTGAGATCACTTAGGTGAGTTTAAAGGTGAGTTTATATGGGTAAGACCTTAAGTCTAAGTCTACAACTAGATTAGTTCTAGACCTTACCTAACATAATGAGGTGTTGTCAAGTCATATGAAGGATTTTTTACATTATTTAAGCATGTGATATGTTGTGTGATCATGAAAGTGAGGTGGAGAGCACATGGAAAGAGGTATGAAGGTTAGTTTCAAGGATTAATGTGATTTGTAGGTCAATATATAGAGAGCAAAGAGAAAGTGTGGCCTAATTAGGGGTCAAGATCAGATTCCAAGATGTTTGATCTCATATGATCATGGAAAAAGGTATTATATTTTTTTAAAATCATGTATATAATGTTTTAGATCATGGTTTGCAATATAAGGCATGAAATATGGGTTTGAGGTCTCTCATGTCCACATAATAAAGGGTTCTCAACCTAAGAAGGACTTTTAGGTGTTCATTGGCACATGTAACCTCTACATTGAAACCAAATATATTCATGGTATATGTGAAAGGGTCATATCTCAAATTTTCAAGAATTATTTTTTGGATTGAGGGATTAATATTTATGAATGATTGATAATAGTGGAAGATGGTTTAAACCCTCAAAGAACCCTAATAATGAACTGATATAAAAGAAGATATAAATTTATCATAGTGTATTGGTATGGATATTTTAATTATTGGATTTTGTATTAAACTCTCCCAAGCATCTCTAGGTGTGATTTAGTCTTCAAGTGAGGGAGTGGACCCTATAGGAAAGGCCTTCTTTCTTAGATATTTATTGTAGCAATTAGAGTTGACCAAGTAAAAGATTATAAATAGATGGAAGACAAAGTTTTAAACTTTTATTTTGTGTCCATGTTTTTTTTATAGGTTATATCCCTTATGGGTGATAAACTATTCATCCAATTTGATCATTTGCTAATAGGCTTAATGGTGAAAATAGTGAGAAACCCAAGCTATAGTGAAAAGATGGTTAGGGATGGGTTTTCATGGAATAGAGATGAATCTAAATGCATGGATAAATTTTTAAATACCTTTAAAACATTTTAATGATATATATAAGTTTTATAGGTCAATGAATATGATAAAAATGTTGTTCATAAGTTTACTAATTTGGCTCAATGATGTTTGTGTACAATGAGGTCTTGAGATTAGTCTATAAGAACAATATTGATATTTGAACATGTTATATTTATATATAATAATAGTTTAATTATAAAATATTATAATAAACATGCACCATAATTCTTTTAAAATTATCATACAAGTGATTGAAGGTCTTTGTCATCATGATTATGTTTTAAGGTAAATTGGCAGTTCTAGGTAAGCAAGTTAAAGTTATGAGTTTAAGACTCTATGACTTCAATTGAAGAATATAATGTACATGGTGTTTATATTTATTAATTTTATGTCCTATCCATTATTTTTATTAGGTTTTTTACTCAATTAAATTAGTGAAAATGTTGAAGCCAAAATCGCTTGACTAGTTAAGTAAGGTCTATGAGAGAGGTCAACAAATTGGTCTAAAATATTAATCATTTACATTAGAGATTATGATATTTTTATTGGAGGTTGTTATAAGGATTTTTTAGAATAATTTTAATGAATTTTAAGTCCTTTATCATGTTTTTTCAAGTGTCTTATTTTCAAGTTTCCATCACTATGTTTTGAGGCTAGTTGGAAGTTTAGAGTGAGAATCATGCAGAGAAGAGTTTGAGCCTGTATACTTTGAGTTTAATTATCTAATAAAATTTTTTATGACCCTAAGGTAATCATGTTTATTATTATTTTATTTATTTCCATGTTATTTTATCTAATTTTTTTTTTTTTTTTAATAGTTCAAGACTAAATTCTTGGGTATGCACAGGCCTAATTGTGAGTAGTTGAAATGGTGTGCTTCAAGTGGTGGTTGGCTCTAAAAAGTATTATGGAACATATATGAGATTATTAGGGATATATTTTAGTTAAATATTATATTTTATTATCATTTTAGGTGTTTTAATGTGTTCTAAGGAAGGCAAAGTGTAACATGTCCTAAAGTAGACCTAATGTGACTAGCTCTCTATGAGACCTAAAGATGAAATAAGGCATAAATGAGATATGTCAGACATAAAACAAATCATATAAAATTTGATACATGTTTATTATATGACATAATATATATTATTTGGTATACCTAAGATGGTAAGTGTGTTTAGTTGACCAAGAAGGATATGAATAAGAGACTTGTATAAATATAAGGTAGTTTTAGGCATATTGGTAAGTGTATAGTGCAAGAGAATAAAATAGTGGATTGGAAATAAGAATGATTTATTATTGAACATATTAATAGAATATAGAAAATTTTATAAATATTTTACATAGGTTATATATATGAAAATCAAGGTCATATGACCTAATCAGGTTAAGAAGAGGGCTAGTTGAGTGAAGAAGCCTAGAAGGCAATTTGAGAGGGCTAAGAGTGTGAAGAGATGAAGAGGTGGTCATCATAAATTGATTGATAAAAAAGGTGTCCTAAAATTTATCAAATCAATCAAGTGACTGAGTTGGTTATGAGTCATCTAGGGGTTCGGTGCCTCCTTGTATGTTGGTGTTTTTTAAAGCCTAGTTAAGTTGGTGCTTAGCTAGTTAGGGTTGGTTCTCCATGTAAAGTGGTTAATTAAATAAATTTGGTGTTTGTATTATAAGAGAGTATTAAATTTATAGATATAAATGTTTTTTATTCCTCTTGAGGGTTTCCCACATATGTGATGTGTTCATGTATTTCATGCTTATATAGATAGTGGTTATTCTTGTTAGATATATGTGCTTGATTGAATGGTTCATGATTATTTAAGTGAAGTTGATAATAAAGGTTTTTGAAGAATGATTCACCCAACCTCTCAATAATTTTTATTTAAACATTTGGTATTAGATTTTGTTCCTTTAAAGTAGGTCTAAAATCTTAAAGGAGATCCTAAAAGTAAAGATGGATAGTCAACAAGCTCAAGGTGGTATATCTACCAGTAAGGATACATTATTCAATGGATCTAATTATGAATTTTATAACATTATGATTAAGACATATTTGATGTTTTAAGGTCATGATATTTGGTAGTTAGTTATGGATGCTTATAGTGTTCCTCTTATTCCACCAATTGATGCAATAGGTAAGAAGGCTAGTGAAAACACCTCCAAGGCAATAAATGCCATTCTTTGTGGCATATAAAAGTTATAGCTTGTGAAGGTAATGTAATATTTATATACTAAAGAGATATAGGAAAAATTGAAGACTATATATGAAGGAGAAACCAAGGTGAAGATTGCCAAGTTATAGACCCATAAAAGATAATTTGAAAGTTTACAAATGAATGAATATGAAATAATTGCATATTACCTATTGAAGGATGATGATGTTGCAATGTCATTAGAGTATTATGAGAAGAAGTGAAAGAATATAAAATTTTTCAAAAGGTATTGAGATCACTAACTCCTAATTTTGATTCTAAGGTGTCTGTAGTAGAAGAGATGTAATATTTGGACAAGTTTGAAATGGATGGGCTTCATGACATATTGAATTTCTATGAGATGAGAATAAATTAAGGAAGACCTCCTAAGAAGGAATCAACTTTAAAAGTTGATAAGAATAATGAGTAATGCTTATATGTTTATGATGATGAACTAATAACCCTATTTTCTAGGAAGTTAAGGTTTGGATATAGTAGTTACAAGGTTAAGTTGCCTTTCAAATGTTTCAACTATGGTAAGATTGGTCACTTTGCATCCAAGTTTCCTAATAAGGATAAAACTAAGCATGATGAAGAACATGATGGACATCATGGAGATGATAGGAAGGTTTATAATCCTAACAAGAACAAGAGAGATATTAGGAAGTATGAAGTTAGGAAAGGGTCATTCAATAACAAGACAAGTTTCTACACCAAAGAAGATAATAACTCATCTGATGTAAGTGACACAAGTACATTTGATAGTGATGATGGTAGTAATGAACTTGAACATGGTAATGATGAAACCTTATTCATGGCCATATAATTAGATGATGAAGGTTGCTAAAATGAGAAATGCCTTATAGTTGATGTAGAATCAAAAGAAGAAGTTGAAGTGAACCTTGAGGTAGAATTAGTAAGTGCCCTAGAGGAGTTGAAATTATAAAAAATAAAGAATCAAAAACTAATATCATTAGTTAAGGAATATGAAGAGTATAATAGTCTTTTTGAGGAAATATTTTGTAACACATCTAAGAATTATGATGATATCATCAATCAGATTGAAGTATAGATGGAGAGAGTCAGTACTAGCTTAAAATCTAAAGAGGAAGAATGCACCAAGTATGAAACTAAAGTGGAATCCTTAAAATATAAGTTAGATAAAGAATATATCAAGGTTAAGACCTTTGTGAATTTTGAAAATAGCACTGAAGCTCTAGATCACATGTTGAGTAGTCAAAAGTATACAAGTGATAAGACATGTCTTTGTTTCAAAGAAGACCAAAAGGAGGCAGCCCAAGTCAAGGAGAAGGCTATTGAAGACAATAAGTTTAACATGAAAATACTTATAAAATATAAAAATGCTATGAGGTATGTTATTTTGTTCAATGGTTACTATTTTTTATGCAATCAGTTCAGTCATATAACAAGAGAATGTAGAAGACCCTCCAAGAATGAGTACTCATGAGACTATGATAGAAGTCATAGTTCACATCAGTCAAGAGGT
Organism: Torreya grandis; assembly: GCA_037957365.1. Classification (NCBI taxonomy): domain Eukaryota; kingdom Viridiplantae; phylum Streptophyta; class Pinopsida; order Cupressales; family Taxaceae; genus Torreya; species Torreya grandis. The sequence continues at coordinate 1,850,063 of JARHVA010003734.1, forward strand.
ATGTATGGGGTTATTTTAAATATTTTTCAAAACATGGGACACATTTCAATATTCTATCTTAATATATTTATAAGGTCATCAAGTCAAAAAAAGAAGTTTGAAGCCCCTAAAGTGCAAGAGAAAAGGTAAATAAATGTGTGGAAATTAAAGATAGTAAATGTTAGTCATGATTAGTCTACAAGCTTAAATGGAATATTTTATATGGTATAGCATTCCTCAAATGATAAATCAAGTATTAAATGTATATTATTAGCTCATAATGATGAACAAATGGTTAATATAGAGGTCAAACCTATAGTGCCAATCAAGCCTAAAAAGATACTAAAGGATATGCAGTCTTGTGAGAGCATAGAGATCTAGGAATCTCCTAAACTTGTGTTGTTTTAGTGCTATATGGAAAGAGGTGATTCTATTAGGATTCATGAAGACACTATTTAGTTATCATAATAATGATATATTCTTGGTTTGAGGAAGAGATATTTAGGTTATTGACTGAGCTTGATCTATGTTGACAAGTAGACTTATAATTTGAGTTCATGTGAAGGAGGTATACATGAAGTATGTTTCTATAATGTTTAATATTACATGTGCTAAGATATTATTAAAATAAGTTTTGTTTATATGTGGAAGTCTATGAAAGACCCTTTGTCATTTATGTAAAAGGGGGAGAAATTTCAAGAAGGAAGATTGACCATATTAAGGGAGATGAGAGTGACTAGATTGAAGAATGTTTTGCAATCAATGACAAAGAGGGAGTTTGTTAAGAAGTTTTTAAATTAATGTCAAGGTTGATTCCAAATTTTATGTCATTTATTTCAAGGTTAATTTGGTGAATATGAATTGTGAATGGTCTATGATACATGAGATTATGTGCTTGATGTGATAAGGAAGCTATGTGATAAGAAGTCAACCTAATGTCTTTCTATTGAGAGAGAATTTGAAGGAAACCTAATGATTATTCAATTGGATATTGTAAAGGATGTTGAAGTGGTGTAACCGTGTTATTTGATGAATTTTATTTTTTTATAACATCATTGAGGTAAGCATGTTTGAGTACTAGAATTTGAGTACAAGGTGTCTTGAGAAGCCTGGTCATAACAAATATAATCATATCATGAAAATTTGCATGGTGATAATGAATATGTATGTTCATAGGTATGCCATTATTTGAGAATAATTAAATTAATGTGATTAATATATAGAAACATAAAATATTTTTTCAAGATCAATTGTCAAACTTCAAGTGCTTGAGAAGCCTAGTTATGGCACTAGTCATAACTTGTAAAGTTCCAATGAGAAAGTTTGAGCATGATGGTCTAGTGAGATGGATGCACAAAGTCATAAGAGGATGTATAAGGTTGATTTATTATTCATATGAGTCATTTTATCACTAAATTTAGTTTCATGGTGAGTCTATAAGGGTAAGACCTTAAGTCCAAGTCTACAACTAGACTAGTTCTAGACCTTGCATGACCTAATGAGGTGTCATGAGGTGTTGTCAAGGAATATGAAGGATGTTTGACATTTTTTTGAGAATGTGATATGTTATGTGAGTAGGTAAGTGACATGGATATCACATGGAAAAAGGCATGAAGGTCAATTTAAAGGCTTAATGTGATTTACAAGTCAAGGTCTAAAGAGCAAAGAGAGAGATTATGGCCTAATTAGGGGTCATGATCATATTTCAAGAAATTTTAGCTCATATGAGCATGGAAAAAGGTATGATATGTTTTTTAAAGCATGAAAATAAGGTTTGAGGTAATGGTTTTCAAGATAAGGTATGAAAAGTAGTTTTGAGGTCTCTCATGTGCATAGAATGAAGGGTTATCAACCCAAGAAGGATTTTCAAGTGGTCATTGGCATGTGTAAATTCTACATTGGAACCTAAGATATGCATGGTATATGAGGAAGGTCCTATCTCAAATTTATAAAAAATAGTATTTGAAATGAGGGGATAAGCTTTATGAATGATTTCTAATAGTGGAATATGGTTTACACCCTCAAAGAACCCTAATAGTGATCTGATATGAAATAAGTTATTCTAAAGTGCTCAAAATGGATTTGTATGGATATTTTATTGATTAGAGTTTATAATCAACTCTTTCAAGAATCTCCAAGTGTGATTGAGTCTTTAAGTGAGTAAGTGGACCCTATAAGAAAGGCCTTATTTCTCAAAAAATTATTATAGCAGTTAAAGTTGACCAAGTCAAAGTTTCTAAATGGATGGATGATAAAGTTTGAAAATTTTAGTTTATGTCTATGGTTGTTTATATATAGGTTCTATACTTCAGGAGTGCTAAACTAATCATCCAAGTTGACCAGTCACTAATAGACCTAAAAGTGAAAATAGTGATAAAACTAGGAAATAGTGAGAAGGTGTTTATGGATGGGTTTTTCATGGAATAGGGATAAATCCAAATTTATGGATACATTTTTAAATAATTTTAAGACATGTTCATGTTGGATATAAGTTTTGGAGGTCAATGGATAATAATGCAAGAACATCACTTATAGAGTGATTTTATCTTCAATATTCATTTATTTCTCCAAATTTTATCTTGATCATGGTTTATGGGGTCTTTGTATGCCTAAAGCATCCTTATATTTAAAATTGGTAAGTTATTTTATGCTCTAGCTTGTTTCATTTTCAAATTACTTATTTCTCACCAAAACTCAGTTTTCAAAAATTTATATTAATTGATTTGAGTTAGAATTTTATGGGTTAATGAAAGAAATTTTTAAGTTTTAAACATGTTGTAAATGTATTTTAAGTACCCCTTTAATCCTTTTTGTGGGTCCATAATCATTGGTGTACATAAAACTAACTTTGTACAAGTTCATATCTCCTAACTTGCCTTTTAGTGACTATTGGAAGGTCCTCATAGGTAGTTATAGTATTTACATACATAAAAAAGGTTTATTTCTCATTGTTAATGGGTTTTAAATGTTTGGAGAGGCAAAATTTTCAAGGAATAATAATATGAGCTCCTTGTTTTATAATAAAACACATACAAACCTTGTTTTCCTATGTCAAAGCATTGAATGTGGATTGTGTATCTTTGTTTGATGAAGGAAATCATGATGATTACAAATTTATGACTCTTTTGTAGATTTGGTATTTTTTTATATTTTATTAAATGTTTTATTAATCCATTTATTTCATTTTTATCACATTATTTGGTGTCAAATGTAATATAGACTTGTAGTAGTCATCTTTTCTTGCACAGTCATATAGATTTATTATTAGAAAAGTGGAGAAAAAGATTTATGGAGGTTGTCTAAAGATTAGATATGGTGATAAGGGTATAAAATGATCTCAAATTTTTTTATATTGATGAAAAATACCTCATATAAGTCAATACCCATAAATTATCCTTCTTGGGTCTATACAAGGGAAGGAAACCTTGAGTTAGGGTTCGGAAGGGAAGAATTCATTTTTTGGAGTTCCAATAAGTTAAATATTCTAAAAACAATTTAATATTTTATCATTAAATGTGATTTAATATATTAAATAGGTTATATTATTTTACAAACCATTTTGGTATAGATATAGGAGCTTGAGTCAGGATAGCCATAAAGAGACCATAATTGGAGAGGTTTTTTGCTAGAAAAGGGGACTAAAAAAGAGTTTTTTGACTAAGAAAATTTTGTGGAGAGGTGTAAATTAATATAGGGGTGTCTAAAATAAGTGTTATTTTTTTTTAATAATTCTTATTTTTTTCATACAAGATAGAAAACCAAAAAAAAGGCTACTAAAAAGGCCTTGAGGTCTAGGGAAGTGGGTTACATTGGTAGAGTTGAGACTTATTTACAAGTTTATCTGCATCATTTTGACATCATATCTAAGACAAGACACTTGGAATAAAATGGAAAAAATAGACATTCCTTGAGAGGAAGATAATCCATTAGTTGTTTGGTAAATTATCTTAGATAAGTCAAGATGCCACCAAGGAGGAATGCAGTAGGTGAGGGAGTAGCAATAATACAAAATAGGATATGCCATATTGCAAGACTTGAGGAACGTTAGAGTCAAATTTTATGCCAAATTCATAGTATTTTATGTTAAATATAGAATGGGATTAGTCATAGGTGATTTTAATGACCAAGAGGAAGAGGAACCACAGGCACCAGAGAGAGAGAGAGAGAGAGAGG
>JARHVA010003735.1:0-230000 GCA_037957365.1 Torreya grandis
GATTTAGATCCATAAAATGAAAGGATATACTTAGGGTATGTTGACTGATTGGCACTATTTTTAAAGAATAATTATCCATACCTTAGCCAACATGAGAAAACCCATGGCTATAAAAAGGGAGTTAGGCCAACACTTAGATGTTATTTTGAGTATTTGAATAAGTTTATGGTCAGTGGAATATTATTGCAGGAAATAAAAGTTAAAGCCTAAGGGTTAAAACTCTATCAAAATTCATGAGTTAAGCTAGGGAAGAGAGAGAGAGAGAGAGAGAGAGGAGAGAGGAGAGAGAGAGAGAGGAAGAGAGAGAGAGAGAGAGAGAGAGAGAGAGAGAGAGAGAGGAGAGAGAGAGAGAGAGAGAGAGAGAGAGAGAGAGAGAGAGGAGGAGAGAGAGAGAGAGAGAGATAGAGAGAGAGAGAGAGAGAGAGAGAGAGAGAGAGAGAGAGAGAGAGAGAGAGAGAGAGAGAGAGAGAGAGAGAGAGAGAGAGAGAGAGAGCTAGGAATCATGGAATCAAGATTCAGGCTAGGTTTAGGCCAGGTTCAGGTTTAATCTCTAGAATTAGGTTGGCTAGGTTTAGTACCAAAAACATATATACTATTCCAAAAATAACTCTATAGTGTGTTGTGATAATGTTAATTTTAATTCTAACTATAGCCTAAGGGAAGAGAAAGGAAACATGAGAACTCCATGATGTAAGGGATATGAGAGCTTCTATGTATAATTTTGAATCTAACAATATCATATAACATTATTATTATCAATAAAATGAGTTGAGAAATAAAGTGAGTATTTTAATGGTTGTGTGGTTTGCATCCCTTCACTGAGAACCTAGGTCATGGCTTACACCATGTGGTATTAGGAAAGGTTAATAACCTTGGGTAAATATAGGGAGATAATAAAATTCAATCAAAGTATATTGGAGTGATGTACAAAGGAAAGCTATTGTAATGACTACTCTAAGGTAACCAACAAATGACACTAGTAGACCACTGACAATGAGGAAACTAGAAGAATTGTTGTTATCCACCTTGATTAAATTGGTTGAGAATAATGGATAATGATAAGATGTTTAGAAAGTGTTGGTTGAACTCCAAATTTTGAGGCAAACAATTAATAGAGTGTTTTGGAAGGGGGACTAGTATACCAATAACTCTAAGGTATCTAGCGGAACATTTCAGATAGGACTAGTTATTTTAGTATTTTTTCATTTATTTTTCTTAATAAACAAACTTACTAAAAATGGAAATTATGATATAGGGTTTTAAAGGGATACCTATGATAAAGGTTTCACACCATTTATCTAATGAAGTGGGAAATCATTTTTGGTTAGGAAGGATTATGTGCACATAAGAGACAACTTGGAAAAGATTAGATAAATAAGATAGATAAATGGACTACTCGATACTAGATTAGTTCTAGGAAGTGGTACACTTCCTTAAAGGATGTCAGTTCACTCTTTTATATAATCAAGTGGATAATGTAATAATATAATTTAAAACAAAGAATATGATAATATGTGATACTAAAACGAAATAGATTATTCTACTACATAGTTGTTATCAAATCATTCATTCTAATAAGCTATAGATGAATCTTCTTGTTCTTGTATTACTTATAATTATTCAGTGATTTCTTTTAGTGTAGGGAAAAAATAATTACCCACAGTCCTAACTCAAAAGATATATCACTCTGATCCATGATTAACAACTGAGGGAATATAGGTAAATCATGGATGGAAACCACATCATGTATAATGCTTGAAAATGTCATCTACAAATAGAGATTCATGATTTTAAGACCAAAAATAGAAAATTGGAATTACTTAGGATTGTTAATCTAAATTTGAATTATAGACATAAAATAAAAACATAGGGATTGATGTTGATTATCTCAGAATCAATATTGATTATATAATCAATGTCAATCATATGAGTAATCATCATCGATCTTGACAGTGTAGATAGAAATCTTAGGATGGGGCCTAAATGTGGATTTTAAGGGATTCTAAATGGCTTAAAGACTAGTTATTGATTATATAAATAATCCAAGGATAATAAATAGATAATATAGGAATTACAATCTATTAAAAAATATATAATTACCTCTAAAATGCTTCTTGTATTGTAGATAATTATCACATTGACAAGGATGTATTTAAACTTTGAATATGTGGTGATAAATTGAAATAGGTATAGCATTGTTCCATATGTATTCTAGGGTAATTCCCCTAGCATTCTAGTTTATGAATTCAGGATATTCTATCTTGAGGATGGTTTGGGATTAAATCGATAATGATCCTAACAAGATCAATGATGATTATAGGGATTGGTGTCGTTACAATCTAAGTTTACCCTATTCATTCAAATGACTCTAATTCATGGGGCTAAACTTAGTATAGGTTGTTTTTAATGAGGTTTGGCTAATAAAAATTTATTAAGAGGTTAAAAAAACATACCTAAAATAAATTTTAGGGAGGATTAACTAGCTACCTAGGTAAAAAGTAATTAGTAAGACTAATTACACGACATAATATGGTAAATGGTAAAACTACATTAACTAAGTTAAAAGGGATGGGGAAGGGGTAAGACACATTTATTCATAATATAATGGTGTAAATCTGTAGTGTCTACATTTTCCTCTTTTTATTGAGTAGATGGTGATAATGTGGGTCTAATTCCCCATGTTTATTTAAAGAGGTATCCCCCTCAAACTGGGAGCTGATAAAGGATGAAGAGGTAGAGACAAATTTGAAAATGAGGTGGTAATGGATAAGGTAGATAGAAAAAAGCATCCAAGATACAAGGATAAGTATGAAGTATGACTCTACACTAATGAGAGATAGGATATCTTAACAAGAATGCGCCAAGGCAAAAAAGTAATGGGTTTCCAAAATTACGAACATGCAAGCTCTATCGAAAGTAGTCAAAAGGGAAAAGTCTCGGATGGGATGATCAAAGCATATAGTATGCATAGTACATGTGCACTACATAGAAAAACTTGCTATAAACATGAGATACACTTTTAAGATCGATAGGGGATAGACTCTAAAATAAATGTAGACCTATCAAATGATATGGGACCATCATGGGGTTTATGTACACAAGATAGTAATATTGGGTAACAAAAAATGGGATAGTTGTAAAAATTGATAAGTTAAGTGGCCTTGGATTAAAATTATAAGGATGAATTTTTTTTCAAGCAGTACAAGAAATAGGCCAAAAATGGATATAATCAACATTGATCTAACATATTGATCTTGATTCCTAGATGATTGACATTGATCATAAAATAATCAATGTTGATCCTAGAGGGCTTTAAATAAGATGTCAACTAGGTTATGAACTAATTATAAAATAAAGAACATGTGAGCTAGAGATAAAAAAATTAAAACTTATCTACATGCTTGAGCAAAGTATATCCAATGGAGTCTAGAGAGAGAGTGGTCGATAGTGATGATGATTAAACGATGAGGTAAGCTTGAATTTTTTTAAAGGTTTTTTGAATATTTTGATTTTTATTTAGTTTTAGTTAGTTTTTGAATTTCCAATAGCTGGCATGGGTCAAAATTGATCCATAATAAATCATTATCAATTCCTTAATGATTAATGATCAATCAGTTTTAGATCAACACCAATCGAATAATCAACGATGGTTGGGTATCAATTGATGTTGATTTTGAAAGGGTTAGTATTGATTCCTAGGGGTATAAAAATTAGAGGATAAGGTTAGTGTTTAGGAAACTAAATAAACCTCAAGGTTTTATGGGATTTAAGGCACATGTACTATTGACCATGTGGGATCAAGTTCCACTATTATTGGAGAAGCTATGAGAGGTGATGGGAGATGTAGATTGGGATCATTTAAAGGTGGTAGGGTTAGGGTACTATGCCATTATTACTAAGTTCATAGAGATTAGAGTTTATTGGTGGCATTACTAGAGTGATGGTATTTAGCTAGGGACCTTTTAACTACCAACTGAAGAGATGACCTTGACACTAGAGAACATTATAAGACACTATGACTACCAATTTAGGGGGTAGAGATTATTATAGTGGATGAGAAGGGATGAGCATAAACACTACCATATTTATATGGATATGATGTTACAACTATTGATTTTGTAATAAAAGGATTTAGTTTTTAGGTAATATATAAACAAAACTAGGATAGGAGATGAGTGATCACTATGATGATGTTGACTATCTCATGTTATGCATTGTCTAATTTAGGTGGATGGATATTCACATGAAACTTGATAGGGGTTATAATAAATAGATGGGAGAATAAAATAGTGTTTACATGGGCTCCAACACTTATATCATTGATATATAGAGAGCTATGGGGATGGAGTACATATCGGTACTTTTAGATGGATGTTACCTTTATATTACAATGTTGGGCTTATGACACATATGAGTAGTGAAACCACCATGGCTACCATGGATGAGATGACACTAGTTTGAATTTAGCATTGGATTTATATGATGGAGGGATAACTTTGCCTATCCATATGGAGATAAGAGAGTATGTGATTTAGACTATATAGATAGGTTTTGGAGGAGTTGGAGGAGGTGGTTGTGGTGTGGAGGCCATATGTTATATTTATAACATGGCTAGGGATGGAGATGGAGTTGATGGTAGGTTAGTGGGAAAGGGTGGTTGTGAGGATGACACATGGAGCATGTAGAGCTATTCAAATTTGGGCATGTGCATTGATAGTTTAGGATTATTTAGGATACACATGAGGAACCAAAGGTATACAATAGGGATGACTCAAAGGGGGAGCTACCAAACCTAAAAGTGATAGATCTTGAGCTATTGGTAGAGGAGGAGATAGAGGGATAAGATGTCGATGATGTAAGAGCTATAGAGGCATACTTCTTATGATGTATGGACTAACTTAGAGGAGGATAGGAAAGAGTGGTCAAATGAGATGGGAGATGTAGAGATGGTGGATGTGGAGGGGATATGAGGAGAATGGAGGGGGATATATATATATATAGTGATAGAAAATAGGGATGTGAAATAGGTGTAGCTATCTGAAGTTTAGTTTGAGCAAGACCACATACAAGCTAGACTAATAGAGATACATGGGCATTATGATGCACTAACATAAATATATGATGATTCATGTTAGGTATAAGATAGGTATTGTAAGTAACATGAGAGACTTTAAGTATTAGTAGGGCATGCAAGGGGAGTGGTATCAAGATCCACCATAGGGAGAGGGGCACATGGTAGGAGGATGGGACCTCTAATTACTATGAGCATGGATAGGTATTAGGACATGGTGGTAGAGCTCTAATATTATAATAATATTTGTATAGAGTAGTTACCATAGGTTATTAGATATGCCACTCACATGTCCATGTAGGGGTAGGCTCCATGATGGACACAGACTATTATAGCTAGCATGGGGAGCTTACTATAGGGAGAGATCTGAGTGATGGAGGTAGAGATGGAGGTAAGGATGCAGGGAGTGGAGGATGAAAATTGAGCATCCACCTAAGTTAGCTCTGGTTCATAGAGTGTCCATATCTATGGCTGATTTTATGTATTAGATTTGTATATATTATATATCATGACATTCTTATGATGTTCATTTGAGCTTCTATATATACATTATTGATTTTTATGTACCCCACATTTGTTACATTATCCCATGTTATTTGATTATGGATCTATATTATTTAGATTATGTTTAGATGGAATTTGATATATCATGGTTTATATTGATTGTATGGTGTTTATGCATTATGGGTTTTAGATTATATGATGTAGATTTAAATTGTAATCTTGATTATGGATTTATATTGATGTGTTTTAATGGATTTATAATGAATTATGGATTTTAAAACATATAATAATCTATGATGTCTATGGCTATGGATTTTATATTACATAGATGGTGTTTATATGGTTTTTTATTTTTGAACTATACTAATTAGATTATGTGGGATATCATGGATTAGATTTTATATCATGGTTGATTATGGATTATTCTATGATTTTCATGAATTTAAATGTTTTTAATCTATGATAAAATAGCTTTCATATTAACTTATCAAGGATGCATGACTCATAATTGGATTGAACCCAAACCAAATCTAGGCCTCTTGATGCTTTTGTCTATGCACCCTGTTATCCAATGTTAATGAAAATCCTTAACAATATCATGTCAACTAAATTCATAAATTAGTAGTTTAAAAGGGGGATTTTTATGTTTATAGGGAATGGAGGAAGAATATAATTCTACAGGAATACATATCTTGTTTTATGTTTTTGAGATTTTTAAGTTGACCTTAAGCTAATCTATGTTTATATGTAGACTGATCAATGCAGGAAGTCTAATTTTTTTTTAATATGATCAATGTGGGAAGTCTAAAAATTTATGAAAACTGATCAATGTAGGAAGATTTCATGGGATATACTTTTGATTTTATATATTTTTAAATTATTTGCTTTTAATAGGAAATTAATCAATACGGTAAGTTTCCTTAACAAATAGGCATATAGCCATCCTTCAAGGTAGTGGTCTATATGTTTAGATGCATGCATTGTAGTAATTGTCCTTTGAGGGACCAGTCTACAACTTTACTCTTTTATTGATTTTGATAATATTTGTCCTTTGAGGGATCAACCTAAAAATTTGCTCTTTTCTTGATTTTGTATCCCAAATTAAACTTTTACCATGGATTAGATTTAAGACAACCTAGGGTGTTTTCATAAGCCACATAACAAGAAAATAATCTATTCCTTTCAAACAAGTTTTTAATGTGAAAGAATTTAGGAAATAATTATTTAAAACTCTACCCTATTTTTAGTAGTTCTTTTCCATGAGAACATGACTATGAATAGAGCCAAGATGTCCATATTTAAGGATAAAATGGGTATAATGTCATAAATTCACATAATTATATATCAATATTGGGTATGTTTAGAGTTAAAGGATAAGATTTTAATAGAACTTATGATAACGAGGGTTTGTATTGGGATCATTAACACTAGAAAGGATTCAGATGCAAAAGATTTAGAGGCTCAAGTTCTAGATTTATGTCAAGGGAATCAAAGTGGTATAACCCATATCCATATTTATGAGTGATAATATAGGGTCCAATATAAATTAGGGAAAAATTTCATCATTTAATCTTTCCATATTTGTGACATATTGATTTTATTTAAGGACAAGGTCACCGATATTAAATTTTCATTCTTTCAAATGTTGATTATATGCACATTTTATCCATTATTTATAAACATGAAGGTGATAAAAAACCATGGCTTGATGCTCATCTAAAATTTATAGCTATAGCTATGTTAATCATTCTTGACAATAATCTTCTTAAAAAATGATATCCTTAAGAGAGATCTGAAGAGAAGGAATTGGACTTGTAGGGGGAGAACCACTTCAGTACCATAGACCAAATGAAAAGGGGTAGCCCCTATAGGGGTTTGAATACTAGTTTGAAAATCTTACAAATTAAAATTTATGCAAAGATGCCAATCCTTCCCAACATCATTAACCATTTTAGTTAACATCTTGACAAGGGTTTTGTTGGATGCCTCGATTTATACATTGGCTTGCAGATAATAAGACAAAAAAACTTAGCTTTATGCTAAAATAATTGCACAACCTATGGACTTGCTTATTTTTAAAATATTTTCCATTATTTATAATAATTTTATGTGGAACACCAAAATGAAATATGATATAATGATTAATAAAATCAATGATCTTATCTACCTTGGTCAAAATAAGGGGAATAGCCTCCACTCATTTAGTGAAATATTTGGTAGCAGTATTGATAAATCTATGTCATTAAGAAGATTTATGATTAATCTACCCTATAAGGTCCAATCCCCATTGCGAAAAAGGCCAAAAGTCCTTGGTTGCATTTAATACATGACTAGTGACATGGCATAAGTTGGCATATTGTTGGCACTTTATGTAGTTCTTAACATATTCACAATAGTCCCAATTCATAGTAAGCCAATAATAACCTAGTCACAAAATCTTCTTGGTGACAACCAAACCACTAAAATGGCCACTACATACTCCATCATGTGTTTATTTGACTATATGATATGATTTAGATATCCAGAGATAAAAAAGAGAATACCATTGAACCCTCGCTTAAATATTACACCCCTAGTATTAAATATCAAGTATTCTATTATTAAAAAGCATGCTTGGTATTTTTGGATAAATCTAAAGGAATAATACCTTTAGACAAATAATTAAATATCTATGTCTACTATAGATCTAAGTGATTATATGATACATTATAGATAGAAGGTATATTATCTCTAGTATAAGAAGGTTGATTGACCTTGTGGATAAAGAAAAATAATTTAGATTCCTGAGAGGAAGATATGATAAAGGAAGCCATCGTATCAACAGACTTGTTGGTTGATCAAGGAGTGGTCTATATGACATAGTGGTTGAGTGTGGATAATAACTATTCTAATACCATTTTATACCTATGGAATATTTTATTTTTTCATTGATAAATGCCAGTTATTTGATTGATGACTAGTTGGGAATCCCCAAAAATATGAAGAGACTTAACACCTAGAGCCAAAGCTATTTGGAGACCTATAATTAGGGCTCATATTTTGCCATATTATTAGTAAAGTTGGAATCAATATTGAAATACATGGGTATAAAAATGAATTTAGGTGGTATTATAATAATCCCTACTCCTCCTCTATGTTTGCATTTATATCCATCAAAGAACAACATCATCTAATATTCAATATATCCTTGTGATGTGGAGGTTATAGAGTCATCAAGAAATTCATAACTAGATGGTATATTATTAGTAAGGGGTGACTTATCTAATTGATCAAAAATGATATACCCCTTAATCAACCTTTGGTTAAGGAATTTGAGATCAAACTTGGTGAGAATAATAATCAATCTCATGATTCATTGATTCTAATAGGGTTTCAAATGCATGAACTTAAGAGGATCAGTATTGGTAATCACATAGGTTTTATGATTAAGAAAATAATGGTGAGATTTATAAGCTACAAATACCAAGGCCATTTTAATATGCATGTAATGAGTCTCATACTCAACCAGAGTTTAACTTATATAATAAACTGCTTGTTCTCTATGTTTTTCATCTCGATGGGTAAGCATGACACCTAAAACATGGTCCATAGCTGAGATATACAAGTAAAAAAGTTTATCCTTTCTTGGTATAAAAAGGATAGGGTGAGATAAGAGATATTTATTAATCATATCAAAGTCTACTTGATAGTTTGAATCCCATACAAACTAGGTGTCTTTATTAAGAAGGTGATGGAAGGGTTGACATCGATCAAATCATTATGAAATAAAGTGGTAGATAGAATGAAATTTCCATTGTAAATTGAAAATATAATTGAGGTTGGATGGAGGTGAGATATTGATAATATCATTAATTTTATTTGGATCAACCTCAATTCCTTGAAGGGAAATGATAAAACCCAAAATATTTCCTATTAAAACCCTAAATACACTTTTTGGGGTTAAGATGAACCTAATATTTGATTAAATGAGAAAAGATTTTTTGAAGGATAGATAGGTGATATTGATGATGTCTAGATTTACTAAGGATATCATCTACATAATCATCAATGATTTTTTGAATTAATTCATGGAAAATATAGGTTATGGCACATTGGTAAGTTGCTCCTACATTTTTAAAACCAAATGGCATGACCCTATAATAAAATGCCCCCCATGGAGTAATAAAATAGGTTTTATTATGATATTTTGGGGAAATAAGGATTTGGTTATAACCAGAAAATCCATCCATGAGTGACAACATTCCATATCTTGTTGTGAGATCCATTAGCTAGTCAATATTAGGAAGGGGAAAATCATCTTTGGGGCAAGAAATATTGAGATCACAAAAGTTAGTATAAAGGTGTATTCCTCTTGTGGGATTTATGATAGGTACAATGTTAGATACCCATTAAGGGAATTCTATGGGTTGCATAAAGTTAACAGATAACAACCATTATAATTCTTCCTTGACAAGATGCATTATATAAGGATGTATCTTTCAAAAAAAATTGTTTTACTAGTTTAGCTTCAAGAATGGTGATGATGTTATGGATGACTATAGAAGGATATATTACTAGCACATCACTATAAGACCAAACAATGCTTGGATATGATTAGGAAGAAATGTTGTGAAATCTTGGTGTTCTTAATAATCTAGGGTTTGGTTAACTTTGATGTTGTGCAGGACTTTGAGTGTTCCTATGTTAATATATATTGTAACCTCATTTAAAAGACCAGGATACTTAGATGGTATGATATTATTTAGATATGAATCCCCTACCCATAAATAAATTAAAATATAGTCATCATCCTGACACTCCATTACATGGATTGAGGAGGAATCTTCATCTATTAGGTCAGGAAAAAATAGGGAAAGGGATAGGGTTTTTTGATTGTTTTGATAGGTTAGTGGTTATAAATGAATGGTATTAATAAAATAAAATTTAGGTGGGATGGAAATGGTATCATCAATTTATATAAGATAACTAAGTGGGGATGATGGTGTTTCATCATCCACATTCATAGGGATATGGGCCATTAAAGCATTATTGTTATTGGATTCAAGAGTTTTCTTGAAATCGAGGCCATGTTTTTCATGAAATTTTATAAGGTCATTTATTATGGCCTCATGAGGTCCTTATTCATAACCTCTTATTTCAAAGCCTTTATAAATAAATAATTGTAAATATGATTGTGAAAAATGTGGTTTGTTGAGAAAGGAAAAGTTACACATGAATGGTTTGGTACATTTTTGAATTTTACGGTATAAATGGGATTGGACTATTCCTCCATAAATTATCTATGTTTGGAGGTGATTAGGTTTTAAATGGATAATTTCTCCTAAGTTGGGTTGATAATAACATTACTGGTCAAGGCATCCATATTCTTGAGGGGTTGATAAGGTGCTAAGAGTTAACAATTGATATTCCCTTATAAAGAGTTGTAATGCTGAATTAAAGGAATTTTTATCAAGGATATGGGATGAGGGTATTTTATAACTAGATGATGTTTCCCACAAAAATAATGGACTCAATTTATTTATGTGGATTAAGACATCATTAGGCTGATAAGTCAAGTTGCATGTGTTTGAATGGATATGGGTTTGTTGGGACAACATGCATCTTACCTTCATGTTCAAATTTAAGGCATCAATGTAAAGTAGAGGGGACACAATTAATAGTGAATAACTAAGGATGTCCTAGTAAGATTTTATATTTAAATTCTCTCTCTATCATGTAAAATATCTTCAGGAGAGTACGTATACCCCACTTGGATGGGGAAGAAAATTGTACCTAATATGGACTCAATAGTGTCATTAAATGTTCATAGGATGGTTGGAAATTGAACCATAATAGTTTTTAGTAACTAGAGTTAACTAAAATCATGTGAGGAGATAATATTTATATTGGCTCCATTTTTCAATCATAACTCTTTTAATCCATGTTTGATTAACTTGGGTAGTGATAAATAATGTTGGGTCCTAGTCATCAGGTTATAATGGGGATATTTTGGAGTCATGAAATGTGAGGTATAATGACTTTTGTAAGGATACAATGAAGATCAATAGAGACTGAGGTCCATTAGATTATACTTAGATGGGTTTCAAGGTCTCTATAATAGCTTCATGATATTGTAGAGAATTTTGGATAAGTTTGTATAAATACATTTTGATGGGGAGTTGGTGGAGTTGTTTTAGAATTGATATTTATATCAACTCTGAGGAATTATTATTCTATACTTTCCATAGAATATAAACTTTAGGTTTTAGGATAGGAATTGTAGGATTTTCTATAATAGAAGTAGGATCTTTAGTAATAATCACCTTGGCTTTGTTGAAATTTTGGGTTTTATGACCTTGTGTCTAGGATCGAGTGGCTATGTGTATTACATATATTTGAAACAATGGTGGGTTTATTGTGTTTCCAAAATATTCTAATTTTAGAGGATTTAAGAAGGGTTGATATCAAGTCTCATCAGAGGTTATTTGAAGCTCATTCTAACCCTGTTGGTAATGTACTAGTTTTTGGGGTGATTGAGACTCTAGTAGTTTAATTATGAGGGTAATCATGACCAGAATATTTTAGTAAAATATCATCCTATTCTAATAATTATTGGAATATATATTTGAGAAAATTATAAATTTTGATATCATTGCTCGATATTTGATGGTAATCTCACTTATTATTTTCATGATACCATGTTAGTATTTGAGTATGGGGGTTAACAAAATTTATAGGTGGTAGTGTGATAAGGGAGGTTTGAAGGAGTTGATCAAGAATCTTGGAATAAGACCACCATGATGGATCTTGGATAGGTTTTTACACCTTTTAGGGAATTGGTATGTGGTTTACATTCACTTTCATGTATTTATTCTTTGCATTGATTGTTTAAATGTTTCTAATAGAGGGAATTTTAGGTTTGGAATAAGACCTTACACTAAGATTCTAAGGGTAATAAGGGTTTAATAGATTGTTTATTGGAATTATTATTGTGGAAATATATTTTTATACTAGTGTATGATTCTTATAAAATGATTATATAATGGTGTATTTTTTACTTCCCAAAGGATAAGGTCCAAGTATGGATGTTTTAGTCCAAATCGATGGTAGAACCATTTTCCCTTTTTGACCTCCATTGGAATTAATAAGGATATCATCTTTAAATATATCGATTCTTATCGATGGATGTTGTAAGGATTTACCTCATGGTACCCCAAGGCATTTATCTCTACATCCTAAAACATTTCCTTTATTTTTCCATTTTATAGGATTTGGCTCAGCCTGAGTTGTAAAGGAAACTAGTTTTGGAGTTGGTCAAGGTAATGTAGTAGATATATCAATAGGGAGTAAGCTAGAGGAAATGAGTATGCTATGTAAAGTTGTTATATTTACTAAAGGAGTAACACATGCATATTATAAGATATATAAACAAGTATCCCCCTTGATAGTTTCTTCATCCTTTAGTTTTTAATTAGTTACCTTGACTAGGGTTAGGTAGCATTTCCTTAGAAAGATCCTAAATAATGAGATTAAGAAAAAATGAGTGATTATTAGGAACAAAAATATCTAGTTTAGATGGTTTGAAATTATCTCCTATAAGGAGATCTTGTATCCTTATTGTTATGGAAGGTGATTCGAAAGTATTACCAACTTCTTTAGGTAGAACTTGATCACAAAATTTACTTATTACATAGGTCTCATGATTTGAGGTGTTTCTTGAGTATTATTATACAAAATTAGATGTATAAGGATGGTTAGGGAATGGTTGCCTAAATATATCGATGGATTGATTAGGAGGAACATGGGGATTATCTAACTATAATTCCCCTTAGTTGACAAAGTTCTGAACTAAACCTTTAAAATATCGACACCTATTCACATCATGATTAGGTACATGATGTTAAGTGTAGAAGCCATTTTATTTATACCAACTAGGCTTAGGGAAAGAATTTTCAAGAGGTCTGATTGGAAGAAGATTGATAATGGAAAATTTTGAGAGATTATCTAAAATGTAAGCATACGACTCCCCTAAGGGTGTGTATTATCAAGGGGAAATCATGTTAGGGGTTTTTGTGGTTGAATTTGGGAGGTAGAAGGTTTATATTAGTTATTTATTTATAGAGTGCTAATTTTAAGACAACAACATTTCTTGTGTCTTTAGTTTTGGTATTGTTGGTCCCTTTGGAGGGATTTGGTTTGAAGTTCTTATTATGTAACTTAACATTTCCTTCCTCTAAGGCTCAAATTTATAGTTTATGGGCCATGGCAAAGGTTTTATCAAAAGTTTTAAATGATTTCACTTGTAGGGTTGATGAGATATGCTTAGTGCATGATATTACAAATAAATCAATTAATTCAGGATGAGGAAGGGAAAAGGTAAGTTGATTTATAAGGCTTCTCTACCTAGATACAAATTTGGAAATGGATTCATCATAAAATTATCAAATGACATATAAGTCATTTATGGTTACTTTATTTGTGATATAAATGGAGAAGTGTTATAAGAAAATTTGGCTAGTTGCCCAAAAAAATGAGTGTTAATGGATGGAGTTGTAATGATCTAAGGCTAGTCCATATAATGACATGGGAGATGCATTTAAAATGAGAGCATCATTGTGAGCTATAAGATAACAAGCATGTCTAAATTCTCTAAGGTGTTGTTGGTGATCTTCCTTATTTTAAAATTTTATAAACTTTGGAAGTTCCCACAATGAGGGATATGGACTAATTGGGATGACAAGATTAATAGGTTTGTTGCAAATTTTCTCATACATGAGCATATTTTTATGCCTAAAGGTAGAAGCTTCTATATTCATGAGGTCAGGATGTGTATTGTGTTGAGGAACACTCCATAAGATGTTCTATTGTGGATGTTTATAGGTGGGTAATGGAGTGGAAAATGGTTGTGAAAGGGGACAACCAATAGAAGTAGTCATGATAGGTTGGGATGTATCTACATACTGTAGAACTTGTAATTGTATGTTTTGTTACAGGAGGAGTAAAGGTGAGTGGGCACAAAGGATTATGATGAAGAAAGGTATTGGGTAGTCAATGGGATGTATTTACGAAGAGGATTAATTAAATTAATATATTTTAAGGTTTAGGTTTAAGGATTAAAAGTTATTATTATTTGGATAGGTGGGAGAGTTATAGGGATTGACACTACTAAATTATGAGGTAAAGTAGTGGGTGGTGGAGTAAGTGTAAGTTGGTGTGAAGTAACATTTTGGGTCTAGGTAATGGTTAGAGAAGGGTTATTAGATACTAATGGGTGTGGATTATCAAGGGGTTGCAATACATTTATATTGGAACTTGTTGGAGGTGGATTGTTGGAAGAGGAAACCATGGCCACAACAAGCACTTTAGGTGTCTCTAGGGGCATGCCATACACAAAATTGAAATATTGGGTTAAAGGGGAAACCAAAATATGTATATCTCGATAACTAAGATAATGATTAAGGGCAATTAAATTACTATCCAGTATACTAGCGAATTTTAGGTAGCTTGTGTATAAAATTGGGGAATGCCTTCCCTCATAGATTTAGAAGAGTTAGGAGGACTTGGTGTGTTCTCCATGGATGAAGATAATGTAGGAAATTAATTTTTTTTTAGTAACTATTATCACATTAAAACCATGTAACACTAAAAAATAAACAAATAATGAAATGTAGACACACAAAATTCTTTGATTATCTCATTTTAGTGAAAGTAAATACACACAACTAAACATACTTAAAATATTTTTACTTTTTAAGAAGCTAAATTTAGAATTTGGTAGGGAGAATGGTTAAATAGGGTACTAAGAAATGGTAGTCTAATGATGGTTTTAGGTTTTGTTTAAGGATGAGAACCTCTAAATATGCAAATGTACATTGAGTCCTGATTCTATGTTGTAAGGAAGTATGTGGCTTGGTATTGGGGCCTACCTCCTCACTTCACACACCGTAGTGATAAGTGTGTCAATTGCTTAGCCTTTATACTTATTTTCTAAAAATTTTATACTTATTTGGTAAATTGAGTCAGTTTTTCCCTTGGTGATGAAATCCAAATGGGTCCACCTAGTTAGGAAAATTATTTGATGCTTGTTTTAAAGATTATTGTGGTTTGGTTGTGTGTTAGAGAGTGTGACTATAATGATGTATTACTTCACATAAATTAATCTATGTGGATTATATAAATAAGAATGAGGATGAATGCAATTATTTTTTAGAATTAAAAAAGAAATCAAGAATTTTTTATTTTGTCTTTTTTTAGTGCCAACACATAATCAATAAAATACAACTAACTAGCCATTTCACAATGAAATATAACAAGAGTAATGAGACCCAGGGGTCCCACTAAGCTTTCTAGAATGTTTTAGTATTTTTTTGTTCATTTTTCTTAATAAATAAACTTACTAAAAATGGAAATTTTGATACAAGGTTTTAAAGGGATATCAGTGATGGAGGTTGTGCACCATTGATCTAATGAAGTGAGAACTCCTTTTTAGCTAGGAAGGATTACCGACACACAAGATAAAATTTGGAAAAGATTGGATTAATAAGATAGATAAGTGGATTGCTTGATACTAGATTAGTTCCAAGAAGTGGTATACTTCTTTAAGGGGATATCATTCCAGTATTTTATGTAATCAAGTGGATAATTTAATAATAGAGTTTACAACAAATCATATGATAAGATGTGATATTTAAAATGAACAAGATTAATCTACTGCATATATGTTATCAAATCATTCATTCCAATAAG
This sequence comes from Torreya grandis, assembly GCA_037957365.1. Taxonomy (NCBI): domain Eukaryota; kingdom Viridiplantae; phylum Streptophyta; class Pinopsida; order Cupressales; family Taxaceae; genus Torreya; species Torreya grandis. Next base: position 16,301 of record JARHVA010003735.1, read on the forward strand.
CTATAGCTGAATTTTCTTGTTCTTGTATTACTTTTAATTATTTATTGACTAGATCTAGAGTAGGGGAAAAGATAATTACACATAGTCCTAACTCAAAGGAAATATCACTCTGATCTAAAAAAAATGGGTGAGTGACTATGGGTAAATCATGGATGGAAATCACATCATGTATAATGCCTGATAATGTCATTTACAAATAGATATTCATGATTTTAAGACCAGAAAAAATAAATTAAAATTACTTAGGACTATTAAATTATCTTTAGATTATAGATAGAAACTAAAAACACAAGGATCAATGTTGATTATCATATAATCAATGCCGATCATATGAGGAATCATCATTGATCTTGAATGTGAGGACAAAAAGCTTAGGATGGAGACTAAAGGTGGGATTTAAGGGATTCTAAATGTCTTAAAGACTAGTTACTGATTATCTAAATAGACTAAAGATAATAAAAAAATGTAAATATAAAATAGAGGAATCATAATATATTAAAATTAATAATATACTTACCTTTTAAATTCTTCCCTATTGCATAGAATTATCACATTGATAGGGATGTGCTTAACCTTTGAATATGTGGAGATAGACTGAGATAGGTCTAACATTATTTCATAGGTATTCAATTCAATGTCCTTTAGCTCTAGGATGGTTGAGGTTTAAATCAACATCTATTCTAATAAGACTAATGATGATCATAGGGATTGGTGTTGATCCAATCTAAGTTTACCCTATTTGTTCAAATAACTCTAATTCATAGGGCTAAACTTAGTCTAGGTTGTTTTAATGAGGTTCAAATAATGAGAGGTTGTTCAGAGGTTAAAAAAACTTACCTCTCATAAATTTAGGCATATTTGGCTATATTTAGGGAGGATTAATGAGTTACCCAGGTAAAATCTAATTAGTAAGACTAATTACACAACATAAGATGGTAATGGTAAAAATATAGTAACTAAGGTAAAAAAGGATGGGTAAGGGGTAAGACACATTTATTCATAATATAATGGTGTAAATTCTTAGTGTCTATACTAGTAGACATATAATGTGAGGTGACCATGGATAAGGCTATTTGATCACTAACCATGATGTAGGTAGAAGAGAGCGATAAAGGGAGAGGAATGGTAGATGCCATAAGTGAGGCAACCAACATAGATTGGATGTTTGATAGTAACACTTTTTAGAGATGAGCTATATATGATCGTGAGAGAATATTTTTGACATCAATTCAAGAGTCCAAGACTACCCATGTATAATTATGTTATGTGAAATAGTGGATGGCCTAAAATATTGAGTGTGGATAAAAACATTGATAGGAAGTAGTCCATACATGCATAAGAATATGAGAGTACTAACCAATCAATGAACTTGATGTAATAAAGTGTAAAAAAATTAATGTGCTAAAAAAATTTTCAATAAAAGGAATTTTAGCATAGGATAAGAAAGTAGAGCATGGGAATAAACATTGATATGAGGAAGCTAGGTGTATAAGTGACTTTAGAAGGAACACCAACATAATTTATGATTTAAGGAAGTCAGGGTGTGAGAGTATCTTCCAATCAAATTATTGGGTAAAATGTTCTAAGAGAGTTCTCCATTGAAAATGGATGGGTAGAAAATAAATAATGCAAGGACAAATTAGATGAGAATTTAGGAAGATACTTGGCACAAATTCACAAGTCTTGAAGGAGAAGATGAAGGAGAGAGCCTTCATGATGTGGGTGCTATAAAGAAAAAAATTTATGGAAGAAGAATATCTAATAGAATGAGACATTATGTAGATTATCATGGAGAGACTTGCAAAATAAAACTATCAAGAAGTTAAGAGAGTATAGGATGTCAGCTAGGAGATCATGAAGAAACATTCTTAGGTGAATAAGGATTAAAGGAGATGAGGAAATGGTCATGGATGTAGATCATATTTCCACACTAAATAATATAGGGAGCTCTATAGGAATAAGTGTGAGTAGAGAAGGATATGTGGATGTGAAAAAAGGGTATAAAGAGAATTTAAATAGAATAATAGATGATTAGGAATGGAATGTATGAACAGATGGAAATAAGTGGTTTTTACTCTTCTATACCAAGTAGTGTACTCATAGATCCACTTCAAATTAGAATAAAATATTAATATCCACAAATATATGGATTAAGTGAAAGATCCAACATTAGGAATATGACAAAGAGTAATAGAGGGGATGATGCCAGAGAATAAGGGAATATGGGTGAGAGTTATGAGGAGATATTTTTAAACGGGTTTATAAGGAGACTCAATTTCCACACAATATAACAATCAAAGTAAAGGTGGATGTCCCCCTACCAATTCATCAATAACACATAAGAATGTGATGAATAGAGTGAAACATCATAAATATTATATAAAGATGTAGGGAAGAATAAAATAACATAAGTGTTCTAGTGCATAGTGTGGAGGATGTTCTGAAGAGGAGTCTTTTAGAGTGAAAGTAGGACTTACCAATAAAAATAACTACTATGATGATATACATACACCCTATGGTGAGGAAAAATAATGAATGATAAGATAAATGTATTATTCAAAGAGGTAAAAGGGTGAATAGGTCATCTTGATACTAAACCTAAGTTGTACCAGAGATAACTAAGCAACACATAATAAATTAAGGTGTGAAATGAGAAACTATAGAGATATTTGATAGAGTATAAGAGTCAATCTATAACTGATAAGATTACCAGTCTATTTTCACAAGGGTATAAAGGATTTGCTATAGGGATCAACCAATACCGACCTAGATCCAAATTAGATAGTATAGTGCATAGTGAATGAGAGGAGGAAAGGACACTATAAATTAAGGTTGTGACTAGACGAAGTTGATATATTATGTGGAGAGATAAAATAAAATAGACAAGGGTCTAACAAGTGGGATGAAGGGTGAAATACAAAAATAAGGAGAGAAATGGGAACCCATGGATCCCACTAAGACTTGAATATCGAAAGTAAGAGAGTTAAAGAGGATAAAAGAATACCCAAAGCTATACATTTATGGGTAGAGATGCAAAAGATAATCATGCAAACATGATTAGATTCCAAAAATAACTGAGAGATGTATTAGTATGAGAGGTAGTGTAGATCGAGTAAACAATAAAAAATGTTGTATAAAATTGTTAAGTATAAATTTTATTTGAGAGTAACTAAGGCTAGTAGAGCATCAAACTTGAGGCAATCAGTAGGAGTGTAAGATAAATGACACACCCAAAGTGGGAGAAGTAGAGTTACATTGTGTGAAACTAGAAGCTGGTAGAGAGAATAAATTGAGGTATATAGCAAGAGAACAAGTTATAAGATGCACCAAATGGGGAGAATTAGATTTGTGTTGTGTGGAAATATAAGGCTAGTAGAGTGTCAAACTTGAGGTACGTAGTGGGAGTGTAATAAAAATAATATGCCAAAGGAAGATATAAGAGTTTCCTTTAGAGAAACTAGAGGTTAGTATAAAACTAAACTTGAGGCAACTAACAAGAAGTGAAAATGTTTGGAACATGCCAAGAAGGGTATATCATAAATAATATATATGCATGGAAATAAATTAGAGGATAAAAAACACCAAATATGACTAAAATGGTGGATATTCAAGTCTAAATAAGCATGAAATATCTAAAATAATCACCAAATTATAAAAAATTGTTACACAAGATCATAACACAAGAAGTAAAGGATAAAATGAATCATGCATATTAGGAGGCCAAATATGAAGAAGTAATAAATAAGTGAAAGGTTAGGATTACACAGGGAATACGTTTAAGTCTCAAAGGATAAGGTGATGAGATGAAATTAATTTGTAATTGATCCTAAGATGTGAATAGTTCAATAGATAAACCACACAAAGAAGTATAATTTCATACATAAGAGGAGAAAGAAAGAATAACATCAGATAAGACCAAATTAAGTCTATATAGGCAATATATGCATTTATGATAGGAGATACATGGAATAATTAATTAGTGCATAAGAATTAAAAATACTCAATAGAGAGGATAAAAAGTAGAATATAGATAAGGAAGATGGAAGTTAAGTTTCCCATGGAGAAAATATTATTGCATTAAGGAAATAAGGAGTGGACATACAATCACTTGAGGTAGAACATAAGGGACACAATGTGATAAGTGATGGGATTTTACATAGATGAAAAGGATGGATATGCATGTGATTTAGGGTAAGGAGAACAAATATCCTACATAAGAGTTGAAGAAGGAGACGAGTTAGCTTGTAGATGATGAGGAGAGGGAAAGTGTGACACTAAGATATTTCCCAAGGGAAGATCTAAGGGAGATAAAAATAAAGTTAAAAGAGGTGAATGATGTGTATATCATTATGTGGAGTAGAACATGTGACCACAAATACCAAAAAATTAAAGTAGACAACAAAATTATCACATAGACATTAAATAAAAAGGCATGAAGGGAGATGGAGAGAAAGTATTCTTACTTATTGTAACAAATTGAAGGAGATAAAGTGTACATAGAGGAAGGATGGAAAAAACCACACACTAAGGATGCTAAATTTATCCCTTGGCAAAGGTATATTGAAGTAAGTGGGCACAAAACCACATGAGATAGGAAGAAGGGAAGCAATGGAAAGTGTGCATAGAATTTTATTCATGTACAAACAGTAAAATAAGTGTTGACAACACTTGGAGGAGACATATAGATCAATGTTTAATTAGATACATAGTATTTAAGAGGAGAATATAATGAGAAAATTTTTGAAATAGAGATTACAAGGCATACACATGAATATAAGTACTAAAAAAACTTGATATAATAAAAAAGACAAGGTGGACATAAACCCACAATAGGAGAATGAACAAGATATAGGAGAAAATGGATAAGCATGAAGAGGAAAAGAGTGAAGAGGAAGAATAAAATTATGATACTAAATGATCTAGAAGAGAAAAGTGGTGAGTGGAAGGGAACACCATGGCCAAGGCATCTAACCTTAAGAGTGGTTTAACCATTCATACCCAAATGTAAGTAGGGGATTACATTTTTAATTATCTAGGAATTATAATGTAGGAGTATCCCAAGTGAATCAAAATTCTTGAATCAATAAACTTTTGAAGCACAAATGAAAATTTACATGTGCTCAATTAAAAAAATAAATTTTGTGTACTAGAGAATAGAGCATAGGAAGACTTTCACAATAGTGCACATTCAATTGATAATACAACACATAATAATTAAAATAAGTCCCATAGAGTTCTAAGGACCCAATAAAAGATTAGTGCATAAGAAAGAAACACCTGTAGTATCGAGCATGGAAGCAAGGAACATAACCTTAGACATAGAGCCTAGATAGATCGAGTGGAAAAACTAGTTGTATAGAGCTACACTATCATTTGGATTAGTTTCATGATTGACATGACTATAAACTGATAAAGCTAACAAATTTAATTCCTTAAAATTTTATCTAGTATTTTTCAAAACTACAAGGCTTAAAGTTTTTAAAATGCAAGGATATACTTAGGGTAGTTTGATTGATTGTTGCCAAGCCTACAAAGTAAAATTATCAATACCTTGGCTAACAAGTTAGAAACAATGGTTATAAAAGGGGATTTTGGCCAACACAGAGGTTATTGTTAGATATTAAATTAATTTATTTTTGGAAGATTATTTTAAGAGAGAAGATCCAAGGCTTAAGGGATAAAAATATATCAAAATTTAGAGTAAAGTGAGGAAGAGAGAGACAAATGTGAACTCTTAGCTTCCCTATAGATTAAGGTTAGAAAAAGGAGATATCATAGCTTGATGATGTATGGGAGTTGAGAGCCATATGTAGAGGTGTTAAGATAACAATATCTTGTAACATTATTATTGTTAATAATATGATAAATTTGTTAAGTACTCTAATGGCTACATGGTTTGGTGTCTCTTCACTAAGAACCTAGGCCGTGACCTGCAACACCTCCCATGATTGAATCCTATTCCTAATCTAATCAAAACATTACACTACAAAAGATTATCCTAATCATTATTTATTTCCCATTAAGCCATAATTATTAATAAGCCTTTAGTTATCCTTAACCAATGAATGTTAGAGGTGACAACATAAAATCAAAACCAAGCCCTAGTTCTTTTTATTAACTATTTCCAAACTACACCATAATATTCTACAGATAAAAAATGAGATGTGATACATTGTATTGTTCAAAAACTTAATAATGACTTATTAGGTCTTCAAAATCAAGTTGAATAAACTACAAGATAAAACACAAACGCAAATTCACCTACCAAAGATACAACTAGCCATTCAAAAACCCAAACAATAATCCCAAGCCATCACCAAACAAGCTACTTGAGATGAATATCTATGAGCTTGATTTGGCCAATTGGTGTAGGGTACACAACATAACTTAACATGGATAATTATATTATATTGAGTTCTATAAGACATTTAACATATTTCAAAAGCATATGGAAGGGTGTGAGGTGGTCCCAAACCATAAAAACATATACAACATATATGAATCCCTTAGTATATCTAATTCTTCTAGTACCACCATGATTGTTGAGACCTTTAATATTCCTAGTAAAAAATAAAATAAACATAAGAGAACACAAATGAAATTCAAAATTTTTAGAAGTATCAGAGAATTAATTATACACAATGGATATGGATGTAAAAACCACTACTCAGAATATCCACTGCAATTAGTAATAGTGTCACTCCTATTTATCTAGAGGAAAAAACAATCCCCCACCTCCAAAATGCAATGATAAACATCCCACTACAAAGATGTATAATGTTAGTAGTAAAAGTGGATATAATATAATTGATGGAAGAAATAAAATAAAATCAAACATTATGTTACAAGGGTTATTCCAAATTTCAAAAAAATGTGACTTACTTATAAAGTCATTAATTGATAAATGAACTTAGACTAAACAAAAAATGGCACATGAAAATGTAATGATTCTCTTTATATAATGTTATTAGTAAAGGTGGATATAATATAATCGATGTAAGAAATAAAATAAAATAAAACATCATGTTGCAAGGGTTATTCCAAATTTTAAAAAAATGTGACTTACTTATAAAGTCATTAATTGATAAATGAGCTCAGACTAAACAAAAAATGGCACATGAAAATGTAATGATTCATAAGAATAAGGTCAAAATTCATCCATTTGTGCTCACTATTTTAATATCTAGAAATAAATTACACAAATATTTAGTTGATTTATGAGCCTCAACAAACATCATTATAATAGGGATTTATAGAAAACTAGGATTGACCCTAGTCAAATATGATAGGATTTTATTCAACTAGATAATTATAAAGTTAAATTAGTTAGGAATTCATTAAAAATACAAATCAAATCAACATTTGAACACATAATATAAAAATTCATAGATATCCTAGTAGAGATCCCCAAGGCATATGGAATGTTATTAAGTTGAGATTGGTCAAAGACACTTAATGGTTATATGGATATAAACTTTCTCATATGTGGTTGCCTTAGAAATGAGTTGCCAATCAAATTCAAGTGGAGAGAGCCTAAGATGAAATACATGATCATGGAGTACAATGGTATTGTGTCCTCCAACATAGGCATTTATACCCTCTTCATTAGGCCCATTGGGAGTGAAGAAGATAATTTTTTGGATTCTTATAGATTATGGAACCTATGTTTTTATGATGATAATTAAGAGTGTAAATATTTCTGATTATTCCACATGAAAAGTGATACTAGGATGCATACCATTTATAATTTCCCTGCACTAATAATTATGCAACATTTGAGGCTTTATTTATGGGTTTACAATTTGCATTGAAACACAGAGTCAAGGAATTACAAGTGTTTGGAGATTCAAAATTAGCAATTAAGCAAGTTAGAATAAAGTCTTAGTAAAAATTGTCGTAAATAAATATAAATACATAACTTGGGAATTGATTGAATAATTTGACGATTTTAAGATTGTTTTAATTCCTAGAGAGAACAATCATATTGTAGATTCTATCACAACATCAAGTGTAAATATATCTCCCCTAAATGACTCCAAACTACCTTATTTATCAATTGAACTAATTCATTTTCCCTTAGTCCCATAAAATGTCAATAACTTCCAAGTGTTTAATGATAATCAAAAAATAATTTAATTTATGAACAAATTTGGTTTTTTTGATGCACATGTTATACATGAAAAGGATAAGGGTAATATCATATAGTAAAATTGAGATAATTATGGAATTATAAATTTGAGAGAAAAATATATCACAAAAATAATGGTTTCATTTGAGAGGGTATTTAACCTTAATAAATCAATCTAGGCAATGAGAATCCACATGCCACTAGTCCATCATATTAAATCTAAGATTTCTTAAGGAACCCTGAGATGTCAATGTTTGTCTTCATTGTAGTAAGTCAAAAAAGGAAAGCATAAAATAGTTTCTTAGATAATATAAATATGGAATTACTTGGACATATGAAGACTTGAATTTTTTTGAACTGAGTATCATGACACAAACTAATCCACTTAAAGAATAAAAAATATGCTTAACATAGAGACTCATTAATTACATTTTATAACTTCTCACTCATAAAAAAGTTCATAAATTACTCTTGGCCAAAATTATATTCCTAATTCACTACTCCACATGGGCAACCTACTTAGTTCTCATCCATAATAAAATTGGATAAATCAGACTTAGTGTGCACTTTATAAACTTGAGTCAAACTTCAAATAAAGGTAACTATTATTACCATCTCTAGATGAGGTAGTGAAAATGGTTAGTGGTTATAAGATGATGTATTTTTAAATTTATCCTCAGGTTATAATCAAGTTATGGTTGACTTAGAGGAAAGAGTTAAAAATACCTTCACAACTAAATGTGGGATGTTTCCCATAAGAGAATGAATTTTAGCTTAATAAATGTAAAGACCACCTTCCAACAAGATATGCAATTTTCCAAAGTTTAATTTGGAAATACATATTTATTTTATGTGGAAGACTTAACAATTTTCTCTAAATGAAGGTTAGACCACATACATCATCTACATAGAGCATTCGATAGGTGTTTAAGGTATTAGTTGGAAATATTTCCTTTTGGAAAAAATAGGGGTTAATAACAATGATGGGATAAATTTCCTCCTTTAGTTTTATGAAAATCTACCTTTATTAAAAAAAAAAAAAAACTCACCAAAAATATATTCACATATATACATTTGAAATGAGGAGTTGGGCATTTTGCATTAAGTGAGAAGAATTGATATAAGGAAAGGATATTTTTCAAAATAAACACAAAATTCATTCATAACATGTGCAAGATTAAAATCCTATATATTTTGACATTTGAAAATAACAAAGTGTAATATATATAAATGTAAGAAAATATCAATGAACAAACTAGATAATCTCTTTTACTTTGTTTATATGATACAACAAGCCACACTATCGTCAAGAAATAGTCATAAAAATAACAATACCAAGAAAAGGATAATAATTATACTTCATGATTTTTATGTTCTATTTTATTTTTGTGAAGAATATATATTATTTGAGATACACAATATTTGATTATGTAGTTTTTCAATTCATGCTTTGAAGATAGTATTTAGGAGTTTTGAGGGTTTCTAGTTTTTTATCCAAACTAATGTTTTCTTTAAGATGAACATAATATGAAAAAAATTAAATGTTGTTGGACAAAAAGTTAAAAATTATTTGATATAATCCTTAGTTAACCCTAATTATAAATAGCGTTATTATACTAATACAATTGGAAACTTTGTATCCTTTATCCATTCCATCACATTGGGTCTAAGAATCATTAATTTCTATCACAGAGAATCTATCATCTACCCTTAATCCTCCTTTAATCAAACTTAGTTTCCCTTTCCATATCTATAATGTTTAAGTATTTATTACCTCTACCTCATGAGTTATCTAGGAAGCCCTAAATCTAGCATTTAGGATATTCCTTTTATGGTGACTTGATTGCTGACATCTATAACATCATATACTAGATTTGCATAGACTAGATGTTGAATATATTTACCAATGATTTTATGAAGATTAATAATTTATATGTATATAACTGACACATCTATAAAAATATCCATTTTGGTTTTACTCATGTTGGTTTTAATTCTCAAGTTTTCCTTTATTAATTCATCCATGTGCAGGGCAAACCAATGGAATCCCCAATTTTTGTGAATATTCTCTCTAAAGAATACTCAATATACATAGCATAGATATTAACTTGAATGGAGATGACATATATGTTTTCTATCTAGAGACTAAACCATCTTAAACATGGTTTGAACAAAATAATACACCTATCCCAAAAACTAGCTATCTATATTTTCCACTACATGAGTTCTTACCTTGAGACAATAAAAAGTTATGGAGAATAAATTATTAGGATGGAAAGTGACTTGAAAATTTATTTGTCAAAATATATTTACTTATTTCCTTACTGATTCCATGTTTGGTCTTCTTATTTTGACCATGCATATGATTGTCTGATTCTCAAAATCATCCAAATCTAACCCAAAGTCATCATTTGAGATTGATATTTCAGCTATAGAAACACCATCCACTTTTTTAGTTTGTCCAAAAATTACATTTGAGTCTCCATCAATCACCCTCCTTTCTTATTTTCCTTCCATATTCAAGAAAAAATCAACATCATATACATTTTTTAATGTGATCTATAGACTTTACCCTTGGTCTACATTTTTATTGATCCATCACCTTTGGTTCTTTAATTTGTTACTCTAATGTCGTTAATCTATCAATTTCATTTTCCTGCTTATATTCAATTTCAAAATTAACTTCTCTACCCAATAGATCCATGTTTCCCTCTTGTCTCTCTGTTTTTATTTCACCTTCACTAGTGCCTAATATATCTTTAAAAACCTTGTTAAATTTTTTTATATCTAATGAATTTTTGAATTTAATCTAAATTGAAAATTGATCCTGACACTGATTCATTTTTAACAAGTTTTGTAAACTCATCCTTGATAACTTGACCTAAAAGTATAAATTCATTTTTGTCATAATAAATGCCTAGATTTTTTTCAATCATTTCTTGTATGTCATTACATGCTTCCAAGCCTTATATTCTTGCATTTTTTTTTTTATATTTTTCCAAATTCCCTTCCAATATATGGATCATGAATTTAACAACTCTCATCAATTATGTTTGATCATGTTGATATTTTTATTCAAGTATTGATTTTAAAATGAATATATCAAAAATCATATATGAAAATGATTATAATTTATGCATGTATTAATTTAATGCATTTGATTATTCTTCATACTTTAACTCTAATCCTCTTAATACTCAATTTATGAACTAACTCCTATATATAAGCAATAGCAATAGTAACATCAAATTACAATTAATTTCTCTGGCCACTCTTTTGTAGCCTTCCCCATTTATCATATCTATTTATATAATTTAAATGTATCTTTATCCATTATTTTTAGAGAAGGATCATGTGAGGAGGATGATATAATAGGGTCAATTAATTGTCAAACAACAACACTTAGCTAATATGCCCCTTATCTTAGTTTTTCTTTGGTTACTTGATATTTATCAAATTTCTCAATAAGAGCACCAATTAATACTTTTATATTCTCCATCACCCCTACTAAATATATTTTCCCAAATGGACCTTTTAGATTTTATAATCTTGTGTGTTGATTTATTATTTGAAATTTTCAAATAGAGGAAATGGTATTTCTACATATCTCTCTCCTTGATAATCTATTATAATATTTTTAACTATTTTGGTTTTTGTTTTGAAAAATAAGAAGTACAACAAGAAATGGCTATCACACTAAAATCCACTTCCTCTGGTTGAACAAATTTATTCCTTTTCTTAACCACTTTAGTTAACCTATCAAGAATTTTTGTGCTTGAGGCCTATTGTGGAGAGACATTTTTTGCTTGAACTTGTGTGCTAGTATTCTGGAGAGGTGTGACTGCAACCTATACTAGAGGATTTATGATAATATATTTTTCTTTTTATGGTTATACTATTTTGGATAAAATAGTAGAAGATAAGGGAGGGCTCATAGGTTTTAGTGGGGATTATATAAGTAAAGTATAAAAAGATAAAGGACCAATTGTAGGAGGATATGAAGTAATAAATCATGTAGTAGTGTTTTTTTATCAATGTTATGTAGAAGCATCAAAAGAACATCTCTTGTACATATGTAATATCTTAAAAAGTTGTTCTATTGTGTCTAAATAAGTCATAGAAGAACCTAAGTAGAATATTATTCTGGTCATTTAGAGGTGTTTGAATAGATATAGTGTCACGGTAGTCTTAGTTTTAAAAGTTTCTTCCATAATACTATTATGTTGTAATTATATTTTCTTTCCATGTAAATATAAATTCCACTCAACTAGAAACTACATACTACATTGGGAAAATGATAAAAATTAATCGAGAGAATCTTGGTCTATTATACCAAACAAAATATAGATAGTTCATATACCTTGTAGATAGGGGTTAAATAAAGTCAATAGACAAGTATAAATTCGAATGAAGTATAAATTCGAATGAAGATATGGGTGGTTTGAGAGAGAAAAAAGGAGTGTTCGAAAGGTGTCAAGAAGGCCATTCGGCCTATATTATGTATATAATATTGAACCAAGGATGAATAAAACGGAACTTGGGAAAATGATGGATATCTCTCCAAATTTCTTATTATTATAAGTATATATATATTTTATATGACACTTGATATTGTTTTATAATGATCTACCCAGTCTGTTAAAAATAGAATGTTTGTATGCACAATCTGGTTAAAGGGTAGTTCACAGATTCTTTTGTGAATTCTTAAATAAAAGAAACTTGAAAGGATAAGAATTAGATTTTGGAGGACGTGGTTGAAGAATTTATAGAAATTGACTGGGTCAGAAAAATGACCGAATACCTTTGCTATGAATTTTATATGTGAAATCACTGAGTAAATATGTTATGGAGATTTTGAACGCACTATAGTAGTTTTTATTTTTCTTGTGTAAAATGTGCTTGGAATAATCTATTCAGATTATAAAAGGAGAGTAACATTTTAGTTTCTTTGGGGAAGTACTCACACGGATTATAACTCAAGGTCGTGATGCTACAGAAGTTTTCTTACACCAAATAGACAGTGCCGCTGTGATTCATAATGCAAGCACACATTTTTTTGGTAATGGAGCTCACTTTTGTCTTGGTGTAGAGGATGGAATAAGTACAATCCTAATTCATGCTCGTGGTTCTGTTGGAGTTTGAATGCAGGCTATATTGCCACAAAATGATAAATATTAACGTATAGAATAAGATAAGGTTTGGCGGGTCGAATCTTATGCTATGAGTGGAGTCATTTTATAGTTGTTCAAAATGGAAACCAGTTGATGTAATGAAGAGTAAGAGAATTTTATTTTCTTTTTATGCAGTCACTCACAATCATTATGTTTTACGTGATCTTGCAGAGGATAGTTTGGATTGAAATCTAAATTCTGTGTTGTTTCGGGGTTGATAAAATTACAAATTGGTCTTTTATATGCTTCATGATTGGGAAAACAATGACATCAGTAAATGTTTAGATTGGTTATCAATAGTATAAAGTGACATTCTAAGACCTGATTGGGCCTTTGTTTTCTTTACTCTCCATTGGTGCTCGAAATTTGAATGATTTTTGGTGTTTTGACAAAGCTCTATTGATAGACAAGGAAATAAATCATAAAAGTTTATAGTTATAAGCAAATCCATGAGTATCAATTTGTAACTATTTTTGTTCACACTCGCCTTGAAGTCATGTGTGAATCGACAAGGAAGATATATGAACTTATGAGATAAAAATATTTTAGAACAAGAGACAACTGGTTGTATGCTACAGGTCTGAGAAATGGTTTTGTTTTGGAATAAGATTATAAAATGGATTTCAAATGCTTATATAAATCCTGGTCTTTATATAGAAAACAAGAAAGTTTGTGCATTGTATAAAATATAATTCGTATTTAGAACCCAATCTAAACAATTATATATGCCAAAACATGTTTAGTCTTTTTTAAGCTTTTTTGAACATAGAAATGATAAAATGCAATAATCATGAAGAGGATATCATAGGACCACTATGCTCATCCTTATAAGTCAAATTATCGACTATCTTCAGGATTGTTGCTCAAAAAATGATCAAAAGTATTGAGGTGTGAAAATTTTATTGGTATGTATACTAGAAGACACTGACCACTATATTCTGAGTTTTGAATAAGATTGTCAGAATTCTTTGACTATGCATCTTGTCTAGAAAAGAATATAATGATGCCAGTGTATCACAATGTGGGAGAATGCACCAAATGTGAATAAGGATGATATGATTCAATTTTAAGTTCTAAGGCACATTTGATTCCATTTGATGGTCTTTTGAAAATAATCTTGGGATTTGTTATGGGTTTAGCAACTTTTATAGTTGTATCTTATTTTTCTTTCGTAGTCTCATTTTTACATGAATTGATGCGTAAAGAGAAGCCCACAAGTGACTTTCCCCTATTTTGTAATGATATTTGATAAATATTTTGGTTGTGGGTTTTTTTAAAGAAGGAAAACCTTAATCGTTTACTAGGACTTCTTTTTACCTAAGCTATACAAGGGTCTAGAAATCACAAATTTAGTTATATCTTCCAAAGATGTTTATTCAAATATAAACCAATAGAATCATATCAAATGCTAAAGGAAGATATTTTGTTTGTAATAAATAGGACCCATTGGTAATTAATAATATATCACTCCTTTTAGAATGCTCATAGGTCATACTCTACAATCTTCTCCAACTTCATTTGGGAATAACCCTGAAGTCTTAAGTTCTTTTTCATATACACAGTCCATCCATAAATATTCAAAATATGGGGTGTGTCTATGGATAGTTCAAAGAATATTTATAATCATACATATGATGTCATATGTTGGAAGAGTAACTTTTTAAATTTTAGTAAAATGTTCTTATCCTTAGCCATTGAAGCACAAGTATATCTCCATATGAAAATTTACTCTATATTTGTTCTTTCTTGATAATAATTCATGTTTCAATTAATTTGCGTACCAATTCCATCAGTGCCTATTTTTCATTAACATAACTAAGAATAATTTATGGGGAATTATCAAAACCACATACTCTAATGTATGATAATGTAGGAAACTAAATGAACCATGTTCCCCATCTTACAATTTATATTGAAGCTTCAACTAAAATTTTGATATTATAGGGTTTTTGTTCAAACATCTTGATGATTTAATATAGGAAAACATCATTTACATGGTGGAACTATTGTGATATTTAATTCAATATGAGTTAGGGATATGATTTATAAAATATTGAGGATTTTAATTGACCCACTTGATTTAATCTTGGGAAGATAATTATTCTTACTACTCCATAGACTATATGGGAAGTCATATAGAATTTCCTAGTCTTCTATACTTCACACAATTACATATGAATTCAATCACTAATAATATATACCTAATTGATATACTATTTATTTTGGTGGATGGTCCAAATGTATAGATACATCCATTATTAAAATTATTGAGATATAGGATTCCCAACTACCATGTTAAAGAGTGTGATGATATCATTTATCTCCATCTTTAACTCAAAGTGAGTCATTGTCTTTGGCAGCCTAGTGGAAATAATAATTGGTTTTTCAAGCCAATATTTTCTTGTCACATTAGCACAATATGTCATATTTTCATCCTAGAAATTTTGAGTTGACTTAGGGTTAAGTTCCATGAAATATTCATGTTTGAGGATCTTGAGCACGTCTTAAATATTCTATGGACCAAGGTGAAGTAAATATTCATCATGATAATTTTTGACTTCCCCATTATCCCTATCATAATGGCTTGCACAAGCCATTACCAATTCTAGATATTTGAATGATGTACAAAAATATGCATATTGGGGAATTACACTATCATAGATCCCATAAATCTAATTTAACTTAGGAATAACATTGATTCTATTCCAAAAATCATCAGGATCGATATGTACTATATTGATATAAAATACCTTATCTATGTTAAACTCAATTATTAGAGGCAAGGGTGAGTTTGAGAGTGCTAATATTAGTAGTATAGTGTAGGACTTTGTGGGATTTATAACTCCTTTGATAGTTTTAAAACATGTTTTGGGGTTCTAAGCTATTCACATAGTTAGAATATCAGTAGATATTTGGGATTGTTTAAGTAGTCAAAATCTATTATGTGGAAAAATGAACTACAAAATAAGTTTAGAATTCCAACATGGAGATATGGGTTATATGAAAAGTTTGGATTTACTTCAAGATTTTGAGATTATTTGGACAACTATAAGCTTTGATGGGTTTTGGGGTTGAATCAGTAATTGAACATTCTAGTTTTACTTAGACCACTGATAAATCAAGTGAATTCACTATAGACTAAGATGTAGACAAGCAAAAATGAAGAATCGTGTAATTTTTAATCATGTTTATTTAAATTATTGAAATTATAAAACCTTAAAACTAAAATAATCCTTCTTTGAATGAAACTCTACCTACATTCTCAATGTGAAAGAATGAAAAGTGAAAACCTACAAATAAAATATTCTCAATAAAGATTTGAGAATGAAGATGAAATGGGCACGTGGGGATAAAATATGTTTTTAGAGGTTGGAGGCTAAGGATGGAATAATGAAAAATTAATTAATGAAAAATGAGAAGGAAAGAAAATAAATGGAAAGCTGAGTGGAGAGCTTGCTTGCATGAATGGTTATTTCATAGGAGTATTAATGATGGGTGAGATGTTTTTATGATATTTTCAAGAAATTACTTTTTTGTTTCTAACTTCTATGGGTCTGAAAGTCCAATGAGACTCAGGAATCTACAAATCATAGACTTGGAAGTAGTCGATAGACAAATTATTTTTATAAATATGATAGGAAGATGATAATGAGAAGTTGAGAACATTTTAGATCATCTTCCTAGCCAATACTTCATCAAAATTTGACACTTCTATATCCACAACAAAAATGACTTGTTTGTAACACTAACTTGAATTTTTTTAATCAAATGTGACT
The DNA here is from genome assembly GCA_037957365.1 of Torreya grandis. Classification (NCBI taxonomy): domain Eukaryota; kingdom Viridiplantae; phylum Streptophyta; class Pinopsida; order Cupressales; family Taxaceae; genus Torreya; species Torreya grandis. The sequence goes on from JARHVA010003735.1 coordinate 33,376, forward strand.
AATCTCACTCGGGATACTCAATGTTTTTAACATAGACTCAAACTTGGGTACAAAAATTGGATCTAAATTAGGGTTTTGGATTGAAAGGAATAAAGAATAACTTTAAAATATTAAGTTTATTAGACCAATACCTCTTCCATTGAGTTATAGAGCCAATTAGTTATAATAAGGTTTTGAATCAAAATGAATATGCATAAAGAAAGAGATAAATAAACAACAATAGAAAGGGGAAAAATACATAAACACAAATTAAAAGGGATAAAAATGAGAAAGAAAAGAAACACACAAAAACAACAATTCACCTATATACATAGTAGGGGACAACCTACCTTCATTGTTTAAACTACTTATGATAATTTCCACTTGTTCCTAATTTTTTTCAAGTCAATTTACTTCCCCAAGTGTAGTAACAAAAATAAGTCCTATTGAGATCATGGTCACATTTTGAAAATTTATATATTGAAGTCATCATAAAAATCATGTGTCACAAGTGAAAACTCTAGGAAATAAAATTGGAAAAAATGTTTAAGTATTGAATATAATTTTCATGTTTCATGTATCCAAGAGGTTAGGAATTCCCAACCTCTAAGGCACATGGGATGTGTAAATGTGGAGGTCTTGTGAATTGTTAATTCACCTTATTTATGACCACATGATAGGAACTACTTGACCTAGTAAGTGAAATATATGTGAAGCCATGTTTTCAATATTCATATACATGACTTCATGTCCACCATGCCTGTGAGAATAGGTGGACCTTGCCAAATAGGTGTGTCTAGTGCATGCATGAGAGGAAGGTTGGTATCCCAAAGCATGTCAAAAATTTCCCCCAAACTATTTATAAATGCATTGTTTGGCTCATTCTCACCATGATTTCCACTCAATTCCAAAGCACCTCAAAATTTATAGCCTACAACTAGATCCTCCTACAATGATGGATTTTCTGAAAAGAAAGTAAAAAAAATTTATATTTTAAGTGTTCCACAATGGTACAAATTTTAACGCAATTAATAAGTATTTTTAATATATTTAATTTAGAGGATATTTTTATTTCCTCAAGTACTCAAAAGATTTGAGTTTTCACCACTATACTTCAGTAAGTAGCCTAACAAGTATAATAAAAATTTCATGACCACTATAACCTACTATCTGTAATCACATTAGCATTTTACACATTGATTATCATGGGAATTTTCAATATCTCAGTGAATCACCCTTCTAAATCACCATGTCAACAAAAATGAAGTACAAATATATGAGTTTTAAACCCACGTTGGTATTGGAATATGATATCACTGAAATCGGTGAATTTGAGATTAGACATGTGGACTTAGAAGATTTCCACAAGAGAATTAATTTATAAATTAAAAAAATTGTGATTGTCTACCTCTCTAAAAGTGGTTTTCCTAAAATAGATGTTTTTTCCATTTTAGTACAATGTTCAGATCTAGTATTTGTTTATGCTCATCATTATGATCAAAATGAAATAAATAAAATAAAGTGGTGGATCATAAATGGCTAAATTTGATGGTATAGATATGAGAATAACTTTATGGATCCAAATCAAGGAGACTTATGTGGTAATGAGCGTGAAATCTGGACAATGATATTTGGACAAAAACCTAGATAAAAATCTCCTTAATATAAATGAAGTATGGCTTAAACACAAGATAAGGGATCTCTTTAAGATCTTAAATAACTTTTGATATAATTTTAAGGAAGAATTATCTAACATAATAACTCTCCTCAATCATGTGGTCAAAAAAATAACACCATGGATTTTAATCCATGGATGTTCATGGAAAGAAACATCATATGCATCAAGAATAAATACATTGATTTGGGTGATTTAATCAATGATACTATTTACCGAAAACTTATTAATGTGAAATCCACTTGTACTATAGGATTACAAAGAGGATCATTAGTCTATTGTTAAATAAAATTCAAACCAAACAACTTCAAGTCAAACTAATAATTCTTTCCTACATACTAGGGTAATCATAAATAACAAAAACATAATTAAGAGACAACTAAAATCACAAAAGATAAAATACCTTTGAACTTCCATGTAGCTCCAAATCCACTTGTTTATGAAGTTGGCTTGCTTGGCTATGTTCTCAATAAATCTTCATCAATGAAGCTCCATCGCTCCATATCTCCTTGGCACCTTGGTAATGTTGAGTTGACTTGGGTTGGCTTGGGAAATGGGCAAGGTAAAACTACAATTATGAATCTTTTTTGAGGCATTTTGGCATAATAACAATACACATAAAATATTATTTAGAATGGTCTTGTCACTTTTATTTATATCATCCACAGTTAACTCTCACCCAAGTGTAGATAGGTTAAAATTAACTATGATTGAGTTCAAACTAACCCTAGGTGAGTTAAAGAGGGGACATGTAGTTAATATTTGGAATACAGATCCCATTTATTAAGCATGTCTCTCCATTTTTAGATTTAAGGAAATTTAGGGAGATATTTTAATTCTTTGACTTTGAGGATGATGATGTCATCATGATCCAAAGGCCAAAGGAGATATTATTAAAATTTCATTTATGAACTTTTTTTTTCACTAATTAATTTGGTTTGATTATTTGATTAATTATTATTATCATTTTATCACTTTAGAAATTATTCAAGTGCCTAATTTAATGGGTCTAAAGGATAAACTACAAGTTGTTTGGTCATAAGGTAATTGGAAATGAATCTGTAAGAGGTTACTATTATGTATATGATGATATCCCAAATAGGGATGCCTAACATGATTCTGAGCACTAATGTCTGATGTGAAAATGAATTTGGGATGTTTATTGATTCCTAAGATTAATTTATATTATTTGGTATAAATCAATCTTAAGTTTAGTTGGAAGCCAATTATGGCCAAAATGGGGTGTCTATAGTTTGCCCCTATTTGGGAATGAATTTCAAGATATAGGCATAGTAATGTATTATAAAATAATGAAAAGGTCCTTAATTCCTAAAGACCTAGATGATGATAGATGAGCCTTGGATTCCCCCTTAAGGGAGTGATCAACAAAGATGGTCAATGATCATTCCCTCAAATAGAAGGAAATGATGGGACCTAAAGGTAAAGGGGGTGGAAAGAACTAATTTGATCAAATGGGGTTATAATTAGTGACATAGTGAGATGATCCAATCTGAAAAATAAAAAGAATGATTTGACCAAAGGTAGTTATAATCATCAACATGGTGAAAAAAATGATTTGCCCAAAGGTGGTTATAATCATTAGCATAAATAAAAATGCCCCTGTCAAGTGGATAGAGATAATATTTTTCCAAAAAGTGGTTATAATCATTATCAAAATAAATACATGTCCCATAAATTTAGGAGAATGATAATGATTTTAGCAAAGGTGATTATAATCAGTAGCATCTAGGAAAATCAAAACATAATGATTTACCCAAATGTAGTTATAATCATTGGCACTGTGGTTTGGGATAATATGGCAAATTAGAAAAAAGGGAGATGATAAATTATATATGTACTCATAGAGTAATAATAATTGAGTATAGAGGATAGGCATAAATTTAGGCTACCTATTAGTATGGAGATGCACATCTTAACTCGCAAAGATTAAAATTAATTTATGAGTTAATTACTCTATATTTGGGTATGGCAGGAATTTGTTAGGTGAGTGAGGAGAATTACTACAACACCATTGCTTGTAATATCCATTGAAATAATTTTTGTTGTAGCACACGATGGTATGCACCATGATATAAAACAACATGATAACTTAGCTGTAATATGCATAAAGACTGACACACGATCTTATAATTAAGTGAAAATAATGCACCAATGATAAAAACCATGATGATAATGTTGATGTATGAATATGGATGGACTTAATAATGTACAAGGAATCACCTAATGAATTCATATATAATAATTCAAGGCACAACAAAGATAATAAAAAAATAAAAAAATCACCAACAAAAAACAATAAAAACATCAAGAAATAAAAATAAAGACACCAATAAACAAAAATCAAATTAAACAATAAAAACAAAAAGGAAATAAATACAAACAATAAAGTAATCACAATGTTAAAACAAATAGAAAACAAATTGTTCATGCATGTGTAATAGAGGTGTTACTCTAGGTGATAGGGTGATCCCTAAGATAGATAATAGTAACACATGTATAACAATATAGGAATAAAAGACACAAGGTTGCCCTTAGGTTAGAGGGAAATAACAACACATAATATGACAAACAATTCCCCTAGTCTAGATGAGACAATGAAAAAAACAAATAGAATGGGAGGGATATAAGAAAAGGAAGGGGTAGCCGAGATAACTCTAGATGCATAAGGCAAGTGAACATTGCTTACATATTTCCATGGATGTATGATCCAACATGAACTTTAAGATAGATGTAGTTCTCCTAGGATATGGGATATAAGAAAATTGAGGATAAGAAAACATGATTACGTTGTAAAGGAAATATGGAAATGGTCTCAAAAAATAGTAAGAGCATAAAAAAATCCAAGGGTACGGTAATGCATCTATTTCAAATGAACAATGCACATAATGGAGACTTGCAAAATGGTGAGCACATTGGAAATGATTACTCTCAAAATAGAAAGAGCATAAATAAATCGAAAAATGGTGAGAGTATAAGATGAAGGTGATCATAAAATAAAGAGAGTGTAAGAAAATCTAAGTGGTCATTAGTGTATCAAATTCAAAGACACAATGATTATAATAGAATCTCACAAAATTGAAAGAGTGTATGGCTAAGGTCAATAAGGATGGGGAAATTAAATGAAAAGAGGTTACTCTTGAGATAACTAAGAGTCTTATAATCCTTAAGGAAAATAAGTGGTCAAAAAGGAAGGAAGGTGTGACTAAGATAACCTTATATACCCCATGTATCCAAGTGTTTCCTACATAGTCCATGCATACAACAGGCTGATGTATTTATCCCAAAAATGGGAGGAAAAGAGATTGAGGTGGTCTAAAAATAAATTGAATAAACAAGATGGCCCATCCTAGAAAATTTTGGTGGTGTTTTATCTTGCATGGAGATTCTAAGCCAATTTTTATGATTTTATGATTTTTGGGATTTTCTAGATCATTTACCTATGTTTGTGGAATTTTCTAGGCATCTCAACTTGATTGATAATGATGAGACACTAAATGGTCCAACTCAAAAACTTGTGAGATCATGTAAAAGGGTGACTAAGTTGACATCAACATGAATGAAGTGCTAACTACATAGTCTCAAAATGAGACCTCAATTCGCCATAGTTATACTTATAATAGAGGGATCAGACTAGGTTAAATGACATAGTATAGCATAGGAATGGCATGGTGTTGTGTTAAGGTATGGTAAAGGTTTTTCTCTTATTTTTTCCATAGGTAGTTATAATCAATAAATAATGGCATGATTCAATGATAATAATTTTCCCAAAGTCGGTTATAATTAGTAGCATGGGGTGGGACACTAATATTACCAAAGGTGGTTAAATTAGTAGCACTCATAATGAAAAATAAAACAAATAAAGGATGTAACTACCAAACCACTATCAAAATAGTCTAGGATACTACCTCTATCTAGAATATTGAATCAACTATTGATACTTAATCTCAATCTTCCTGTTGAAAGTGCTTGAAGAACCAATGGATTGGAACTAAGGTTAAAAGGGTTGGAAGGGAGGGTAAAATAAATTTGGTCGATAGTAAAGGCATGGAAAGAATGATATACGGTATGGTACAATGAAAATTTTAGTGTGTTAAAATGTAAATGAGCCTCATAGACAATAGTGTAGGTCTCTCAAGTTAAATAATGCTAGAGGTGTATGATGTTCATAGGCTTATAAAGTTCATCTTCATATGATATAGCGAACGTGTATGCTCTAGAGACATAGTTTATAATAATGACATAAGGGCCTAACCAATTATGCTTGAACTTGTTTTTATTCTTTTTCTCAATCATGGTGTTCTTTTGGTTTTCCTTGAAGATAATATCACCAAGATTAAACTATTTATGTTTGAACCACTAATTATATTGACCATGTAATCAACACTAGTATGATTAAAGGTTGTTCATAGTGGCCATGCTATTTTCATCTAAAAATTATATATCTTACAGACAAGCAAATCTTTAATCTTCATCATCTGAGATGTGTTTTAATGAGATACGTAGAGAAGCTAGTTCGACCTCGATGGGAAGAATGGCCTCAGTGACATAAACTAGGAAATAAGGTGTGGCTCCCATTAGAGTGTGATAATTAGTATGATATGCCTAGAGGTATAGAAGATAGACATGTGCCAATCATTACTAGAATCATTGATAATATTTTTAAGGATGTTGATAATGGTCTTATTAGATACCTCTACTTGGCCATTACCTTATGGGTAATATGCGATGGAAAAATGTTCGGTGATGTTGTACTCAACACAAAGTGCTATGACATATTTTTTATTAGATGATATTCCATTATTAGATATAATGTCAGATGGGATACCATAGCAGTATATGAGATGGTATAACTTTAGCCCACTTAATGAAATACTTGGTAGCAATAAGAATGTGTTTATGGCCTTTAGATGAGGTTGAGTTAATCTTCCCAATGAGATCAAGTCCCCACATTGAAAACATCCATGGTTTAAGCATCATTTTTAGTGTTATGGTTAGGGCATGAATCAAACTAGCATGCCTTTGACATTTATCACACTATTTAACATAAGCAACTGCATTTGCTTCTATAATTGGCCAATAGTATCCAATATATAGGAGATTTTTGGTAAGGATGGACCCCCTAGTGTGGGCTTCACATAGTCTTTCATGAAATTCCCATAATGCTAATGTGGCTTCTATCAAAGTCAAATAATGAAGCAGAGTTACATCAAAGCTTCTATGATAAAGGGTTGGGCCAAGTAAGGTATAATAATAGGCTTATTGGGTAAAGCTATTTTGTTGTTTATGTGATAGTTCTAGTGGCATGATGTGATCATGGAAGTGTTTATATAGTTCTGAGTACCAAATAGAGTTGGGACTAATAATATCACAAATCATTATGATGGTCAAAGGTTCATGAGTAGGTGATAGAATATTTTCAAAGAATAACTAATATTATTTTGCCTTATTTGTGTGGTGGATCAAAGAACCAATGATAACCATGTAATTTTCTATCCCATTACTATCTTCAAGTATGTGTTAAAACTATATGTTAGTAATATATTATTTAAGAGTGTCCACCATGGACTTATATGGTATCAACTTATCATATTTTGTCTGAAAGTGGTTTATAACCTAATTCATGATTAACTGAGAATCACCATAAACCATGAGATTCTAAATATTCCATTTTACTTCTTAAAGAAGGCCTACAATGAGTGATTCACATTCAACCATGTTATTAATATAAGGAAAGCTGATATTGAATGATTTGGGAATAATATCCCCATGTGGTGTAATAATTAATAGGCTTACCCCTGATCCATGTGATCTAAATGACCCATCAAAATATAGCTTCCAGTGTTTCTCCTTAGGATTTTTTCTATGATGGTCATGATGGACTCATCTGGGATTGTAAACATGAGTGGTTTGCTATTTGAAAGGGGGGATTCAACAAGCTAGTCTATAAGTACTTGTCCCTTTATAAAATTTTGATTGTCATGTTAAATATCTAACTCACTTAGTATCATAATCCATTTACCCATGTGGACTTTTAAATCTATCTTGGATAGTATATACTTGAGTGGATATACCTTGGTAATGACTATGGTCTTGTTGTTAAACATATAATGAAGAAAATGTTGGGTTGCAAAGACCATAGCTAAAATATATTTTTATATTGGTGTATAGTTATGAGCATATGTGACTAGTGTATAGATTATATAGTACACAACATGTTCTTTTCCATTATCATCATATTGAGATAAAAGTTCCCTAAGGGAATTATCAGTGGTAGATAGGTATTAAAAAAATGGCCTCCCTTGCATTATTTATAACAAAATAGGTGGATTGGCAAGATATTCTTTTAGATGCTAAAAGGCTTTTTGACATTCTTCATCCTAAAGAAATGCAACACCTTTATTTAATAAGTGAGTTAAATGATGGAATTTATCATCCAACTATGAAATGAAGTGTCTAATAGATTGGATCTTGCCTTACAAATTTTAGAGCTACTTCAAATAAGAAGGTGGTGGCATCTTGATAATAGATTATACCTCGATAGGATCAACTTCAATTCTTAAATGAGATAAAATGAATCCTAAAATTTTTCCTAAATTGAAAACAAAAATTCACTTCTCAATATTAAGGAGAACCTTGTACTCACAAAGCCTTTAAAATATTCTTCATAGTACTATTGGATGGTCTGGATAGGTCTTTGATTTACCTAATATGTCATAGGCATAGTCTTCAATAATTTAATGCATCATATCATGAAAAAATATGGTCATGGCTCTTTGGTATGTTTCCCCATCATTCTTATGGCCAAATGGCATAACTTGATAGCAAACATTCCCCATGGAGTGGTGAATGTTTTTTTGTGTTGGTCTTTGGGCATAATCCTGATTTGATTATATCCTAAAAATCCATACATGAGGGAAATCATTTCATACCCAGTTGTGGGGTCAACTATCATGTGGATATTTGTTAGAGGAAATTCATCCTTGGGGGATGCCTTATTTATGTATTTGTTATAAGTGTAGATTATTATTCCTTACAGGTTTTTAATAACAAGAAATATGTTTGAGATCCACTCTTAATATTTGATTAGTCAGATGCATCTCACTTCTAAGATTTTATCCAACTCTTTCTTTACCAATACAACAATATGAGGATGTATTTTTGTGTAATATTTATTTCATAGGTTTGGCATTAGGTTGTATAATAAGGTTGTGTACAACCAATATGGGGTTTAAACCTAGCATGTATAAATAGGCCCAAGAAAAAATGTCTAAAATTCCCCTCAAAAGGGCTGTAAAAACTTCTTGTTCTTCTTCAAAGAGGGACATGCCTAATTTGATCCACTTCAAGTCATTGGAAGTCTCAATGTTGACTTCCTTAGTATATTATACTAGAAGAGTTGAGCCATTCTCCAAAATGGTTGGAAAGGATGTGAATTATTTTGCAATGACAAAGTCCTCTAATTGGATTGGCTCTTTAAGCTCTCCTAAATAGGATGAATCTAAAAATCCCAATCGTAGCAATGGCCATGTCACAAATACTATAAGAAATTCTTAGGCAAGTTGGTCAAAGGCACATTGTTCTAATGAAATGAACTTTGACCAAAAAATAATTTCATTATTGGTGGTCTCCCAAGATTCATTCAAGGAAATGCAAACACCCCCGTCTAGTGTTACCTAAAATATATTTTCACCAAAAGACTAACCTTTCTCTTTATTTTTACCCTGGTCCAAAAGTGCCTCAAAGAGGTTTTCGCTTTGGGACCTTAATATTTTATTCTTTTATTTTTGTTTAAGGGCGTTCACCCATTCTCTAAAATAAGATGCAAGATCCATTTTGATAGAAAACCCTTGTTTATAGTCTCCCAATGGAACATTGTCTCTTAGGCCTTGAAAATTATAAAAGGCCTCATCATTCTCAAAATCATTTATAGGAACTATGGACTTTTGTTGGTCCCAGTATATAAGTTGAGGATAATAAAGGGGAAGCATGGAATGTTGGATCATTAGAGTAATGGTGAAAATGGTATAGGGGTCAAATAGTTTAGTACTAGTAAAGTCTTCAAAAATGATATGATTAGACTATGCTCGGCTATCAACATCATCATCACTAGTCATTAGCATTGGAACATGAATAATATAAATGGGGTCAATCTTAGGTGCTTTAAATTTAAGACCATAAGTTCCTTTATATCTGGTCATAGAAATGGGTTCAAGGGTACCCTATTGGTTTGACTCTAAACCTCCTTGTTGAGGTGTTATAATTGATGTCAATAGAGTGTTGTCATTTATATAATGAAAATGTTATGTATGGTATTTGATGTAAATTTGATTAATGTCAAAGCTAATGATGTCATCAAGTGCCTAGTGAAGGATGGCATGAAGAGACCTCATGAGAAGGTGTGATCATGGTAACTTGGAAGAGTGTAGTGATGAGAAGAAGACAATAAGTGTGGTCATGGCCAGTATGAATATCTAAAATCCAATGTTTTATTAATATTAATTGAGAAACCTAATATGGTTTTAATATGTCAAGATTAAGAGCTTGAGGTACATGTTATAATTATGACACAAGTCAACATATGGTTAGTATGTTATAAGAGCATGAGAATTCTAGTCATGTTGATATGAAGGTATAGATCCAAAACATAGTCAAGAGTATCTTATGAAGGTATTGATAATTTATAGGTAAACATCAAGAGTGATGAAGCATTATAAATTATTTTATAAGGTGTCTTATGCATGTTGGTGAAGTTATTTTTTGTTGTCTTGAAGTAAAAGCATGGAAAGTGGTTTTGAGGTTTGCACCTAGACCTAGTCCTTGAAGTTTTACTTGCTTATTGAGGTGTGAGATCATTTTTACAATGAAATATTACAAATGTGAGTATGGATAAATTTTTTACATTTTGTTTCAAGTGTGTTCATACTTTATGGGGTCATGGTTTGAAGAAGAAAGCTTGAAATGTTATTTTGAGGTCCTTAGAATATACACAGTAAAGGTTTCTAAGCATGAGAGGCACATTTTGACTATTTTTGGCATGTGTGACTATTTAATGGGGAGATTATATCTTATGGAGAGATTTAAAAGGAACCTAAAAATTATTTCCATGCATTAGGAGTTGGTTTTAGGGGTAGAGCTTTATAAACAAACATTAAAAATTGAAACAGGTCTAAAACCCTCATAGTGACTTGATATGAAAAATCTTGATGGAAATGGCTTAAAAATGATTAGATGACCTAGTTTGATTATCTTAGGTTGTATTAAACTCTCCAAATAATCTCCAAGTGTGATTGGTTTGTTAGGAGAGTGAATGGACCTATAGGGAAGGCCTTATTTCTTAGATATTTTTTATAACAATGAGAGTTGACAAAGTCAAAGTTGCTAAATGGATGGAGGTTGAATATTGAGACTTGTATTATTTTAATTTTTTTATGAATATGTTATATAACTTAGATGTGTTAAACTAGTCATGCAAGTTGACCTATCACTAAAAGGCCTAATGGTGCAGATAGTGAGAAAAAACAAGCAGAAGTGAGAATGAGATTAGGGATATGATTTGATGGATTAGGGATGAATAAAATTACATGGATAGGTTTTATAATATCATTAATACATTTTAATTATGAATATAATATTCAGATATCCTTCTATATATCAAAAATTTGCTCTCAAAGTTCACTTGTCTTGCTTAGTAAGGTATGTGTATAGAGAAGTCTAGAGATTAATATATATGTCTAATATTTGCTATTAGAAATTAGTTTTTTTGTGTTTATATATGTTATTAATATATATAATTATCATATTAATTCATAAATAAAAAATTTATATGTCTATATAGGTGGTGGAATTCAAAGTCACCATGACTGGTCTTTGAAGAAAACTAACAATTTTGAGTGAACAAGGTACAATGATGAGTTTAAAGCCTTATCTTATGAATTCAAGTTTCTAAAGAATATGGTAATATTTTATGGTATATATATATATATATATATATATATATATATATATATATATATATATATATGACCTATCCATTATTTAAACAAAGTTTTATAATCATTTAATGGATTTAAACATTGAATCCAAAATGTTTTATCTAGTTGAGTAAGGACTATGAGAGAAAAGGTCAACTAATTGGTTTGCAAGACCAATATATTCCACTAGATCATATGAGTTTTATATTGGAGTATTTTATAAAGTTCACATATGAAATATTCATGTTATTAATAAATATTTTAAGTTTCCTTATAGGATATGAAAAAAACATTCATCAGGACTATGTTTTTAAGGATTCTAGTAGTTTTCTGTATGTTAGTGAAATTAGTGTTCCTTAGTAATTATGCCTAGTTTGGAAGTGATTAAAGAATGTGATGATGTTTTATAAATATAATTTTATAATTTTTATGTATTACTAGTAATTATAAGTTCAATTTTAAGTATTGGAGGTCTAATTATTCATGATTGGTTTTTGAGGTGTATTGGCAAACTTGAGTAAGTTGTGTGAAGATTTGTTCCTAAACAATTATGCCATAATAAAAGATATAAAAAGAATATGGTGATGATATTGGATCTTATACATTCATATATAGTGTTTGAAAATTCCATTGCAAGTGATAGAATCCTAATACTTCATGACTGTGTTTTAAGGAATTTTGGATGTTCTGGGTGGTCAAGTTACAAAGATGAGTTCTTCATAATTTATCCCAAGTAAGGACGTATAATACATTTGGTGATGATCCTAAGGTAATTAATATTATATTAATTTGTCACTTGTGTCATGTTTGATAAATTTAATGGTGTTTGAGCTTCATTTTGGATGGTAGACCTTTTGAGGTCACAGACCTAAGAAGGGCAAATGATCCTAAGAGTGGTCTAAAGGTATTAAATAAATATGAAGAGATATATAGGAATGAAATAAGTAATAAGATTAATTTTAAAATATTTTAAAATATTTATTTAGTGTTTTAGGAGGTTGTGTAGGCCCATGAAGACAAATTTGTAGCGAAGAAGGCAAAATTAATGCAATTAGGCCTAATGAAGTCCTAATAAGCTATAACATGTTGTAATATTGCTTAGATGACCTATATGGGTGTTTGGAATTATAAAAAAATATATTAATGTAGTTTTTAAATATAATTTCTAACCATGATTGTAATGAAATCAAATAGGATTGTATATAAGTAAGTCCTAATTGACTATTTGAAGTTATTTAAGAGAGAAGTAAAGAGACTTATGAGAAAATAAGAGGGTAGATTGTGAAATAGTAGGAGGTATTGTAGACAATAAAAATAAGGGAGAGAAACTATGATGAAAATATAATAGATTTTTTTCATGTGTAAGTCAAGGTTAGTTGACCTAATAAGCCTAGTAAGAGGCATATTGAGAAAGGAAGCCTAAGAGGAAAATTTGAGAGAGAGTGAAAGAGGTTAGAATAGAGAAGAGAGAGTGCAAGGTAGAGAACATAGAGTGAATATTAGAAAAGGAAGATCATAATATGTATTTTAGGAAACAAGGAATTTTGTGATCAATACAAATTATATAGCTAAGTTAGTGCTGAGTCATCTAAGGGGTTGGTGATCCTTGTGAGATTGGTGTCTCACTAAACTAGGGCTTGGTTCCCTTTTGGGGTTGGTGCTTTCGTAAATGAATTTAGGGTTGGTTCTCCATGTGGATTTGTTACTTCACTAAATGTTTATTATTACTAATATAAGGGATCATTATGGGTTTTCTTCCCCTTTAGGGTTTCCCACCTACATCTGGTGTTATTATTTTGTATGCACATGTGTATGGTTACTATGTTGTTTTTATGGTTTGACATTGCTTATATAATGATTTCTTAATGAATCATTAGTGAGGATTGAATGGTTTTTTTAAGAGCTCATTAATTCACCCCCCACACCCCCCTCAGTGATTGTGTTTCCAATAATTGGTATCAACTCTTGGTCCTTTGAGATAGGAATAACAACCTAAAAGTGATCCTAAGAAGCACAAGTTTAAAATATGATGATGACAATGTTTATCATGATTATAATGATGGTCTACCAGATAATGATGGCACTGGAAGAATAATAATGACAAGGTGAGTCATGATCAACTCATAAACTAAGGTGGGCTAGCTACTACTATAGAACATAAGTCATATTTGAAAGAATGTTAAGAATATTCTTTGTTAGCTCAAAAGGATTATGTAGAATCCAAGTCAAAGGTTAAGCCTAAGTTGATAATCAAGCCTAAAAGGATGTTGAATAATACTCAGTGTTATAAGATTATGGAGATCTAAGAATATCCTAACTTTATGTTCTTCTAATACCCTATAGAATGGGAAACTCCATTAAGGGTTCATGGAGACACTCATCTGTAAGTGGAAGCATGGAGGATGCTTATTTATATTTAATAGGTATTGTAGGTAAATAAGGTATGAAGACATATTGAGAAGTAAATTTTTTATTTATGGTTATAGATGAGGTTGATATATGTTGATAATTGGGATTGGTACCAAAGTAATTCATTTATTTTAGATATGGTCTATATGGTGAGCAAGTTGAGAAGATAAAGGGAGAACATGGTTGTATGATCCTTGTTTATTGAGTTACTTTCCTATAGTGTGCATTTATATGTCAAGTTAAAAGGTGTAATGGTTAGTATGGGAATTATATCTAAATATCGGTTCATAAAAAGTCATGATATTGATTACAAGTCTAATCATACGATCATTTTGCATGAGATATATGGTATATAGATTGGTCTGTAGGACAAATATGGTCATAGAAACAAGTTATTATTATTAACAAAGCTAAAGTAATGTGTAGTTGCTTAGTTTATGAGAGTTGATGAAGATGGTTGGTCATTAAGTGTTTTTGAGAAAAAGCATCAACTGAGGTGAAGCATTTTGTTATTTATTGAAGTTCAAGTCCAAAGATCAGATAATAGTATATTGTAGATGTGATTATAGATATGGGTTACAAATTATTTGTATGATGACTTGAACAAGCCAATCACATTCATGATATTGTGTTACAAAAAGTTTGAATAAATCATGGCTATGGGGGAGCTAATAGTGTTCCTCTAATAGGTGTATAGTGACAAGAAGGTATACAAAGACATAGAAACATATTGGATGTCATTAATGGGACAAAGGTCATGATGAATGTTTGAGAAAGGAAATGAATATGGGTATTATCCATCTCTATGACATCAAGGTGCATCAATAAAGGTGAGTGTTCCTATGTATTTGAATTCATTCAAAATATGTATTCATGAAGTTATGAGGAGAACATTTCTTGAAGTGGTTTCCACGTATGTTTTCCAGGGGGACAAAATGTGCTTTTAATAGTTCCATGAGTGTTTTTGAGTTCTGAGTTCATTTAAAGGAGGTATACATGGAGATATTGGGAACATGGTTATATAAATATTCCTAGACCCATAGTCCACTTTGTAATTAATGTCAAAGGGGGAGAGAGGATTTAAAAATAAGGAGATAAAATTTCAAAAGTGGTTCCCATTGATTTTTTTGAAGGTGGTTTCCATCAATGACAAAGGGTAAGATTGTTGAGGTGTTATCATTGATGTTAATAGAATTTTGTCATTTATATCATGATAATGTTGTGTATGGTGTTTGATGTTAATTTGATTAATGTCAAATATGATGATTTCATGAGGTGCCTAGTGAAATATAGCATGAAGATACCTTGTGAGAAGGTGTAAACATGGTAACTTGAAAGAGTGCAGTGATGAGAAGAAGATAATAAGTGTGGTCATGGTCAATATGAAGATCTATAGGCCAACGTTTGAGAAATATGACTTGAAAATCCTCGTAATGGCTTGAATATGTCAATATTAATATATTAACGTATAGTTTATAATGATTATATAGGTCAACATATGGTTAGTATGTTATAAGAGCATGATAAGCCTAGTCATCTTGATATGAAGGTACAGATCTAGATCATAGTCAATAGTATCTCATTAAGTGATAGAGCATAAATAGGTCAAGATAAAGAGTGATGAATCATTTTAAAATGTGTGATAAGGTTTACCATGCATGTTGGTGAATTCAAAAGTGATGGATTGAAGGAAAATCATGAAAAGTGGTTTTAAGGACTCCACTTAGACCTAGTCCTTGAGTTTTATCTAGCCTATTGATGCATGAGATTGGTTTTAATATACAAAATTGTAAATGTGAGTATGGTTATATATATATTACATGTTGTGTAAATTTTTTTCATGTTGTATGAGGTCATGGTTTGAATAAGAAATCTTGAAAAGCTAGTTTGAGGTCTCTAGAGTATGCAAAGTAAAGGTTTCCAAGCCCAACATAAACTTTTTGATGCTTGTTGGCATGTGTTACTATTTCATGGGAATATTATATCTTAGGGAGACATGTAAAAGGGTCATATAAATGATTTACAACCATTATGATTTGGTTTTAGGGTATAGATTTATGAACAAACATTAATAATGGAAATAGGTCTAAAACCCTCCTAAAACCCTCATAGTAACCTGATATGGAATATCTTGATGGAAATTGCTCATAATGAATTGGATGACATAGTTTGATAATTTTAAGTCTTATTAAACTCTCCCAGTAACCTCTAGGTTAATTGGGCCGTATAAAAAAGGCCTTGTTTCTCAGAGATTTCAAGTAATAGTTAGAGTTTACCAAGTCAAAGTTGATAAATGGATGAAAGTTGAGTATTGAGACTTGTATTATCTATCCATGGTGGTTTTTAATTAGTTTATAAAACTTTTATGTGCTAAATTTTTCATTCAAGTTGACCCATCACTAAAAGGCCTAATCGTGCAAATAGTGAGAAAAACCAGGTAGAAGTGAGAATGAGATTAGGGAAGTGATTTAATGTATTATGGATGAATAAAATTGAATGGAGAGGTTTTTTAATATATTTAATACATTTTAATTATGAATACAATATTTTAAGATCCTGTATATCATAAAAAGTTACTCTCAAAGTTGACTTGTCTTGCGTAGTGAGGTCTGTGTATAGAGAGGTCCAGAGATTGATCTATATGATTAATATTTTCTATGATACATTATTGTTTTTTGTGTTTATATAGGTTATTAATATATATAATTATAATATTAATTCATAAATAATCTTTTAATGTGTATATGTAGGAAGTGGAATTCAAAGTCACCATGACTGGTCTTTGAAGAAAATTAGCAATTCTAATGAACAAGGTACAATGATGAGTTTGAAGCCTTATATTATAAATTTAAGTGTATAAATAATATGGCGATGTTTTTATTAAAATATATGACCTATCCATTATTTATATAATGTTTGATAATCAATTTAAGAGATTGAAACATTGAAGCCAAAATGGCTTGTCTAGATGAGTAAGGATTGTGAGAGAGTAGGTAAACTAATTGGTCTACAAGATCAATATATTATATTGAATAATATTATTTATATGTTTTATGATGTTATATATGTCACATATGAAATATTAATTTTAATAAAGAGTCTTTTAAGTGTCCTTATAGGATCTAAAAATAACATTCATCAGGACTATGTTTTTAAGGATTTTGGCAATTTTTCGTATGTTAGTGAAATTGGTGTTACTGAGTCATTATGCCCATTTTTTAAGTTATTAAATAATTTTATTGTGTTTTAAATATATAATTTTATCATTTTTATTAATTATTAGTCATTGTGAGTTCCATTTCAAGAGTTATAATTCCAAGTACGCATGATTGGTTTCTGAGGTGTATTGGCAAACTTGAGTAAGCTACGTGAAGAGTTGTTCTTAAACCATTATGTTATGATAATAGATATATAAATAATGTGGTAATGTTATATATATTCCATGGGATATTATAAATTAATATGGAGTGTTGAAAAGTTCCATTACAAGTGATAGAATCCTAATCCTTAATGACTATGTTTGGAGGAATTTTGGTAGTTCTAGGTAGTCAAGTTGTAAAGATGAGTTCTTCCTAATTTTTACTAAGTAAGGATATATAATAAATTTTATTATGAACCTAAGGTCATTAATATTATATTAATATGTCACTTTTATCATGTTTGAGAAACTTGATGGTGTTTGGATGGTAGACATTTTGAGGTCATAGACCTAAGAAGGGCAGATGATCCTAAGAGTGGTCTAAAGGTATGAAATAAATATGAAGGGATATAAAAGCATGAAATTAGTAATAATAGGGCTTGCAAAATATTTATAAATTATTATTGAGTATTTAATAATGACATGTGGACCCATGAAGACCATCCATAGTGAAGAAGGTAAACCTAATGCAATTAGGCCTAATTAAGTCTTAATGAGCTATAACATGTTGTAATCTTGCCTGGATGACCTATATGGGTGTGTGGAATAATAATAAAATATATAAATATATTTTTTAAATACAATTTAAAACCATGATTTTAATTAAATCAAATAAGATTGTATATAACCAATTCCTAATTGACTATTTGAAGTTGTTGAAGAGAGAAGTAAAGAGACCTATGAGCAAACAAGAGGGTAGATTATGAAGGAGTAAGAGGTATTTTAGATGATCATAATATTGGAGAGAAACTATGATGAAAATATAATATATTTTTTTCATGTGGATTTCAAGTTCAATTTACCTAATAATTCTAGTAAGAGGCATATTGAGTGAGGAATCCTAAGAGGTAGATTTGAGAGAGATAGAGAGAAAGAGGGTAGAATAGAGAAGAGAGAGTACAAGCTAAAGAAGATAAAATAAAGAGAATAAAATTAGGATCATAATAAGTTGATTAAAAAATAAGGAATTAGGTGATCAAGACAAATTAGATGGTTGATTTAGTGCTAAGTCATCTAAGGGGTTGGTGTTCCTTGTGAGATTAATGCTCACTAAATTAAGGGGTCAGTGATACTTGTGAGATTGGTGACTAAATAAGCTAGGGGTTGGTGCTTCTTGTGGGTTTGGTGCTTTACTAAATGTATTTGGGTTGGTGTTTCATGTGGAGTTATCTATTTACTAAATGTTGATTCTTAGTAATATAAGGTATCATTGTGAGTTTTCTTCTCCTTGAGGGTTTCCCACCTACATATGGTGTTATTGTGTTGTATGATCATGTGTATGGTTGTTATTTTGCTTTAATAGTTTGACATTATATATATAATGGTTTCTTGATGATTATTTAATGAGGATTGAATTATTATTTTAATATCTCACTGATTCACCCCTAATGATTATGTTTCCAATACTCCTTCATAGGTTTGATTATCCATGATATTGTTAGGGATAGGATACTTTAGATTGTGGTAAAAATAAGCCAATTTGTCTTTATATAACCAAGAATCATCATTAGCCAGTGGGTCCTCTTCTTGGAAAATGGTCGGTATAAAAAAAATAGGTGTTGGGCTATGAATCTTACCTTTTCCATTATATCACCATTTCATGAAATGTGGTTTAGGTTTATGCCTTCCATAGGACTTGGTGTTTTATGGAAGCTTGGAAATATGGAACATGTTATGGGTAAAAAAATTTCATAGACTATTTTCTAAAATGGTAAAATGATTAGACATTTTGAGAGGAGGGGTATGTGAAGATGAGGCAAGGCTATCTAGGTCTATAAAATTGGCCTCTAGACATTAATAAGTATATATTTGTCTTTGTCCTTCTTGGCTACTAGGTGTAGGCTAAAATGGTAGTTTTAAATTTCATATACTACCTCCAAATGTTTTCAGTGTTCATGTGGTTATAGATCTCCATGGATAGTTACCTCCATCCTTGAATGAGGAAACATGATACACTAGTCACATGTCAAAGGGATTACATGAGTTTCATGTATCCATGGTCTACCCAAAATAAAATTATATGATAGGTATAGACCCAACACATGGAAAAGTGTGTCATGGGTAAAATATCTAATGATCACTGATAATATTATGGTTCATTATGATTCCAATTCTTCATTATCATAGGCCTTAATAGTGATAATTTTTAGGTGTAGGTCAGTTGCTATATATCTTAGATGCTAGATGACCTTCAGAGACATAATATTTAGGCCTAATCCATTATTTATGAGGACATGTTTGACTTTGTGCCATGTGATGACAACTTCAATGCATAATAGGTTGTTATGGAGAAGGCTAAAACATGATAGATCACTTTGATTTAAGGTCAAATATTAGCCTAGGGTTAGATGTCTGACCAAAGCTTGGAATTTATCTAGGGTTGTGTCATTTGGAACTTGGGATTGGCCTATGATCTCTATTATGATATTCTTTTCGATAGTTGATGTATACAATAAATCTATAATGGAGATTTTCTTCAGGTGTCTTTTGGAGTTATTCCACAATGTCATATGGATTTTCCTTAATAGTGGAAAATGGCTTGATACTATCCAGTACAGTGGGTTGAACAAGGTCATTGGCAAAAGGTTGTGGGCATGGGATGGTAATCTTAGACCATTGAGTTGTGATTCCATGATCCAAATTAGATAGATGACCATTGTTACTATAAAAAGATTGATATGGTCCAGAGAGGATAAGTCTCAATTGCTAGTGTACTTGGTTGTGGTCATAGGACAATGATGATTTATCGACATAAGGTCTTGAAATAATAATCCCTAGTTTTTGATGTGCTTGGATGTAGTCTCAGGTTAAGGAGGGATAACTCACATAGGTAAGTTGATTGGTATTGTTAAAAAATGGTACTAGTCTATTAGCACTTAGTCTAAGATTTATGGTAATGGTAAGAGCATTCCCATCCTCAAGATGAACTACAAATTTATTGTAATCATGCACAATTACATGGTAAGACTATTGGTTATTAGGGTTATTTTGGCCTTAGTTCTCCCATTCAACTAACTTTATTATTATTACTAATTTTATTTTTGTTGTTTCTAATATTATTATTATTGTTGTTGTTGATTTTGTTTCTAATATTATTATTTTTTTGGTGGCCTTTGTTTTTGTTGTTCTTAATTAACATTATTATTTTATGGAAAAAGTTTTTGGTAGATACCTAGATTATTATTAGAAATAGATTCTCTATTATCCAATTGGATTTCTCCATTTTCCAACATATTTTGCATAAGGTGCTTCATCTACACAATGGCATATGTAATGTCCATGAAAATGGTGGTATTCATATAACTCATGCTCTCTATACAAGTATAAATATAATATACCCTCAAAATTATGTTTTAGAATCGACCAACTAATCATATTAGTCATGTCTATCTTGTAAAACACTGATTTGATGGGATCAACAAGATCATTAAATACCTAAAGAGTGGTTTTTCTTCTTGGAGTAGGGGTTTGTAAAGGTGGTGGTTGTTGTATCATTGAATACTAGAGGAGCTAGTCTAGGTTATTACATAGGCTAGTATTTTTGGATAGGTTACTAATGAGGAATGAGCTACATTTGTAGAATAGGTTGAGTAGATGGTGTTCACACCATTTTGACATGATATGACTCATTTAATCCATTCCTAAAAACATTATTGTTTTAGTTATATGGTTTGTATTTTTTATATTTGTTGGCCTGAGTAGGTGGAAACACTTGTACTTGGACTTGGTCAGGGTTTTAACTTGGGACTAAAACTCTATATTTTTTGGTTTCAATTCTAATTTGAGGAGGTCAACTTGATAATCCATTTTTTTATAAGGGATTTTCAATGTGTAAACATTTTTCAATGGTCTATTTGAAGGCATGCATGCACTGAAGCTCTAGATTATAGGATATCTCATTGTAAAAAAAATTAGTATATACAACAACCAATTATTTGTCTATTAATCTATAGGTAAAGTGACTAGCAAGTGCTCTCCATATCTTTAAGTATCTTGTGAATATTTCACCAAATTTATACATGGATTAAGTCAACTCCACTAATGAAATATCATGCTCAAGATTATAGTAAAAATTTTGCACAAATTTGTCTAAGAGATCATCAAAATTAGAGTGATTTTTTTAGAAACTCGAGGAACGACTCCAAAATCTTTCTAGTTAAACTTCAAGGAAACAAAAGGAGTAGGTAAATTTTGATATAAGCCATTAGCTAGAAAGAGACAAATAACTCTATTATATACACTTTAGGGTCTCCTTAACCCTTGTAATTATCAAATTTTAATGAATCATAGCCTAGAGTAAATGTTATCTGAAGATACTCCATGTTGAATGGGTATGAACACACATCATCTAATTTAAATTTCTTGGTATGTTTCCCTATTTGAATGGTATAAATCACATCCTTAATTTGTTTCATTTCTTAGGCCAAGAAACTTGATGGCACACTTGTTTGATTTTATGGCTGGGTGGTCAAAGGTGGATTACCTTGAGTAGGGTATAATAGAGGAATGGGTTTTTGTGTAATATTGGTTTGATGGGTGAATAGACTAGGAATATGCATCCATGGATTCGGATGTGGCTATTGGGATTGGGATGTAGCTAGTGAAATTATACACACTTTTGATAAATATTAAATTTTATATCCAATATATGGCCTTGGTTCTTAGGGAATTGGGGTTGTGATGGAATGATATGGTTTTGTGAAGCATATAGTGCCTACTTAGTTAAGTAGGGACTTGATTCTGACTAGTCAAACCTAACTTAATAAGGGGAAATTGTTATTGAGTAAGGCCCTATCTTTGGATCTATTTTTAGGAACCCCATGGAAGCACAATTGATTACCATATACAAGAAACTTAAGATGCAAAATTAAACCAGAAGTAACAAGTAACTAGAAACCAGAAACAACACAGAATATGAGAGACAATACCCAATTGTATTAATACTTATCCAAAAAAGAATACAATAAATAAGATGCCACTTCTTCTTCACACCTCTTAGAGGCTTCCCACACATCAAGTGTACAGTAATTCTTTCCTCAAAGCTCTCTCTCTTATGGTCCCAACACACAACTCAAACACAGAGTTGGTGTTCACCTCCAACCAGTCAATATCCACTACTGCCAGTACACCAGTGCTCCATGCACTACACAAGTGCTCCATGCACTCCAAGTACTCAACATACTCCAATTAGATCTCCCCTAAACTTGCAACAACCTACAACTCAAATGATATTACTTATGGAAGGAACTGCCTTGCCTTCCTCTTTGCTCTCCAACTGAGTACACACCGTACTCCAAGTAGATCCTACCTGATCTTGCTCCCTATTTTGTTGTTGTCACCTTGATTCTGATACCACCTATAGATCAACCTAGTTCTGCACACCTATAAACCTTAGACCTTGCACACACATACACCTGTAAATTAATGATCTTACTTACCATGCAGATCTCCAAATGTGGCCTTGCACACCTACTGACCGAGATCCTACATACATGAAGAATCCTTCTAATTCTCCAAATTAGCACCCACACTTGGCACTACTATGGAACTAGGAGGAACACCCTTACTCACATCACACATAGAAGGAGCTAACTTTTCTCAACTCAAACTAACACACATTACAATACAGCCCATGAGTCTATTATATAGATCTCATGCAAACAATAATTAGATCCACAGCTCAAGACTATAATTGGCCTCTTAACATGCAAACAGTCAGTCTGTTAACAAACTGTTCATGCAACTGATAGTTTTGAAACCACACAGGTGACCGACGTCAGTCCCTATTAGGCTGGAGATGACCAACATCAGCCGATATATGACCGATGCCAGTTGCCTTTCCCACTGTATATGACTAACATCGGTTGATCAAACTGACGTCAGTTGCTCTGTAACTTAGCAACCTTCTCCATGTCTACATCAGTGAAGCTTTTAGCTCCACAACCTAACAATCTCCCACTTGGAGATAAATAGCTGCACTATACCTGTACCTATACCCCATTTAATCTATTTCATGGCTTGTATCCCTCTTCAAGATCAATCCTGAAGACCACCCACCACATAACCTGTGGTGTACCACATGTCATCCGAGTAACTTGCCACATCTAAACCTACAAACCCATGTAGTGAAGTCCTGACCCTACATAGCATGAATCCCTGTTGTTGGTCCCTCTCAGATACTTGAGAACCCACTTCCCTGAATTGGCTCCTAACTCTCTGAAAACACCCACTACTTGGGAAAACTCAGGTCTATACCAGACCTCATGTGATTTCAGACATTAAACTGTTTAGCCCTTTGTGTGCTCCAGTTTTGCATCTTGCATATTGAACCTTGCCAACACCTAATTCACATCAGCTCCCACTAGAGACAAAATCAACCTATGATCTTCCATGTCTCTCATGCCAAAGAATTTCACTGCTCCAAATTCCTCATGACATGCCACTGAACTAACCTTACCCTTAGCTCATCAAAACCCTATATGTATAAACTTGCTAGCTAGCATACCATCCACATACATTAATAGGATAATGTAGCTATCATCATCCACCTGGTAAGACAAACAAAATGGTTACACTGACATTGACTAAAGCCTTACTTTGTCATCCACCTGTCAAAACCTATACCACTATCTTGTAGCTTCCTCAAGACCATATGACCTAGCCTTCCATCTCATGTGTCCATTTTCTCTATTCTTTAACCAAGGTATCCATTCGTCTTAGTACTTTCATATCGGCTGGCAACCCTACCAAATCTCCCATTTGGTTTTACATCCTATTCATGCCAAGCTCCCACTGTTTCCTAGATCCTTCCTGCTCTGCAGTCAGCAACTAGTATAAAGAAGAGGAACAATGAATTGGAGGCTTACTTACACTTTCAATCCTCCCCATGGGCATTTGAGACTCCTTGATAGCTTGCTATCTACTCAAAATCTATCTCAGTGATCGACCTCGATCACTACATAGTCTGCATCTGATTGATGTTGGTTCCATGCGACTATCCAGGTCATTAACACTGGTTATCCTGCTGACGTCGGTCTCCACCTGCCTGACACCACCGACTCCTCTAATCTACACATGACCGACATCGACACCTATCTATTCGACGTCGGTTCCCCTTGACTAATGCTGATAACTGTGTTTGCCTGTGAGTGATGACTTTTTACTCGTGAGCTCTCCATGGATCAAAACCCTGTCCAAACCACCCTGCTCAGAGTTACTCAGTCCTATCCACTGATCTCTATCCATCATCTCCTCTAGAAACACCAAGGCTTTCCAGTTCTTAAGTCTATCAAACACATCTATCTTCCGCTTAAGAACATGCATCTCTTTTTTGCTCATGTGACCAAGCCTACAAAGCCACGTCTTCTCAACAGAAGAAGAATCAATAATATAAGTAAGTAGATAAAGAGTACCTGCTTTCTTACCACATGCTAATTCAACTGCATCCACTATGAGAGTTCTTGTGCATCTCTCATCACCCAACTTTCCTGAAGTAATTAGCTACATCTTCAAGACTGGGACCTGCATGACCTTCTTCAACACCCATGTGTTCGCTGCCTGTAATTTTAGCTTCACTTCCCCTTTGCCAATTCTTTGGCAAGGCACACCAGCTCCTAAATAAATCTTTCCAAAGTCTCCAAAGACCTTAACATAGAAAAATACTCTATTTTGAGCTGCATGGAAAGAGGCAATCGAATCTATAAGAAAAGATTCTACTTTATCCAAGAAACCTCCCAGAGTGTCCTATGCAACAACACCTACAACATCTACTTTTTCAGTTCCCTCATGTTGATCTTCTACCAACCAACAATTTCTTTTTACCTACTCTTTCTTTCCATAACACCATAATTGGACATTTATGTTATTCAGTTCCTCCATTTGTAGATTACTTTCCTCTGCCGTTGCTATACTCCCACTCAATCAAAAACTCCTAAGAGTGACCTATAACCAAACACAAAACCTGCTCCCTACAACCTTAGCTCTAATACCAACTATTAGTGGTATCAAGCTATGAGCCAACAACCTCACTCTGATACCAACTATTAGGAACCCCATGGAAGCACAATTGATTACCATATATAAGCAACATAAGATGCAGAATTAAATTAGAAGTAATAAGTAACTAGAAACCAAAAACAACACAGAATATGAGAGACAATACCCAATTGTATTAATACTCATCCAAAAAAGAATACAATAAAGAAGATGCCACTTCTTCTTCACACCTCTCAGAGGCTTCCCACACCTCAAGTATACAGTAATTATTTCCTCAAAGCTTTCTCTCTTACGGTCCCAACACACAACTTAAACACAGAGTTGGTGTTCACCTCCAACTAGTCAGTATCCACTACTGCCAGTACACCAGTGCTCCACACACTCCACAAGTGCTCCATGCACTCCAAGTACTCAACATACTCCAAGTAGATCTCCCTTGAACTTGAAACAACTTACAACTCAAATGATCTTACTTATGGAAGGAACTGCCTTGCCTTCCTCTTTGCTCTCCAACTGAGTACACACCATACTCCAAGTAAATCCTGCCTGATCCTGATCCCTGTTGTGTTGTTGTCACCTTGATTCTGCTACCACCTACAGATCAACCTAGTTCTACACACCTATAAACCTTAGACCTTGCACACACATACACCTGTAGATCAATGATCTTACTTACCATGTAGATCTCCAAATGTGGCCTTGCACACCTACTGACCAAGAACCTACATACATGAAGAATCCTTCTGATTCTCTAAACTAGCACCCACACTTGGCACTACTGTGGAACTAGGAAGAACACCCTTGCTCACTTCACACACAGAAGGAGCTAACTTTTCTCAACTCAAACTAACACACATTACAATATAGCCCATGAGTCTATTATATAGATCTCATGTAAACAATAATTAGACATCTAATTACAATAATTAGATTCGTAGCTCAAGATTATAATTGGCCTCTTAACATGCAAACACTTGGTTCATTAACAAACTATTCATGCAACTGACAGTTTTAAAACCACACAGGTGACCGACGTCGGTCCCTGTCAGGCTGGAGATGACCAACGTCAGTCGATATCTGACCGATGTCGATTGCCTTTCCCACTGTATATGACTGACGTCGGCTAATTAGATCGACGTCGATTGCTTTACAACTCAGTAACCTCTCAGCAACCTCCTCCATGTCTGCATCAGTGAAGCTTTTAGCTCCACAACCTAACATCTATTACACTTATTAAATAAAAGGAAATGGTTTCCTAATAGTTACTTATTAGACAATGGTACCTCTTTGTTATTTAAAACACCTATTATGAACTAGATGCTTGTAGGGTGTTTATCATTTATCATTGAACAATAGAGATACATAAAGGTATATTATTCTATGACTGGTGAGGTAAATTTATCACTAACCATTTAGGTGTAAAATTTGTTTCCTCCTATTAAGGTAGTGTAGTGTTTTACCTCTATTGTGATGTTAAATTGAACTATGCCTATTATTGCATAATATTATTCTTAACTTGTTGAGGTGGGATATTATTATTCACATATTGAGGCAAAACATTGGTTAGTGCTTGACTATTTGCCCCTTGTTATTGCATGCTTGAATAAGAAGCTAGTTGAGAATTAAAATTAACCTACTATGGTTGGGAAGTAGGAGTTACTACCCCTTATTATTGTGAACCACTCATGGTATTAACTAAAGGCACTTGTTATTGTAAACTATTTATTGGTGCATTTAAACCACTTTAGTTGGGATTCGAAGACACTTGCATGATATCCATAGCATTTGGCACATTGTTTTACATAGAGACCATAGTCACATCTTGAATTAGTGGAACATTGATCATGCCACCTACTAAATTAATTTAGGTAAATGGGTTTAAACCCAAATTAGTTTGATCTATCAAATTGACTAACACTCCCCTTGAAGGAGTTAACTCTATTAGTGGAGAATTTGATATGGATATGGAATTAAAAATATGTATTGGGTTTATATAGGTTTTAAATGCTTGTTACATCTATGTGAATTGGTATTCTATGGGGCCCTTTCCTCTTAGTGCTTGAGGATAACTAGTAGAGGCATATTCAATAGTTTGGGTATAAGGCATGTTTAGAGGCACTCTGACTAAACTAGCTAGGTTTTCATGAGGATGTCTACTAGACACTTGGCCCCTATCTCCATAACTCTAATTAAAAACTCATCCTTATTTTCAATCAAATGATTATCAAACAAGTATGGGTCATATATTGATGACATAGTAATTTAGTATGATTGGACTTGGAATTTTTCCACAATAGATGGTATACTAGCTAGATATTGATCCATTTGTTCTTGGTTTTTATTTAAATATGGAGGTGTGTTAATAAATTAGTGTGCTAACAAATATTGAATTTGTTCCACATATTGAGCAATGTAAGGAGGATAGGGATCTGTCTCACAAATTACATCATCTCTATATGGGTCTTGAAAAAAGTTATCACTTGTGACCGCATTATCATAACCAAGATTATACATGGTTCCACTATGATTGTAATGAGACATATCCAAATTAATGACTAACTTTTTGTGAAAAAGAGGTCTATAGTTCTACAAACTCTGAAAATGAGGAGTAAATGGTCTAAACTTAGCTTATGGATGGATTTATTCTCTAAAATTATCAATGAAAAACTTAATCTAAAACATCTTCAAGGTATAATGTTAAATGTCTCACACAAATAGTCAATTGAAATACAAATTTAAATGCCAAAATTGGTAAAAAGTGTTTCAAACAACTATAATTTAGGTCTAAAAATGAAAAAGGTTGCTAGGTCTTTGGAAACAAGGCACAAATCTAAGATAAAAACAATTAGGTGTAAATGAAAGGTAAAAGTGATAGGTATTTTAGAAACATGACACAAAATCTAGACTTGAAATACACTAGGTCTAAAAAGGTCAAATGTAGGTCTTTTAGAAACATGACACAAAATCAAGAATTGAAAGACACTAGGTCTAAAAAGGTAAAATGCTAGGTCTTTTGGAAACATGACACAAAAGCTAGACTTTAAGTACACTATGTCAAGGTAAAAATGGCAAGATAATTAATCTAATAATTTGAAACAATTAGAATCAAACTAGGCATACGGATTCAAACAAAAAATTGACCATTGGTAAAAGACATTAGATTTTAGGCATATGTATAAAAAGTAACTAATTGGGAAACTCAATTCCAAGTGGAAAAAAATAAGGACGAGGAGTAAAACATTTAAGCCCAAATGATGAGCAAGACTCAAATTCAAACTAACCATGATTAAGGTTGTACTTTGAGAGGGAGTTTCCACCTTAGTTTTAGGTAAACAAAAAGAGATGCAAGGCATATGAAAAAGATCACTACCAGAATATAGGCACAAAGAATATTCAAAGTAAGCAAGGAATTAGTCTAAGTTGCATAATCCAAAAGTGTGAGGCAAACATTTAAGCTAAAATTAAGTGAGGCATAGGCATAAACCAATCAACATTTGAATCTAAACTTCACAAAACCAATTTTAGGCTTGATCTAAAAGACTTTGTTCTCAAAAAGATGATATTCGAGACCAAATTGGATGGCATAATGATACTAGGCATAGACCAAAAAGGCACATGTGGTTTTCAAATTGATTGAACATAAGGCAAAGGTATTTGAAATAATGCAAGCAATGAAATGATTTTATCTCACTCAAAAGGTATGACAAATGGTTTGTTTCAAAAAATCTAAGGAAAAGACTTAGAATGAATTGGGTAGTGTAAGAACACCCCTTTTAAACAAGTGACACACACAAAAAAGTTTTTAAATGATTAAGGCAAAGGTGTGGTATCAAATGAAAATCATGACACCTGTTTAGTCAAAAAGGGGTGTATAAGTATGACTCAATTTGGATATGATTTGGACATGTGTTTTGAAAACAAAGATATTTTTTAACTCCAAAATAATGCAAGTAAAAGGAAAATATATAAAGACACCTAAGTATTTCATCCTAATTCAAAAAACTTACAAGGTGGCTTCATATTATCAAATTTTGTCTATATACTCCTCAAGAGGAAATAATTTGTTAATCCAAAAATTTGGATGCATATGAAAAGTAGGATTTTTAGGCCACCTCTTCTATTAAGAGTTCATATGATGACATAAAACTTTGGGCTACTCTCCCTACATTAACAATATTTTCACAGCAAGTGAGGTTTATCTAAAACTATAAGTTTTGTGAATTCTAGATGGTCCCAAGTGTGGTTAACACTAGATATGCAATCACATCAATTGAGTTCATACTAACTAACTTATTATGAAATGGTCTATTCCTTTTCATAGCAATTCCATCTATGTAATTCTTAGTGGAGTCCCTTGGTTAGCCAAACTTGACTCAGGTTTTTATTATGATTGGATAGGCTATCTGCTCAACCCCCTAGCAATCATAGTATTCATGCCATAATTTATATACCCCATCATGGAGTGGGGTTGAAATAATGCCAGGAGATGAATTCCTAGGTCAAAGCTTCCCTAAAGAGCTTATGGGGAGGTGATGAAATCCCACCACAAGCCAATATGCAAGAAATAAATATAGAAATACTTTAAAGTTATTTTAGGATTACCCAATTCATTCAAATATTAGGGAGTGCCTTAGCAAAATTCCTTCTATCTTGGACTAAGAGACAAAAAAATCAATGCACAAAGTGATTTTGGTCACCCAAGTTCCCTAAATGGGATGGGGGAGAGCATACACACTATGTATTTTTTGAAAAGAACAACACAAACTATAAGTAGAATGATAAATAAGTAAGCTATTAAGAGTTTTTAGTCTAAGTTTGAGTTTTTCTTTATAAACACCAAGTGAAATGTGATTTTAAATTTATCCCCTTGGATTTGTTTTTTAATTTGTGAACTTTGAAAAAAAACAAAAATAATAATTAAATGATTTTTAAGAACCAAATTTAAATGTGCTTTTAAGACTTAAAGTGATACAAATGTCTTTCCTTGGCCTTTGGGTCTTGTAGAAAGTGTTAGTTAGTTTTTGGTTAGGAGCTAAAAGATAAATGAGCAAATGACAATTGAATTTTTAGCTCTCAAGTTTTTTGGCCTTTTCACATAGGGTGATATCAGAATTATATAGAGTGATCTCTCCATTCAATAGGGAAACCTCATTATTAAATAGAGTGATATCACCTTTCACAGGTTGATATCATCATTTGACAAATAGATTTCACTAAAATGTTTTGTTCAAAGTGATGTCACTATTTATTTGACAAACTTGTCATTCTACAGGGAAACCTCGCTAATATGTTGGTAAATATCATCAATATATAAGAGAACATAGAAAATATAAAAAACACAATAGTCAATATAACCATTCTCATAAGAAACCTCATTGTTACTCAGGGTGGTCTTGGCAATCCACATGGTAATTTTGCTATTAAATAGAATGATGACATCATATATAGGGTGATCTTGTTGTTTGACCCAAAAGACATAAAAACATTAAAATTAGTAATAAATATAGAGATTAAGCTCTATAATGAAATCTTCTTGGATCCAAAGACTCCCAAGATTCTTCATTCATGCTTTTTGGGTGTCTCATCCCACTAGGCATGACATTATGTAGTATATGATTACAAAGAGGATCATTAGTCTCTTGTTAGTGAATACAATTCAAACCAAACAACTTCAATTCAAACTAACAATTATTTCCTACATACTTGGGTGAGCATAAATAACAAGAACACAACTAAGACACAACTAATAAAACAAAAAATAAACTCCCTTTGAAATTTATTGTATCTCCAAATCTGCTTGTTGATGAAGTTGGCTTTCTCAGCTATGTACTCAAGAAATCTTTGTCAATGAATCTCCATTATTCCATCTCTCCTAGGCACCTTGGTAATGTTGAGTTGGTTTGGCTTGGATTGTAAAATGGACATGGTAAAACTACAATTATGAAGCTTTTTTGAGGTATTTTAGCATAATAAGATTACACATAAAATATTAGTTAGAATGGTCTT
This sequence comes from Torreya grandis, assembly GCA_037957365.1. NCBI lineage: Eukaryota > Viridiplantae > Streptophyta > Pinopsida > Cupressales > Taxaceae > Torreya > Torreya grandis. Next base: position 64,850 of record JARHVA010003735.1, read on the forward strand.
GGCACTTTTATTTATATCCTCCAAAGTTAAATCTCATACAAGTGTAATTAGGTTAGAATTAACCATGGTTGAGTTTGAACTAACCCTAGGTGAGTTAAGGCTAACACTATTTGAGTTAAGGAGGGGACATGTAAATAATATTTGGGATAGAGATCCCATTTATTAAGCATGGCTCTCTATTTTTGCATTTGAGGCACTTTAGAGAGATATTTTAATTCCTTGACTTTGAGGATGATGATGTCATCATGATCTCATATTTATTAAAATTTACTTTTTGTATTATTTTTTTTCACTAATTTCACATGGAAAATTAACTCAAGAAATTAATTTGGTTTGATTAATTTTCCTTAGCATATTTTCAATTTAGGAATTGTTCAAGTGCCCCACTTAATGGGTCTAAAGCCCAAACTACTAGTTGTTAGGTTGCAAGGTGACTAGAGATGAATTTGTGAGAGATTACTATTACATAAAGGATAATACCCCAAATAGGGATGCCTCAACATAATTATGAGCACTAATGTCTGATATGTAGATGAAATTAGGATGTTTAGTGATTCCTTGGATTAATTTTCATTAATTATTAGAAATCAATCTAAAGTCTAGTTGGAAGCTAGTTGTGGCCACAATGGGGTGTCTACACTAGCAACCTATTCTGCATGAATTTTTATTTGGTATATTCATTAGATTATCACATAGTATACCCTAAACTCACTTAGATATCCAATTTTGATTCATCCACTAAGGACCATGAATTCTATTATTATTTAACCTTGGAATAAAGCAAAAAATATTTTAGAATGGTTACTGATGCCTTCATAATGAGAGTGGTATAAGCCTTTGATGAGGATTGGGGAAGGATGATCTCAGATGAAGTAGATAACTTAATTTTATAATATGGGAGATACTTCATTCAATTTCATATGTTTTCATGCATAAGGTTTGGAGGATTTGATGGTTCTCGTCTATAGTTACTATAATTGGCATATAACAAAATAATTTTTATTGAGATATGAAGATAATTGGATATAGTAGATAAGTGTTGTCAAGAGAAACATAATTTTGGTGCTTTTTTTTCCTATATCTTTGCATCACTTCACATGAAATAATGCCACAAAATCCCATAACATTTAATTTTAGATTATTTAATTCAAGATACACTCCTATACTAGCCAAGCTTAATTTTATATCAAGATGTTTATATAGATTCAACTCAAAAGTGGCTTCTCCTAAGAACACAAACTACATTTGGAGGACTATTGAATAGATTGTTTTGATGAATATGAGATGGTGAGATATGATTTGGGTAGATTAATCTTATATAAAATAAATAATTTCACTAATACATGGGTACCACATGGTATGATTAATTATGGGAGTGATCTACTCAATCTAATATACATTTAAATATTCATAGTTGTTCCAACAAGAAATTGGTCTACTAGAGAACTAGAAGACTCAAAAATAATGAACAAAATTACATTAGACTGATCCATGTGATGTTTTAATACCAATCTTTCCAAATTCAATGGAAAAGGTGGCTCCAAGAGATCAAAGACTTCAACACCAACTAAACAAGACCTTATTGTAACTCATAGAGCACACAAAAAAGATAGTTTTAGTACTACAAGGTATCCATCAATTAATTTAAGAGGTGATGGAGATTATGAAGATATAAAAAAACCTAAAAATTTGAGAAATACTTTTTAAGAAGGCCCTACAATTAAAAATAATTTGCAAGATAAAAAGGTTGTAATGTTACAATCATCCTATTCCCTCTAAGATAGCTCCCTACTACTTGACAACACAACTCAGAAACATATTACCTCTACTCAAGGAGTGATTAAAATTTAAGTTTCCAATGATGTTGATATTCTAGTTTCTGAATCCCCTTCTCCTAATGCTTCACCATAAATTTCACATCCTCCATAGTCTTTACCTTTAAAGTAGATTACACCACCACCTTCAAGTTACCAACTAAAAAACTTTATTAAAATTACATTCCAATGGATGCAACCCATGTTGAGGAAAATAAACATGGTTAAAGTCAATCTCCTTTATTTTGATGTTGTAGGTTTTTTTCTTGAAACCCCTCCTCATAATAAATCAAAAAATACATTGAGGTTAGTTGTAGGCCCATTTAGATCTCAATTTGTAGAAATAGTAAAGCTTAATGTTGAAAAAAATGAAGAGGAGATGATCATGTCAAATTAAACCTTGAAAATAATATCATTGGTAATGATAAATTGGAAGAGTGATGTTCATAATATTTAGGAAATGATGAAGTGGATGATCAAAATATCAAGGAAATATGAACTCACATAAGAAAAATGAAGTATAAAGTTATAAATTTGGTAGGGTATGTCAAATATGTCCCAAATATAGTTGAATCACTAAAAGATCCTAAGGTTGATTCTCCTACCAAAGTTCCTAGTATCATAAAGGAAATAATAACAATCACAATAAGGTATAATAGTCATGGGAAAACTGTCAAAGCCTAGGTTGAGTAATTTATATTAGATGACATGAAATATATTGAACATATGATCAATGTGAATGGAATGATTGATTTAGATCATGTGAAAATTGATCTATAGACCCAATGTCATGACAAGGAAATTAAATTATGGTAAATTATGAAAGGAGATGTAGAATAAATGACTGCCACTAATACAAAATTGATGATCAAAGTGAGTTTTTTGATATAATATAAGATTATGTATCTTATAAATGGTTGTAATACATTACTTAGAAGAATTAAATTTAGAACAAAGATATGAAGACCTAAAATAACAAGATAAAATTAGGAGAGAGAGAAGTTAGATCTGTATTCTAATATAGGGGATTTGCATTGTGATATATTGAAGGAAGATGATACTAGTTAGTATACTGTGTAAGAGATAAATGAACAATTAAAAAAATTGATTAAGGATTAAATATTCAAGAAAAATACCTTAAATTTTTCCTTAATGATAGTACTTATGGAGATCCATGTGTCACTTATGTATATGAATAACCAATTGACTAAGTTCATAGTTTTCCCAAATACAATGTTGTGAATATCTATTTAATGGTTGGTACATTGTAGACATGTAGTAGTTATTAAGGGGAATATAATATTTGAATAAATTAAAATTTTCATATTATTTAAAGAAGACAAAGATAAAGAAAATCTATGAGTTCAACAACTCTTCCACCTCAAAGTTCATCAAAATAAGATTCCACTCCATGAAAATATTCCTACAGTGTTCAAGACTACTTTTTAATTTTTTTAATTTTCTATTTCGATAATTTTGTATTTTTATTTTGTGTATATTTTAAAATTATTAAAAATATAATAGAATAAATTTGTGAATACCAAAGGTTGTAATGTAATGCAAAGGGTCATCACATCCCATATTATCTATATAAATAGGAGAAATGGAAATTGTACAAGGGTTATTTGGTTCTCATTGTAATATTTCTTGAAAAGGAGAAAGAAAAAAATTGTTCATTCTTCCAATAGAAGAAAAAGGGGAAATTTATAAATTTTTTGTCTAGAATTTTCTTTGTGGATGTGTTTTTCTCTTATTATGTTAATGTTGACTAATTTGACCCCAAGTTAAACTAGTTCAACCCCCCTGTAAGTTCAAACTTCCCTAGGGTCCCATAGGTCCTAAAATGTTCATCATGGTTATAAATGAAGCCACATAGGATCTTTTACTTTGGTCATGCTTGTTAAATTATCTTTATGTCATCCTAGGACATATTTTGGGTCATTTTATGAAATTGTATAGTTTCCTAAAGAGGAAAATTGTGTCAAAGTAAAATCTAATATCTCATGTGTCATATATGTTTAAGTTGTCAATTTTGGAACTGAATTCTATAGGTTTAACATTAAAAACAAGAATATTAGTTTCAAAAAGAGGAGTTTCAATTGTTATATGGACTTATGGATATTTCTAGCACATGTGAGGGTTTCATGAGTGTCCCTTTAGATCCCCATAGTTCATATCCAAGCTCAAGTTATTTTTATAGTTCTAAATAATGGGGAAAACAAGTCCATCTCTCTCTTCACTCCCTCTAGCAAGTTAACAAGGTAAAAATATTTGTAATTGGTACTAACATAAGAGGTATACTTAGGATGAATGTAATTAGTGGATGAAATACTTGAAATTTGTAATTGGTACAAACATAAGAGGTAGACTTAGGATGAATGTAATTAATCTCTTTGTACTTCCTTTCCATAGAATTTTTTTTTTGGTTTGGTGGTCCATGCTCTATGAACAATATTTAATATTTTTGATGCCTTAAAAATGCTTGCATAACCCCAACACCCTCAGTTTCATCATCTAATTATAGTTGCATATGCAAACTAAGAGTTATATATGTAATTTTAGAGCATTTCCTTCATTCCATTTAGTTTTCAAACTCATTTGGTGCATGTGGATATGAGGATGAAATAATGATCATTATCCTTGTGTTATAAGTGCAAACACAATGGTATTCAAAGGAATGTTTGGTAGATTACAATGTTTTGATCTTCTAAGAGTGGTTTCAAACCAAGGTAATACATTTTTTGTCAATATCATAGATCATGGTGACTAGTTTCTTCATTGAGGTTTTGGTCTCAATAATGTCATTATTGGAGTACAAGGCTTAAGATAAAAGCACAATCAAGAAACCCTACAACATTCACCCACAAGATTATGTGAGAATGATTAAATAGGGCTATTAATGAGTTTGGAACCTCTAAACATTTATAAGATCTAAAACATAATCATAAACATAGTAGAACCATTTAGAGACCCAATGTTAACAATAGAGGGCTTATAATACATACATAGTCATTTTTCATTGTTAGTATCACCTAAAGTCAAGTGGGAATAAGTTTTGAATAGTCATATTGATGGAGTAAATGGTTTTAAGGTTGTAATGAGATCCTCAAGATGACCATAGTGATACTGAGTCACTAAAAAATAATGAAGACTAATTTTGATATCCCTCAAAAAAATTCCATGGTACAAGAGTGATAAAGTTGAAAATGGGATTTAATACCTTAAATTATCTAAGAAATGGATCCTACCTACACAGTGTCATCTATTAGTTGAAGACCATGAGGTCTATGTGAGACTAATGTTTCCATTTTTGTAGCCTAGGACTAGATGTGACTCCTCAACATGAGAAGTTGTTTAATCAAGAGGTAATGAGTGTTGATTGAATACCAAGTTAGGAAAGTTTTCATTATAGATATTTAGTGAAACACATTGATTTTTATCTCAAAGAAACTTATAGCTTGCAGTGGCACATAATACATTGGTGGTGAGAGTTGAAAAACATGATCTATAACATAGATGATTATCCAAGTATGAGATGACCTAAATAACATAATGAGTAATAAAATTATTTAATAAACTATTTTTTCACATAAATTAACACCTATAATAAACCCATATTTCTCTAATGCACACCTAAAGTTGAGAGATAGTCTACAGACTAGTCTAAGCTAGTGAGGGATTGCAATTAGTTAGTAGAAGTAGATATTGAAGATGACCAGGCATGAAAATAAATATCATAATTATATATAACATTATAATGTGATTTATATACAACTTAAATATATAGAGTTGATCAAATATGGTTATGACCTCACACTTAGTCAACTAAGACCCTGCACACAATCCTCACAGACCTAGAAGCTAGTCTAGGAAATTTGTTATCTTGAGAGCTCTAAAGAGGTGAAAAAGCCTTAAAAATTGTAAATTAGGTAATAAGGACATAATATATCCTAAAATGGCCTCATTTAGGCTAGGATAATAGGGAAATTTCCCTCTATTATATCACAAATAGGAAGCACTCTAGTATTGGCATAACTTATAAACCTAATGTGTGGATGATAAAAGGATGAGATGATAATGTATTAAGGGAATATAATAAGGTATATAGGTTTTATTTATATATTAATAGAGGTAAATTAATATGTTAATTCAATGTAAACTCCTACAAGTGGTCACAAGCTCAATTATATAGTCTAGGTCTATTAGGCCTAGAACTAGACCTAAACCCTCATGGCCTCTAACTTGCTTTCGATGACCATATGAAATTTAAAAAAAATTATAAAATTTATGGGATAATATAGGACCAAATATAATCATTTTTTTGTATTAATCGACACAAATTTAGACATTTTCCCTAAAATTATCTCAGACCTACCTAGATGTAGTCAAGAGATTGAGAGGCTATTTTCGTTTGCTCATATCTGTACGAAATAATTACATGGTGAATAAAAAATATATTAATAATTTAAGGGGGTCCTATAACTCAAATTTGTGTAATTATTTCAATATTTATATGTCTAACTTTTATGAATCATTGCTAAGAGTGAAAATGACCAAAAACTCTCCTAAAACCATTGCATGGACTTGATGTAGAAGAAATGAATGAAGATGCATCAATGAGGGGTAAAATGGCCATGAAATTGTTTTGTAAATTTATATAAATCCATAAAACTCCTTACCACCTAATTTATCCATATTTTCATCTATATGAAGAGACCTAATACTATTTTTCTTGTAGGATTTGATGTGTTTCACAAGTACAAAAGAGGATTGATGAATGAAGATAATTGTGGAAGGTATTTAGGGAATTTTTATAAATCCATATATTAACCTCTCACCTTAGTTAAGTATAAAAACACCTCTACTAGATCATTCATCACATGCAGTCTTGAACAACATAATGAGAAGATAAAGGGATTATTAAGGATTGAAAGTGAGAGGTGCATTTTGAGTTTCATGGAGATATATATGATATATAAAAGGATAAAGAGGGTCTAATTGAGTTTCATAACATATATTAAATTATATCCCTTGAATAACTATAGGCTACCTAAGTGATAGATGTGAATATTCAAGATTAGAGGGCTAGTAAGTTATTACAAATAGTGAATGATAAGTGGTAAGGATTAGTCCATCAGTTAGAGAATCATAGAAGACCTAAAATGATATCAATTTCATATTATCATGTGAGAGGATATGTGGAAATGACCCATATGGTAGTTTTATATAGTCAAGTGGATGACTCATCATCAAGGTAGTTTCAAAACAAGAGAATGAAGAGTTCTATGCCAACTTAAGAAATATGCATGCTTCAGATGAACACTTTTCTAAGAAGAACTTCATAACCTTTTATACACTTAATTATATTTAATTTTAATTGGTTCTCATATTTTGACACTTGACCTTGTGACCTTTCCACTACTTTTATTCTCTCTCCTCTCCTATGCTCTATATATGCAAGACTTTTTATCATTTGTATCTAGTACACACCTATTATGGTTAAGCCTTATTGTTTTGGTACTTTGTTTTCCATTTGAATAAGATTATAAAGTTGATTTTATCTCTAAACTCTCTTTCTTAAGTGTCTTAAGTGGTTTATGTGGTTGACAAGTGATGAATGTCTTCTCCTTGCTCACATTCTACTCTTGCATGTTTTGTGTGAGTGATATCTCTTACAATAGGTTTCATAAAGTGTATGTGTTTGTTAAGTTTATCTTAAAATGTGAGAGGGACTAGTAGTGTCTAGTATTAGGTCTTATTTTCACCCACCTCTAGATATGTATAATAATCTACCTCTATGATAAACACTTATGCTTTAAAGACAATGAGTTAAGTTTAGTTTTAATGGTCTTATTTCTTAATATAGATTCAAGTGTGTTGTGTGGCCTTATCTTTGGTGTATCAAATCATTATAATAGATTTATTTTATTTTTACTTCTTCCCTTTTCACCCCAATAGTGATTATCTTAGTTTAGTGTGATCCTAAAAGATAAATCAAGGGAGATAGCCCTTTAACCTAGAGTTTTACCTCTGCTATAGGCAACCCACAAGCCTAGAGTTAATCTCATGTTGGTCAAATGTGGAGAGGTTTGAACAACCTCATCTAATGGTGGAATATTTGGCTATAACAATTTTGGCATGCCCAATAGAACTAAGGTCCAAATGAGTAGAATAAGTTTTGGTGTGTTTTTCCTACTATCAACTTTTGGAAGCATTCAAGCAAACATCAATGGAAAATTTGAATGTAATAATCTAGTTTTAAGTAGCCCAGGTACTTGTAAAATATTTTTATCATCTCTTATGTTTCATTTGACTAGTGAAGTTAATATGGATAGATATGTTGAGAGTTCTTACCACACACCTCCCTATCAAAGTTATTATCAACCCATTCCATATTTTCATGGCCATTAATTTGTTGAAAAGTATTATGAAAAAGCCTATGAAGAAGGCTATGTTGAGGTTAACATACCCCTATTTCTAAAAATGGGGACCCTTATGATAAATTGTGTAGATTTATACCTTAAAATTGAAAATTCACTTGATTCGAGTATCATTAACATGTTTACACATTATTTGTATTTTGAGATTGTCCACACATTAAATTTATTGGATTATTTGGTCATGGCTCTAGTTTGACATTATCTAAGTTTTCTAATGTTTTATCTTAATGTTTCATGTTACTAGTGTAATAGAACCCTCCTTGAATGAACTATGCCTAGATTTTATAGTTTAATCCCAACTTAGGCTTTTACTATCCTTTGGTATGTATAAAATTAAATTAAATCCATGTTTAAATATTATTAAAATACTCATTTATGAAACCCTAGCATAGGTTATTTTAGACCAAATTTAAAATTGGTGAGAACACTTTAAAAAGACCATTAAATTAGTTTAATTTTCTATACTAAGGCTTAGTCATGTTTTTCAACATGACCAAACCTTAGTCTAAAAATTATATGATTGGTCCCCTTTATGCTCCAAGTACCTTGTTCCCTTTACCTTAGCATGGTATAACTTTATCATTTTAGGGTCCTTTTATCATGTTCCTAAGCTTAGTCTAAATAATGGATGGTCCTTTTTGTTATAACTTAGACTAAAATCCTAGTCCTAAATTCTCATTCATGTTTATTAACATAAACAAGAACTTAGTCTTAATATTTCATCCTAAGTTTGATATACCTCTAAGTCCTAACTTAAAATTTGTGGTTGTTCACAGGATCAATGACCCACATTTACTTGGGTGAAAATAATTATATGATGCAAGATGGGCATGATAAGTCTAAGTTTCTGATTCATTGGACCAATATTACTCAACCCCATGGATTGAGATCAATGATTTGTGTTCACTAGGATGGACAAGATACAATGATGAAAGATCAATATTAAGACTAGAAGGGTCCCTTTTTATTATATATATCTAACCTAATACTTTACCCTAATGTTTCAATTGTATTTAATAATATAATAAAACCTCAAGGTAAAACCTTATGCCATGAATTTTATTTGAATGGTCCTATTGTTAAAAAACTTAGTTTAGAGTCTTTACCATAAAGTTTTGGTATATTTATTAATATGATAAAACATTAGGTTAAAAACCTTATGTTAAGTCCTTTTATTATTATTCATGGAGTCCCCCTTTTATTATGTTCTAATCTTAGCTTAAACATTCTAGCCTAAGGTTTATTTAATGTTTTTTACATGAAATAAAACCATATTATAAAGTCTTTAACCTAAGTTATTTATGTGTCCCAACCATTAATTAAACATTATGTATCTTTATAGGATTAGAGATCCATGTTTGCTTACATAGATATAATCGAATGGAGTGTATCCAATCAAAGTTTCAATTACATCTTTAAGATTTTGAGGAAGTGACAAGTGTCATGGTCATGGCCAAAGGACAATGAATAGCCAATGGTAGACCATCACATGGATCATAATAAAATGGCCCAAATTCATTCGAATGATGATGATTAGATGGTGTGGGAAGAGGGTAGAATTTTCAATGAACCTCTTAGTTAAAATGAGACAACCACATGGTGAGAACATGTTAATTGGCAAGACTGATAGAGTATAGAGATCAGAAGGCCTATGGGATTTCCAAGTGGAACAACCTCAGTGAATAGTATAGATTAAAGCTCATGCATCTTCCAAAGATGAATGATCTATGTTTATTCATACCCATTAGATCCAATGGTGTGTAATAAACATTGAAATGTCAAAAACCCTATAAGTAAACCAAAAATGGCCACATAGTGAAAGTGCATGAGCTTACAAAACTCACAAGATGTAGAGCTCAAAAGCCTATGGGAATTCTAAGTGGAACAACCTTAGATCCAAATACATATATTGACTAATGATGTTTAACTTGAGGGACACAGGTTAATGACTAGCTTGATTAGTGCAAGGAGATCTAATAGTTCAAAATAAAATTAGATTTTTCAAAAGGCAATGATCAATTTTTAAACATTAATGAGCAATTTTTCCATGAAAATGCCACATGGATGCCATGGTCATGCCACATAGACATAAAAAAAAAATTAATATCTTGTGGTATCAAAAAAAGCAAAGGTATAAATGCATGACCCTAATGGACATTTAAGGCATGAAGCTCACTTAAGTGCATATAGTCACCACCATTAAAGTTGTAGAAAAACCCTAACATCTATAAAATCCTTACTTCAATCCTAAATTAATCAAAATCAAGACTAAGAGATTGAATCATCATCGGAACAAAGGTAATTGAATTTAGAATCAAACTCTAGACCACTAGGGAGAAATTTATCAAACTCATAGATGGTGACCTAGAGACACAAAAAAGATGTGGAACTCTATCTAAATTCAAATGTGGAGGGGAGGATCTTCAAGGACACATAGTTTGATGGAATGGATCTAAATATAGGGGATAATAGTTGGTCCCACCTATTATGGACAATCTAAGAGAAACCAATCATTTCTAGAGAGGAGGAGAAGAAATTTTCCATGAAAAGGAGATATTATGACATTGTGGCCATCTAGATGACCAGTCTTCATTTTGATACAACCAAACTAGAATTACTACATTGCATTGATGTTATCTCTCTCATATTTAAAGACTACAAAATTGATAAAAGCATGATATTTCATGAACATAGCTTTAGGAAGTTTTCATATATTTATCCTTTGGACTTAGAGAAATATTATAAATTTACAAAGCCCCAAGTATATATACCTATAATAAATGAATGGGCCAAGAAAAATGACATGAAGACCATCTTTTCCCTATGGTTATATTCTAGAAAGTAGGCTATCTCTGATCATAGTGGTAATGTTCCAATCATCTAATTTAGGTCCAAAATTAGGATGATAATAACATTAATGAATAAATGGTGTGGAAAACCCTCCACCACATATTTGGATAAACTATGGGTCCTCCTAGTCTATTTATTTGGTTGAGAGAGAATTCTTTCCTCTTGGGTAGATTATTAGCACCTATCTAAGAAGAAAATTATCTAGAATATAGAAGAAGACCAAGAGTCAATTTTATATGATCTCATACTTACTATATTCCCTACTTGACACCACTAATATTCCTAGCATCAAATAATGGTCACTTGAGGGAAACTAGATAGTCACCCAATATTATTCCAAATTGTACATTTTCAAGTATAGAGATCACATACAATTTATATGTGATTGTGTCTATCTAGCTTTAGTAAAGGCCATTATAGGTATATCAATGATGAGGGTCAATCTTCTAATAAAAAATACTATTGAAGCCATAGGTGATATATGTCTATATCTAGATTTCACTATAATTAGGATTGAGGGAATACTATGAACCACACTGAGACTACCAATCCATGTGCTAATTAAGTTAGTAGAGAAATAAGTGGCCTATCAGATAAGTAATGGTATAGATGGTTTTTGTAGGACCAAGAGGAAGGTATTACTCACCACCTTCCCCTTAACCATTGGTAGGACTATATTTCAACAATGGGACAATATGGAAGCTTCCTCCAAGCACATGACCTATTTCAAATAACAACATGATGAGCTGAGGTAGTGGGATCCATTTTAAAGGGTTTAAAAAAAAATTAAGTAAAAAAGGATCAATATGACATATTAGCATCAACTTGGCCCTTATGACCCAATGTATACTAGGGCTTCTTCATTCATCAAAGTCTTGGAAAGGTTGAAGAAACCCAACATCAAACTAGAGGCTAGATTACTAAGGGAATAACATGGAAATGATGATATATGGTAGATGTGACCTAGGTAGTGCCCTTTTCTAGGGGTTCCATCTTTCAGACCTCCTCCAAACCAACTAAAAAAAAAGATACAAAGACCTAAAGTATAGATTAAGAAGAGGCTAGAGGAAAGAAGAACCAATGAGATGGCATCATCTTCAACCCAGTGTGAAGAATCAAGATTACTAATTGAATAAATTGACATAATATAACTAAATCCTAAAGAAATAGTAGAAGATGCACTGAAGGCACTAGCTAGTGCCTATAAATAAGATTAGGAAGATGTACAATTAAAGGAAGCTCAAGCTGAAGAAGTAGGAGAAGATAAGGGAAAGGAAGTAGATTTAGACTTGGTCCCTATTACAACCCAACCCAAAATAAAAGATGAGATATCCTTGGTATCATTAGGTGAAAAGAATCCCAAGTTGACCTTACCTCTTCCTTTGAGCAAGTCAAGATTTTTAGTGAGGATAATACAATTCATGGCCCAACCATTATTGAATGGTTTATATATGGAAAATTGTAGAAGATCCTTATCATGCACCACCCTTGGACTATCACAAGGTTGGTCAATATACATGTGCATGATGAGATCAAGCCTTAGATTATGGCCTTGTAAAAGGAGGAAGAATAAAGTATGGCTACCCCTAAGGTGTCAAGTGAGACACAAATAGAAACCCCAGATCCAAAGATATCACAATCATTAGTAGGGGTTCAATTCAATCTAGAGACTACCAGTTTGGAAAGGGTGATTAAGAAGAAAGCCATAATCAAGGGTCAAGAATTCACCCTCCAAAATATATATCCATTCACAGGTCTAACCCCTATTAAAAGACAAAATCTAGGTGAAGATAAGATATTTGAATAGAAAATTCTTGATGTAACTCAAGCCTAGTCAGACCAGCTACAAATAATGATCAAAGGAATATTACAAAAAAACAAGAATTTGAAGGCAATTATTGTTTTAGAAATTTTAGATGAAAGGTTAAAATAGTTTGAAGATACCATGGATGAATTATTCAATTCTTTGAAGTTTGTAAGGACCAAAAGGAATGTAATGAGCAAGCAAATCAATATGGATATAGGCCAAGTGAACCAATGATAGGCTGCAAGTTATCAAGTGAAAGACTTGATTAAATCATTGACTAAAAATCAAGTCCCAAAATTTAGGACAATCATTCTAGCACACCTAAACATGGCTATGGCCATATTAGTGGAAAAGATTAGTGATTTAAGCAAATTGTCCAAGTAAATAGAGGACATTACTGGGGACCTCAAGTAGTAGGAGGATAAGATGTTATGAATCTTATATAGTTTAATGAAGGAGCCCACCTCACTTAGTTATTTGGGCCTTATTATAGCTAAGGATTTCAACCATATAAATACTCAATTCATGCAAGAAGTGAGAAGCCAAGGGTAGGTTAAAATCAAGGATGACAACAAGAGAATCATGGGCCTACTTTTATCATCTAAGGAGAAAATGGGAGATGTCAAGGGCATCAAAAAAGAAATAAAGAAGGTTGAGAATGACCTTAAAGGCCTGAAGAATCAAGGAAAAGAACTCGTCTTGAAGCTTGTCTTTGACCTCTAGTTTATCAGTGAGCAACATTATAGATTGAAGATCCTTCATGAAAGGTAAGAGACTACATCAAAATAGGGTCCTCAAAATTAGTTAGGAATATTATTTTTGTAGAAGCATTGTAATATTTGAAAATAGAATATTCTTGTTTGTAAAGGCATGTGTAATTTATAAGTACATTGCCTATAGGTTAGTCCACTTGGAAAAGTTTAGTATATTCTATAAATTTTGTAGGAAGGATAGTTATCCTTACACCTGTACACTTATAATTGGATATGACTGATTGACATACTTACATTCTATAAGATGAGTATTTTCATTTGTAAAAAGGGTGGATTTTTTAGCCAAAAAACTTGTGTAAACTTTTGAGCAATTAATGCAAGTGAGGAATTCTATAAAGATTATCCATATTTGTTTGTGTCATTTGTTATTATGGTTTCTCTCTCACTTTCTTATTCCTATTTCCAGAATGGAATGGTTCTTACGAATTCTTAGTGTGCATATTTTAATTAAAGATCTATCAAATTGTGTTAATGTTAGGTTGATTGAAATTTCTTAAGTTCATTTCATTTCCTTTACTCTTCTTACATTTGAGCTAATGTTATTTGCTTGTAGGGTAAATATTTAAAGTCAACTTAGTTCTTATTTACAATTTTTTCATTCCTTAGATGTTTGCCTAATGTGTATTAAGATTTAAGATCATGTTATTTCATATTATACATTGGTTTAGTGTATACTCAAAAGACATTTGAACTTTGTCATGATGTTTGAGATAAAGGTGAACATCTCTTTTTTGCCTTACCCTTCCTTTTGCTTCCTTTTTAAAAATGGATCACTCTAGTATAATTTCAATTATAAATATCCAAGTTAGATTAGTATTTAGATTATATTTGATCATAATTCACTAACATTAGCTAATATTGCTTCATTATTTGTAAAGATACAGTCTAAGGTAGCTCCCAACCACCAAACTTTATAAATATTGTGAAATAGTCCACTTGCTTTGGCTTTATTTTACCACTGAATAATAGGATTATCACAACCTATAACTCATGTGTTGAATTATCTAAATTATAAAATGAGAAGTGTTCTTTAAACACTCTAAACACCTATGATACAAATTTAGGCATCAATAGGTGGAGCTTCACTGGTGCTAGAAGGAGGACCAATTCTTTATAGATTTGTAGTATCTTTGCTGGTTTTTGTGAAATATATTCAAAGATCACTCTAATATTTTCATATTTTTTTTAATTTAGCATAATCATGTAAACTTTGGTGATATTCATGGTTTTAGACCCATCTTTGTGCTTATCTAGACAAAAAGATTGATATTTTTTAAAGACATATGTTGAATTGTGGTAAAGATAACTTTAGATTTGTAAACCCAAATGGTTTGAGGTTAGTGATGGAAAATTTGACTAAATATTGATAGATAGTTTGAAAATTTTAGTTTTTTTGAATTAAAATGTGTAAATATTAATTATACATACGTATTAGGACACATCTTTGATCTAACCTAGTTAAAGATCACTATCCTTTGTATGAATCTTTGAAATTTTTATTAATGTGCATTTATAATCATTATTCTATACAAAGATAGGATTAATTCATCATATTTAAAATAGTATTCAAATTTCTCAATCTAGAATTATAAAAAATTAGAACAACTTCATGTTCAGAGACTAGGGAACCTCTATTTGAATTATAAGTCCATAGGAGAGCTATGCAGGACAAAGGTAAGTGCAAGATTTCAAAATATTTTTTAACTTCACCAATTTGGGTTGCTTATATGTTTGATCCTTATGAAGGTATGTTTTGGCTAGATGGATATTCAATCAATATGCCAGGTGTGGTGTATGACCCTTCTTCACAATTGTAAAAAATATTTGACAACGTTTAGTCTTAGTGGAATTATAACATTTGAGAAACATATTAAATCATTCAAAGCTACTTTGAGATTATTATATGTCACTTATAAAGATGTAGCATGCAAACTATTTGCTTTAATTTTCACATATGTTTCATATAAATAGTTTCTAAATCTCCCTAAATATCACATTGATAGTTAGGTTGATTTTAATAATGTCTTCATTGACCAATTTGGTAAAATTATTAATCCTTATGTCTTATACTAGTAATTCACAAAAGTGAAAAGGGATGCAAATGAGCACATAAGAGCTTTCAATACAAGGTTTGAAAAAATATTTAGTAGGACTATAGATCCTTAAAAACTTGATGAGTCTTTAGTCTTGAAAATATATAAGGATGCCTTAAATCCTATGACTTTTGTATTCATAAAGAGAGTTTTTGGGCCCATGAACACATTATCTTTAGTCTATGATAAGGCTATGATTATTAATGACCCTAAAAAACCCTAAGGATAACTGACATGCTTCATTCCTAATTCCAATCCATATTTTCCCATTCTAAATGTTATTCCCAATGTTAACCAAAATATGCCTTCCCTAATCCAACTGCCTGCTATGAACCAACTACCTTTGAGACATGATCATCCTACCCAAAACCTAAGATTATTTAATAATGATGCCCATGGATTTTATCCATAAAATTATAAATATTTGATGCTTATAACTAATGCTAACACCCAAGTTCATAATTGTGAGGCCCTAAAGAATGAGAGTGACTCTATCCTCAAGATGGTTGAAAAACATAGCACTGGCTTCCTTTAGTTGCAAAAGCAAGTAAGAAATACTAGAGAGAGATCTAGTAGGAATTAATCTTTTCAAAGGTTAAATAGACCCAATAATATATTTTAGAATGATAGTTACCAAAACAATAAAAGAAATTAGCCATCTACTAGCAAAAATATGCTTGATATAAATATTACTGATGTTGTTTTACCTAACTATTATAGAGTTCATTGTACTTTTAAACATGGGGAAATAGATTATGTTGAATTTTTAATGAATTTTAAGCCTTATAAGAATAATTAGATACTTTTGAAGTTGTCTCTAATAAGTATTATGATGTAGGTGCATCTAGTTCCTCAAGGTCATCCAAGTTTGTTGATTCAACTCTCATGGTGGAGACATTTGAATTCCATTTTCAAGATGACAATGAGGCTAAGGATATTCCTACAGAGATTCATGATTTTTATCAATTCCTAAAGAAGACTTATCCTTTTAGAAATAGGGACTAGAAGTAACTATTTACCACTTCAACTCTAAATAACTTTGAGACTCCTCTTGATACTACCTCAAACGACAATTTGGAGCCTCCTAAGTAAAGTATTTCTAAATCAAGTGCTGATGCATCTAATTTTTCCAATAAGACTGGGTATAACATAGTAGAGGACATGAAAAAGATCAAGGCTAACATTACCTTACATGAGTTGACATAGATTACTGAATAGAGATATTTGTTGTTAGAATATTTATCTAAAAATCCTAGTAAGTCTCAAAATTTTGCACATGATAATGTTGTAATAAACAAAAGTAAGGTAGATGTTCCTCCCTTCCTACTTATAGTTAGGATATTTGGTAAATTTTTTCATAATTGTTTATTATATTTTGGTGCATCTACAAATATAATGCCTAAGGGTATTTGTGAATAATTAGGTTTAACTCCTATCAAATCTAACAAAGTTATGACTTAATTAGATAAGTCAAGTGTCAAAGTGATTGGTGAATTATTGAATGCTCACATGTAAATTTCCTCAAAGAAAAGGAACTAATAGTTTATATATATATCTAAGTGGTGGATATCCCTAATTCTTATGGGATGATATTGAGCAGAGATTAGACTAGAAGCTTTAATGATTATATGTCAACAGATTACTCACACATGTGTTTACCTTAGAAGGGAGTTACCAACCAAATAAGGATAGAAAGGGAGCCTAAAATGAAACATATGATCACTGAATGCAATGCAATCAATGAGAGGGTCAACATGGTTAACTCATATCTTGGTATTTACACTCTTGAAACCAAAAAGGTAGACAACTCTAAAACTTTTCATGTTTTTCTTGGATTATGAAAATTTTATTTTGATGGTGCTAGATGAAAATAAAGTTTGTATTAGGAGTGGTGTTAATTAATCCCATCAAGAAATAATATAATTCCTCTTACAAACTTTAGTTCCCATGCACCAATAATTTGGTTGAGTATGAAGTACTAATTATTGGATTACAATTTGCAATCAATCATGAGGCTAAGGAACTATTAATTTTTGGTGATTCTAAACTAGTGGTCAATTATGTCAAAAGTAAATATCAATGAAAATTATCCTATCTCAAGAAATATAAATTTAGAATATGGGACTTAATTGAATGTTTTGATGCTTTTAACATTATGTCAATCCTTAGGGAAAAAAACAAGGACATTGATGAAATTGTTTTAGCTATAGACAGCCTTATGCCCAATCATAGTTTCAAGTTGTAAAAACTTAAAATTTAGTTAATTCCATGTCCCTTAGTTCTTGATAATGTCAACTACTTGCAGGTATTCAATGATGATCAATAGATCATAGACTTGTTGACTAGTTTAGGAGTATTTGAGGGTCACATTATTAATGAATCTAGTCTCCTTAATGAGGAAGTCATTGAAAGAAAAACTGAATAAAAATTCATTCAATTAACTTAAAATAATATCCCCAAAGACATGAGATCCTTAGAGAGACTCTTTGATTTTGATAAACTAGTTGAGGTTACCAAGACTCCCAAAGTAAGTGGGAAGGATTACAATGCAATTGATCTTAGATTTCAATGTCAACCTCAGTTGGTTAATATTGGTACAACATGTATAAGTATAGAAAATAAAAGAGACAAATAAATACTAACCAAATATAAAGATATCATAGCATGGTCCTATAATGACCTAGAGATATTTGATCTAAAAATCACACTATACATTTAAAAGAAAACTGCAAACCTTTCAAACAAAACGAGAGGCATGTCAACCCAACCTTAAAACCACTAATATATAGAGAGGTCAATAATATCTTAGATGAAAATATTGTATTTAACATTATTCATTCCACTTAGGTTGATAATTTAGTCCCAGTCAGGAAGAAGAATGGTGAAATCAAACTATGCATTGATTTTATAAATCTAAATAAAGAATCTGAGAAAGATAACTATGCCTACCTTATCTTGACCAAGTGATACAAAATGTTTCTAGTTATGCCATGATGTCCTTTATTTATGGTTTTTTAGGGTATAACTAGGTGTTGGTGAATCAAGAAGACATGATGAAAATTCCTTTTATTACCAAATGGGGCATATTCACCTACAAAAAATGCCATTTGGATTAATAAATGTAGGTACAATCTTAAAAAGGGCTATGTATAATGATTTCCAAGGTCTTATAGGTAAGTGAATTATTATATATGTACGATCTAACTATTTTTATAAGAATAAAGATGATCATATTATACATGTACAACAAGTATTTGAAAGATGTAGAAGGTATGGAATTTATCTCAACCCAAAGAAAAGTTTTTTTCATAATACTGAGGGAAAACTATTAAGGAATGTTATCACTAAGGAAGGAATATCTAGAGAAATATATAAATTATATGATATAAAAAAAAATAGAGCCTTCCAATAGTAGGAAATAATTGAAGTCATTATTTAGAAAAAATAATTTTGTAAGAAAGTTTATTTACAACTTTGCAGAAATTGTCAAGCCATTGAATGATATGCTCAAGAAAGATGTGAAAATAACTTGGAATGAAGAAACCAAGAAGGATTTTAAGGACATCAAAGAGGGAATTGGACAAGCTTCAGTCCTAATAAGTCCAAACTTCTACAAATATTTTTACCTTTATTCCTTTGCTTCTAATCATACTATTACTACAATTTTAACTCAAAAAATTGATGGATGTGATCATATAATTGATTTCATGAACACAAAATTTAAAAATGTTGAGTTAAATTATTATTTAATTGACAAGCAAGCATGTGCATTAGTTAAGGTGATAAATAAATTAAAACACTACATTCTTAGGAATAAGGTGCATGCAATCTTACTAGACCTAGCCACTAAGATTATACTAGGTCAGAATGAGCTAGGAGAAAGGAGAGGTAAGTGGATGTATATGATTCAAGAATATGACATTGAAATGAAGACTAAAAATTTGGTAAGGTGTCAAGGTATAATTTAATTTATTGTCAATACTAATCATAACCTAAGGGTTATGTAGGTTGAATAATAGATTTTCTAGTCCAATGATTGGTATGATCATATTATCCATCTCCTGATCAATGTCACTTGTCTTAAAAGTTTAAACAGGCAACAAAAAAAGCCCTAAAACTCAAAGCATCCCACTACCTAATCAAATATGGACTGTTGTATAGGAAAAATTTAAAGGCATTCACTTGAGGTGTGTATCCAAAGAAGTAGCTAAAACCATGAGCACTTTTCATGAGAAACTAGGGAGTAGACATCCATCTAGAAGGACAATAGTTCATAAAATCCTTATCTTCATAAGAATTTGGGGAGTGGACATCCATCTAGAAGGACAACAACTCATTAAATCCTTAGATCTAGTTAATATTGGCCCACAATATTCAAGCATGACTAAAATCATGTAAGGTAGTGTCATTCATGTAAAGTATTCAACATCAAAGGGCCTAAGGTAGCCATGCCACTATAGCCAATTATGGTAGATAAACATTTTGCTTAGTGGGGACTATATTTCCTAGGGTAATCAACCCAAATTCATCATAAGGTCATAAACACATTCTAACTGCTACTGACTTGTACATAAGATGGACTAAAGTAATGGAAACCAAATAGTGTAGAACCAAAGAAGTGATCAATTTTTTATAAGAAAACATATGCACCAAATTTGAGATACCTCTCTCCTTGGTTTATGACAATGGATCAACTTTTATATCCATTGAGATGATTGAATGGGCATATGATAACAACATCATTCTCAAGTTCTCATCTAATCATTATCCTCAAGGTAATGGAGTTTCTGAATCAACTAATAAGAACTTAATGAAGGCAATAAAGAAGTCTACAATAGACAATCTTAGGACATGTCATAAAATACTTAATATTCCCTCTAGGTAGATAAAATTAGAATCAAGTAAGCTCTCAAAGCATCACTCTTCTTACTAGTATATGGCTAGGAACCCAGCTTCTCCATCACCCTCAAGCTGCCAACATATAGGTTCATATAGGAATATATAGAGGAAGACCAAGAATTCACAAATTCAAGGTTGTTGGACATAATACTGATGGAAGATGTGATCAAAGAGGCATTTGCCAATTTTATTGGACATAAACCATAGTTAAGAGGTGGTTTGACAAATGATAAAAATTAAAGGTGTTTAGGCAAGGAGAATTAGTTCTTCTTTGGGATAAGGCATTTGAGCCTAAATGTAAACATGGGAAGTTTACATCTTTGGGGATAGGTCCCTATAAAATTTTCAAGATACTTGGAGATAACACCTTCTATCTAAAAGACTTATAGGGAGTAGAGTTCACACTACCCACCAATGGGAAATACCTTAAGCACTACTTCTTTACTATGCCACCTAGGGTCTTTGTGTAATGATTGTAATGATTGTTAGAGTTAGTGTAGGTAGGCTAGATTAGTTAGTTTCTATTTTTTACTTTCTATCCCTTGTTTGTATGTAAGTTTGTATATATTATATGCTTTTTTCTTTGATTTCTACTTTCTATTTATGTTTCTACTTCCTCTAATTTATTCCTTACTTGTAATAAGTCCTTTTGGATAACCCTAAACTCAAAGTTCACATAATTACTAAGGAACCCCATAGTTTATAAATATAGGTATGAATATTAAACATATGCTGACCATGGGTTTGAAACATGAGCTTAATGTTACAGTTTAGAGAAAATTGTAAGTACTAATGTATAGGTTTTCCATTTCATAAGGTTTTAAACCTTATTTTTATCTAAGATTGGTTTTGATAAGGATTTCACATATGGGATGAAAGATTGAATTATTAAGACATAGTAATGATTTTACTTAACAAACATCCTTGTTTGGGACAAATGTTGCAACCATAGGTGATTGTTTGAAGATCACACATTTGACCAGATCCTTAAACCTAGATAGCCTAGTTCCGAACCTTTGCTAGAAAGCCAAAATGATTTAAAAAATACAAAAATATGATATTATTACAAAATCAAAAGCTTTCTAATCAAAGGTGATTTTGTAAAAATTCATTGGGGCTATGGATGTCCAACTAGAAGTGGAGAAAGACCTTGAATGGAAGCAAAGACATTTCTATTTGGGCTATGGACATTTGAGTGGTAGCAGAACAATGTCCAAACCTTCCCTAAGCTAAATCATGAATCTTAATGGATATCCAAATATGCTTTAAGTCAATGTTAATGGTTAAAGTCATGAAATCCATAAGTTCTTCCCTAAATCCCTTGAAAAATAATAAGTGGAATCAAAACACAAACACAATATGGGTAGGTTTTGATTCTTGATCCTAATTCTATAGGCACAAGACTTGTTTTAACCATAAACAGATCTTGATAATGACATTGATCAAGTGGAGTAAGTAATCTAGTTATTTGTTTTAACTAGAGTCTCTAAATTATAACATATTTCTATGTTTCCCCCATAATTTTCCATTTTTGAGGTTAGTATACCCCCATTTATGAAAAATGGGGACCTATGTGATAAATTATGTATATTTCTACCTTAAAATTGAAAATTCACTTGATCAAAGTATCATTAACTTGTTTTCACATTATTTTTATTTGAAGATCATCCACACCATGAATTGGTTGGATTATTTGTTCATGGATCTAGTTTGACCTTGTCTAATTTTCCTAACATTTTCTCTTCATGTTTCAAGTTGCAGGTGTAATGGAAACCTACTTGAATGAACTATGCCTAGATTTTACAGTTTAATCCTAACTTAGGATTTTACTAGCCTTTGGTTTATATAAAGTCAAATTGAATCCATGTTTAAAGTTTCTTGAAACCCTCATTCAATAAAACCTATCATAGGTTCTTTTGGACCAAATTTAAAATTGGTAGGAACAATTCATGTGAGAACACTTTAAAAATGCCATAGAATTAGTTCAAATTTTTATAATAAGTCTTAGTCATGTTTTTCAACATGAAGAAAACTTAGTCTAAAAATTATATGCTTGGTCACCTTTATGTTCTAAATCCCTTGTTACCTTTACCTTAGCATGGTCTAACTTTATCATTACAGGGTACTTTTATCATGTTCCTAAGCTTAGTTTGAATAATACATTGTCCTTTTTATTCTAAATTAGACTAAAATATTAGTCCTAGATTCTCATTCATGTTTATTAACATAAAAAATACCTTAGTCTTACTATTTTGTCCTAAGTTCCATATACCTCTAAGTCCTAACTAAAAATTTGTTTTTTTTTGTTTTTAGGGTCAATGACCCATGTTTACTTGGGTGAACATAATAAAATGGTGTGAGATGGGAATGATTAGTCTAATATTATGATCCATGAGAATAATCTTTCTCAACCCCATAGATCAAGATTGATGATCCACATTCACTAGGATGGCCAAGATTCAACAATGTGAGATCAATATTAAGACTAAAAGAGTCCCTTTTTATTATATAAACCTATCCCAAGACTTTACCCTAAGGTTTTAATTGTATTTATTAATACAATAAAACCTTAGGGTAAAACCTTATGCCATGACTTTTATTTGAAGGGTCCTATTGGAAAAAAAATTAGTTTAGATATTTTACCCTAAAATTTTGGTGTATTTATTAAATGATAAAACCTTAGGTCAAAAACCTTATGGTAAGTCCTTTTGTTATTAGTCATAGGATCCCCGTTTTCTTATGTTCTAGGTTTAGCTTAAACATTCTACTATAAGTTTTATTTCATGTTTTTTAACATGAAATAAAACCATAGTCTAAAGTCTTTAACCTAAGTTCTTTATGTGTCTTGACCCCTACTAAAACATTGTGCATCTTTGTAGGATCAATGATATATGTTTGCTCAAATAGATATGATCAAAATGAGTGTAGTTAGTCAAAGTTTCAATTACACCTCTACGATGGTGATGAAGTGACAAGTGTCATGGTCATGGTCAAAGAGTAATGAATATCCAATGGTGCTCCATCCCATAGATCATAATATAATAGCCCATGTTTATTTAGATGATGATAATCAAATGGTGTGGGATGAGGGTAGAATTTTTAATGAATCCCCTAGTTAATGCAAGACTACCATATGGAAAGAATGATTAACTAGAAAGACTAATAGAGTAAAAATATTAGAAGGCCTATGGTACTTCCAAGTGGCACAACCTTGGTGCATATTATAGATTAAAGCTCATAGATGACTAGAGATAAATTTATCTAACTCATAGTCATGGCAACCCAAAGACACATATAAGATGTGGAGCTATATCTAAATTTAGATGCAGAGGGGAGGATATTCAAGGATTCAAATTTTTATGTAATGGATCTAAATACAAGGGACAATAATTAGTCCCAACTATTTTGGACAATCTAAGAGAAACCAGTCATTTATAGAGAGGAGGAGAAGAACTTATCCATGAAAAAGAGATATTATGACATTATGGCCATATAGATGATTGATCTTCATTTCATTGAATCTAAATCATATGTACTACATTGTATTGATGTTATCTCTCTTATATTTAAAGACTAAAAATTTGATAAAGGCATGATAGTTCATCAACATAGCTTTAGGAAGGTTGCATATATCTCTCCTTTGGCCTTCGAGAACTACTATAAATTTCCCAAGCCCTAAATAGATATACCTATAATAAATGAATGGGCTAAGAAGAATCACATGAATACCATCCTTGCCCTATGGTTTTATTCAAGAAATAGGTAGCATCCAATCTTAGTGGCAATGTCCCAATCAACTAATTTAGGTTTGGAATTAGGATGATAATGACATTAATGAATAGATTGTGTGGAATACCCTCCACCACATATGTAGACAAAATATGGGTCCCCTTGGTCTATTTTATGGCTAAAAGAGAACTCACTCCTCCTCTTGGGGAGGTTATTAACACATATTTGAGTAGATAAATCTTTAGAATAAATAAAAAGACCAATAGTTAGTTCTATATGATGTCATACATACTAGATGCCCTAATTATCACCACCAAAATTCCCAACATCAAATAATGGTCACCTGAGGAAACCTAGATAGTCACCCAATATTATTCCAAATTACACATTTTCAAGTACAAAGATCACATGTATTTCATATGTGATTATGTCTATCAAGATTTATTAGAGGTCATTACAAGAATATCGATGATAAGGGTCAATCCTCTAATAAAGAAGACTATTGAAGCCTTATGTGATATATGGATATATCTAGATTTCACTATAATCAAGATTGAGGGAATACTATGAACCCCACTTAGACTACCAATCCATATATGAATCAATTTGGTAGATCAAAAAGTGGCCTACCAGATAATTAAGGTATAGATGGTTTCTATAGGACTAAAAAGAAGGGATTACTCCACACCTTCCCCTTAACCATTTATAGGACCATGTTTTAGCAACAGGATAATATGGAATCTACCTCTAGGCATAGGACCTCTTTCAAATTATAATGTGATGAGTTGAGGTAGTGGGATCCATTTGAAAGGGTAATGAAACATTTTAAGGAAAAAAGGATCAATATGATGTATGAGCATCAGCCTAGCCCTTATGAACCATGTATACCATGGTTTATTAATTCACTAAAGTCTTGGCAAGGTTGAAGAAACACAACATCAAATCAAAGGCTATATTTCTCAAGGAAAAGAAGGTTAATGATGATATATGGTAGATGGGACCTAAGTAATACCATTTTCTAGGGGTTCCATCTTCCCAACATCCTCCAACCCAACCAAAAATAGAGATATAAAGGCCTGAAGTATAGATTAAGTAGAGGCTAGAGGAAAGAAGACCCAATGAGATGGCATTATCTTCAACCCAACTAAATAATTAGGATCACCAATTGAAGAAATTGACATAATAGCATTAGATCCTAAAGAAATAAAGGAAGATGCCCTACAGGAACTATCTAGTGCCTATCAATCAAATGAGGAAGATGTCCAAATAAGGGAACCTTATGTTGAAGAAGAAAAGGAAGATATGAGGAAGGAAGTATCTTTGGACTTGGTCCCTATTGCAACCTAACCCAAAATAAAAGTTGAGCTAGCCTTGGTCCCATTAGGTGGCAAGAAGCCCAAGTTGACCTTCACTCATCCTTTCAGTGAGGATAATCCAATTCATATCCCAACCATTATTGAATGGTTTATATATGGAAAGTTTTATAATAGCCCTACTATGCACCACCTTTAGGATATCACAAGGCCGATCAATATATATTTGCATGATGAGAACAATCCTTAGATTATGGACTTAAAAATGAGGAAAAATTTAGGATGGCTATAATTAGGGAGTCAAGTGGGACACAAATGGAAACCCTAGCTCTAAACATGGCTTAATCATTAGTAGGGGTTTAATTTAATACAAAGACTACCAATTTTGGAAAGGGTGATTGAGACGAAAGCCATGGTCAGGGAACAAGAATTCACCCTCCAAAAGATAGATCCATTCACATGTTTGACCCCTATTGAAGGAAAAAGACAAGGGAAGACAAGATATTTGAAGAGAAAATTCTTGATATAGCCCAGGCCCAGTCATACCAACTACAAATAATGATAAAAGGAATATTACAACAAAACATGAATTTGAAGGAAACTATTATCTTTACAATTTCATCATAAAGTTTCAAATAGTTTGAAGATACCATGGCCAACTTATTCAAGTCTTTGAAGTTAGTAAGGAATAAAAGGAATGCAATGAGAAACCAAAGCAATATGGCTACAGGCCAAGTGGGCTAATGGTAGGCTATAAGTTAATAGGTGAAAGGCTTGATTAAATCATTGACTAATAATCAAGTCCCAAAATTTAGGATAATCAACCTAACAAACATAAAGATGGCTATGGCCATATTAGTGGATACTATCAGTTCTTTAAGTTAATGGTCCAAGTAAATGGAGGACATTATTGGGGACCTCAAGTAGTAGGAGGATAATATATTATACATCTTGGATAGTTTGATCAAGGATACCACCTCACTTAGTTATTTGGACCTTATTATAGATGAGGAGATCAAGCATAACAATGCTTAATTCATGTAAGAAGTGAGAAGCCAAGGGTAGGTTAAAATAGGAGATGATAACAAGAGAATCATGGGCCTACTTATATAATCTGAGAAGAAAATGAGAGATGTTAAGGGCATCAAGAAAGAAATAGATAAGGTTGAGAAGGACCTCAAAGGCTTGGAAAATCAAAGAAAGGAACTCTTCTTGAAGCTTGTTGTTGACTTCCAGTTTATCAATGAGCAACATTATAGATTGAAGATCCTTTAGGAAAGGTAGGAGACTACATTAAAATAGGGTCCTCAAAATTAGTTAGGAATATTATTTTTTGTATAAGCATTGTAATATTTTAAAATAGAATATTCTTTTTCGTAAAGGCATGTGAAATTTTTAAGTACATTACCTATAGTTTATTCCACTTTGAAAAGCTTAGTGTATTCTATAAATTCTATAGAAAGGATAGTTTTCCTTACACCTATACACATGTAATAAGATATGAGTCATTGATATACTTCCCTAAATTCCATAAAATAAGTATTGTCATTTGTAAAAAATGAGGGAGTTTTGAGCAAAAAAACTTGTGTAAAATTTTGAGTAATTAATGCAAGCAAGGAATTATATAAATATTATCCATATTCATTTGTGTCATTTTTTATTATGGTTTTTCTCTCACTTACTTGATCCTATTTCTAGAATTTAATGGTTCTTATGAATTATTAGTGTGCATATTTTAATTACAGTGCTATCAACTTGTGCCAATGTTAGGTTGATTGAAAGTTCTTAAGTTAATTTCATTTCCTTTACTCTTCTTGCATTTGGGATAATGTTGTTTTCTTGCAGGGTAAATCTTTAAAGTGAACTTAGTTCTTATTTTTAATTTTCTCACTCCTTATATGTTTTCCTAATGTGTAGTAATATTTGAGCTCATGATATTTCATATTATACATTGGTTCAGTGTATGCTCAGAAGGCATTTGAACTTTGTCATGATGTTTGGGATAAATATCAATAACATATTTTTCTACCTTACCCTTCCTTTTGCTTCTTTTTTTAAATGAATCACTCTAGTTTAATTTCCATTGTAAATATCCAAGTTAGATTAGTATTTAGATTATATTTGATCACAATTCATTGATATTAGCTAAGATTTCTTCATTCTTTACAAATATATAGGCCAAAGTGGATCCCAACCACCAAAGTTTATAAATATTGTGAAACAATCCACTTGCTTTGACTCTATTTCACCACCAGATAATAGGATTATCACAACCTATAATTCATGTGTTGAATTTTCTAAATTCTAAAATGAGAAATGTTCTTTAAACACTTTGAGTACCTATGATACAAATTTAGGCATCAACATGCTATCAATAAGATAAGTTTAAGACTCTTGAAGAACAGATCCAAGCCTTTAATATGTAGGTTTTGGAAGGAGAAATCCAATCTCTTAAGATATAGATTTTTTGAGGTAGTTTTCCCTAACAACCATATCCATCCTATCAGACTCTTAGAAACCTTTTCAAGGTGAATATAAAAACCCATACTCCTCTCATTATCCTACTCTAATTCCAACTCAAGATAAATCCTTGTTGACACTTATGCCTAAGATTCTAAAATTATAAAAGTTGGTGATGAAATGGGATAAAAAGCTTGATGTAATCCCTATTCATTTCATAGAGAAGATGAGAATGGCAGTTCATTCCCTTATAAATAAGTGGAAATTGGTTAATGAATAATCTAACTCTATCATAAATTAATATTTTCATGAAATGAAATTCTATATCTAATTGTGGGTTGATAGGATTACAAGGTGGGAAAACCAAGAAGTTGGGAACAAACATGTAAATGTTGAAGGGTCTCAAGAAAATAATGAAGAAGGTGAAAATATATTTTAAGAGAAAGTTTCTCCCTCCTATCCTAAATTTTCTTCCTTTATTTCACATTATTCCTCTCATGACTCTTATCTTCATGAAGAGATAATTTAATCCTCAAAAGAGACTAGTAGCCTTAAAGTTCCAACTTGGAACCAAGAATTTGATGTCAAGGGGGAAGACCATGTGTGTGTTAAAAATCCATTGACATTTCTTCAAAAAATAAATATTATCCATCTTAGAGGTCTATATAATAAGATTTTCAATGTGAAATGGAAGTATTAGTTGAGAATTTGGAACACAAAGTTACAACTGTGGTAGAACTTCAAGAAGACAATGAAAATCATGAGCTAGTTGATGAAGGAAATGAAGTGTCTATAGCTCAATAAAACCTTCTTTCTCTCCAATATTTTTTTCAAGTGTCTCCTTCCATTCCCCTACCCATTCATGATCCCTCCATACCAACTCCTATTCCCTATCTAAACCATGAACTTATTCACCATCCTCACACCTCATCCCCTCTTTAAGGAGAACCTATATTATGGGAGGTAATCAAAGAAGACCAAGACCAATTTGTAGTTGACCAAGAAGATGACACAAGTATTTATGAAGAATATTTCATAATAGGTATTCCCCTTGGTTAAGATAAACATAAGGTAACCTTCTTGAATCAATAAAGATAAAATGTATATGAATTTTTAGCTATTCACAAGGAGTTTAATCAAGGTATGTGGTAAACCTACTTGCACATGGTCCATGCATATGAAGTTCTTGAGAATCTAGGAGAGAAAAATGAGATTTATGAAGAAGAATGTGAGGTTTATTTTGAAAAAGCATGTCTTGAGGAACATTATGAGATAATATATGATGACTATGACATTTAAGATTATGATCAAGAAATTTACTTTGAACAAATAATAGAAGAAGCTGATGATGAATCCATGAAGCAAGGTGACTTATGGTAAAGATTCAATGAAATATGTGGTGAATTTGTGTCTCTTAAAAATCCCATACTTTTTGTTGGTCAAGTTAAGGATAATGGTGAATATGAGGCTAAGTTTCATGAGCATGTAGTTGATAATAAGTTTGATCTCACACAATATTTCATGAATAACAAGGAACTATGCTTTGATGAAGCATCAACAAAAGGTTCAGCTAAAGAGTCTCATGATAAGATTGAGGTTGTTGAAATGCAAGAGGAATTCACATTTATAGGTGATATTCTTGTAATTACCTTAATTGCATTTTAGGTCATGCCAAAGAGATTGGTAAACATTAAGAAGTTGTAAACATCAAGGGTAATGCTCAAAGGACAAATTACCTCATGCATTCCTCTATCTCATGGAGAAATATATGGTTCAAACTTCCTCTTTTATTTAGGTGGAGAGTTATATTTAGGTTAGTTTGTGCATAATTTAGTTTGTTTTAGTTGTGTATGTTTTCCCTAATTGTTCATGAGAACACAAGTGTGTTTGATTTCTTATCTTATATTGTGTTTGTTTCCTATTTTATATTTGGTTTGGTTTGGTTTATGATCATAGTCTTTTTAGTGTCAAATATGGTGTATAGGTGACTCCATTTAGTAAATATAGGATAAGGCAATTAGTTCTTAGCATAGCAAGTTTTTTATCCCTAGGAAATCACCAAAATGTTGACTAATTTAACCCCAAGGCAAACTAGGTCAATCCTTGTAATTTCAAAATTCCATAGGGTCCCTAGGTCCTAAAATATTCATCATGGTCATAAATGAAGCCACATAAGATGTTTTACCTTGGTCATGCTTGTTAAATTACGTTTATGTCATCCTAGGCCATCTTTTGGATCATTTGACAAAATTTTATGATTTCCTCAAGAGGACAAGTGTGTCAAAGTAGAATATATTGTTCTATGTGTCAGATAGGTGTTAGTTGTCAATTTTAAAAATTAATTATGTAGGTTCAACATTAGAAACAAGAAGATCACTTGAAAAAAAAGGAGTTTCATTTGCTGTATAGGATAAAAAATAGTTATAACACATTTGAGGGTTTTAGGAGTATCCCTTCCGATCCACAAAGCTCATCTCTAAGCTCAAGTTACTTTGATAGTTCTAAAAAATGGTGAAAACTAGTCCATCTCTCTCTTCACTCCCTTTAGCAGGTCAACAAGGTCAACCAATTTGTAACTTGTACAAATAAGAGAGGTGGAGTGAGGATAAATGCACTTATTGGATGAAATTACTCTCTTTATACTTCCTTTTTATGGTAATAGTTTTTGGTTTGGTGGTTTGTACTCTGTGAACAATATTTAAGATTGTTGTTGCCTTCAAAATTATTGCATCACCCCAACACCGTCAATTTCATCATTTGATTGTAGTTTCCTATGCAAACCAAGAGTTATACATGTACTTATAAAGCATTTCTTTCATTCCATGTGGTTTTCAAATTCATTTTTCACATGTGGATATGAGGATGCAAGCATGATCATTCTCTTTGTGCTAGAAGTATAAACACAATGGTCTTCAAAGTAATGTTTGGTAGATTGTGGTGTTTTGATCTTTTGAGAGTGGTTTTAAACCAAGGTAATACATTTTTTGTCAATCTTATAGAACATGGTGATTTAATTCTTCATTGAAGTTTTGGTCTCAAGAATGTCATTATTGGAGTACTAGGCATAAGATACAAACACAATCAAGTAACCCTACAATAATCACCTATAAGACTATGTGAGAGTGATTAGATAGGGTTATTGATGATTTTGGAACCTCTAAACATTCATAATATATCAAACATAATCAACAACATATTATAATCATTAAGAGACCCAATGTTAGTGAGGGAGGGCCTAGAATAGAGCTATAATACATAGTCAGATTTCTTTGTGATTGTCACCTATATTTAGGTGGGAATAATCTTTGAACTATCATATTAATGTAGTAAAGAGTTTCAATGTTGTAATAAGATACTCAAGATGACAAAAATGAGATTTAGTCACTAAAAGAGATGAAATACTAGTTTTGAGATCCCTCAAGTAATGTCTATGGTGTAAGAGTGAGAAAGTTTTAGATGGGTATGATTACATTAACTTCTCTAAAAAAGGCATCCTACCTACACAATGTCATCTATTGGTTTAAGACCATGAGGTGTGAGTGAGACTAATGTTTCCATTTTTGTAGCCTAGGCTTAGATGTGACTCCTCAACATGAGAAGAAGTTGTTTTATCAAGAGGGAATGAGTTTTAGAATCCTACATCAAAAAAAAAATTCACTATAGATATCTAATAACACATAGTGATTTTAATCTCAAAGAAACCTATAGCTTGCAGTGGCACATAACGTATTGGTGTTGAGAGATGAAAAACATGATCTACAAGCATAGATGATTATCAAAGTATGAGATGACCTAAAAAACCTTAGGATTAATCAAATGATTTGAGACAGTATTTTTTCACATAAATCAACACCTACATGAAACCCATATTCCTCCAATGCACACCTATAATTGAGAGATAGTCTACAGCCTAGTCCAAGCTAGTGAGGGATTTCAAGTTAGTTGGTAGTAGTATATATTAAAAATGACCAAGCATGTAAATCAATCTCATAATTATATATCACATTCTCTTGTGATTCTCAAATAAAGGAAATAGAGAGAGTTGATAAAATATGGTTCTAACCTCACACTCACTCAACTAAGACCCTACACATAGTCCTCATAGACCTGAAAGCTAGTCTAGGTAATTTGTGATCTTGAGAACTCTAGAGAGATGACCAAGCTTTGAAACATTTTATATAAGGTAATCATGACATAATATAGCCTCCCATGGCCTTAATTTGTCAAGGAAAATAGGGGAAGCTCCCTTTGTTCTATCATAGATAGGAAGAACTCTAGTATCAACATAACCTATAGACCTAATGTGTAGATGATAAGGGGATGAGATGGCAGTATCTTAAGGGACTATATGAAGGTATATAGGGTTTAATTAGATATGAAAAGAGGTAAAGTAACACCTATCATCAATGGAAACTCCTGTAGGTGGTCACAAGATCATTTTTATAGTCTAGGCCTCTAACTTGCTTTAGATGACCATAAGACCTTTCCAAATAAATTGATAACCTTAAAGGGATAATATAGGACAAATTGGAATTGATGGTTTTTATTAAGAAACACAAAGCTAGACATTTTGGCCTAAAACTGTCTCAGACCTACCCAAAATGTAATCAAGATCTTGAGAAGCCATTTTCATTTACTCATATCTTTATGGACCAACTGCATGGTGACTCAAGAAGCTAGTAATAGTTGAATGGGGTCCTACACCCCAAATTTGTGGAATTGGCTCAAAACTTAGATCTCTAACTTTTATGAATCATTGCTAAGAGTTAGAATGACCAAAAACCCTATTAAAACCATTGATTTAACTTGATGAAGAATCTGGGTTTTGACCAGTGGTCTCTCTGGTGGTTCTAGGTTCATATAAAACCTATTTTTGCTACTTATTTGTAGTAGTTTTTAGGTTCTGCCTGTGGGCGTTGAAGCTTTATCTTTCTTTCCTTGTACTTGGGTTTCGGGGTCCCATTAAAACCTGTTTTTACCTTTATCTAAAACAAATGGAGATAAAACCCAAGAGGGGTAAAATGGACATCAAAGTGTTTTGGACATGTTTAAAACTCCCTCAATATACTTTCCACATAATTGATATGTACTATCATCTATATGAAGAAACCTAATACTATGTTTCTTGTAGGATTTGATTTATTTCACAGGTATATAATAGGAATGATGAATGAAGATACTTGTGGGAGGTCTTTAGGGACCTATTAAAACTCCCTATATTCACCTCTCATCTCAATTAAGCATATAAATACCTCTACTAGATCATTCATCATAGGTAGTCTTGAATAACACAATGACAAGACAAAGTGACTATTAAGGATTGGAAGTGAGAAGTGTGTTTTGAGTTTCATGGAGATCTATATGATAGACCAAAGGATAAAGAGGGTCTAATTTATTTTATTAACACCTCTTAAATGAGGTCCCTTGAATAACTTTAGGCTAAGTGACAAATGTGAAGATTCAAGCCTAAAGGGCTAGTAAGTGACTAAAGACAGTGAATCACAAGTGACAAAGATGAGCCCATCAATTAGAGAAGAATAGAAAACCTACATTGATCTCAATTTCATCTTCTCATGCTAGAGGATTTGTGAACCCTATGGTAGTTTTAGATATTCAAGTGGATGAATCATCATCAAGGTAGTTTCAAAGCAAGAAAATGAGGAGTTATATGTGAACATAAAAAATATGCCATGCTTTAAATGGACACTTTTATAAAAAAAACTTAATATCCTATTCTCTACTTCATTATCTTATATTGTAAATTTTCCCCATAGTTTTATACTTGGATTTTTGAACCTTACACTTATTTTATTCTCTCTCCTCTCCTATTCTATATATGTGTAATCCATTTTGGCATTTGTATCCAGTACACACCTAGTATGGAAAATCCTTTCTAGTTTGGAACCTCATTTTCCCTTGGAATAAGATTATGAAATTGATTATATCTCTACAATTTCTTTCCTAAGTGTGTTAAGTGGTTTATATGGTTTAAAATTGATCAATGTCTTCTCCTTTCTCCCAATCTACCCTTTCATGTTTTGTGTTACTGATATCTCTTATAACAAGTTTCATAAAGTGTATGTGTTTTTTAAGTTTGTCTTGAAGTGTGATAGGGACTAGTAGTGTCTATTATTAGATATTATTTTCACTCACATCTAAATATGAATAAAAGCCTACATATATGATGGAAGGGTAATGAGTTAAGGTAAATGTTTTTGGTCTTATTTCCTAATTCATATGCAAGTGTGTTGTGTGAGATTATCTTTGGTGTATAACGTCATTATCATAGATTTATTTTATGTCATCTTCTTTCATTTTCACCCCCAATAATGATTAGCCTAGTGTAGTGTAAACCTAAATGTTAAATCAAGGGAACCATCCCTTTAACTTAGGGGTTTAAACTTACTATATGCAACCCATAGGCCTAGAGGTTATCCCATGTTGGCCAAATGTTGAGAGATCTGAACAACCTCATCCAAGGGTGAAATATTTGGCTACAATAATTAATATACATATCTCAATTCAAGTAATACATATATTAGTCTCAAATAAGCATGTTACATTTTTATAAACTCTTATTGTCATACATAGGATTAAATATGTGTTTTCTCATTCATGTGTGACCATTCATCTTCCATAATTTTTTTCTAGTTGAAATAAGTAAGACCTAATACTCCTTTCAACTTGAGAATATCTTGAATAGGTTTATTTCATTTTTTCATGTTTTAAATAAATGGAACCTACCCTCCAAATAGAGTAAATAGTTTTGTCTCCTTCAATATTTTTCAATTATAAATTTTTCATACTAAAAAATATTTCACCAATAGTTTTTGGCACACACCATAGGGACGAAGGCATTTTTTTGTGCTACCCACTTTATATATAAAATAATGTGACAATCATAGTTTTTATGTCAATTAAACATTGATAAAAGACATGCTATTATTTATTATGATAGAATCCTTTGTCATACTTACTATAAGAATATATAAAAGGTATAGTAGAAATAAGGGTATTCTTGGCCCCTTTTTTGACCTACAAAAATAATCCAACTTCAAGCTCTCCTTAGAATGGATAAGGTAAGTGTGACCTTTGAGTAGATCATTTTATTTACCTAACTTATTAGTTCCAAGGGAAATATATTTATAAAACATGGATACGTATTTACCATGGGTTCCTTATATTGGTCTATTTTCCCTATATTTTAAACAACATGAAATACCCAATGGTCTGAGGAAGGATTTTCTTAAGTTTATTGGTGATGGTAAATTGCATCTTGATGAGCACATATAAATATTTTTTTCCTATGGTATTTTGGGTGTGGAATATGAATATGTGTCAATGAAATTATTCATGGAAACATTGGCCTAAGGAGAAAAAATTGGTTTCATCATCTACCATTTACTTCTAACCAATATTAGTAGATAATGAGAAACAAATTTGAATAAATATTCAAACCAACTAAAGACAAAATTCCCTCTTGATTCAGTTCTCTCAAATAAATAAATAACTTCATGAGCCCATGAGAGAGTTCATATTTCTATTCAAAAATATGATACACAAGATATCAGTTAATTTTATTCATTCCATATAAAATCAAAATTGATTTTTATTACAAAAAGTATTTTTATTGAATGGAAAAGTGCCTAAAGTGAATTTATTACTTCAAAATAATCACCCAAAATTTTTTGTGATAGCATAAAATTAGGATACAAAAATTTAAGTTGATATGATTATGGATGAAAAAATTTAGAAGGTTTAATTAAAAATGAAAGAACAAAATTTAGTAGATCTTCTAGTTTATATGTAGGTAAATGATATATTGGCCTTACATAAACTAATTACTTAAGATAATTAGGCTTCCCCATATAACTATGCACCTAGAATATGAATTTTTTGCATATAATGAAAATTTTCAACCTAAACTCTCTACTCCAACTCTTACCTCACTATTAAAGTAGCTCTTGTGGTAATTCATGATTCATGTATCTTTCATGCTACTAATTATCATGATGGTTATAAATAACCATAAATGGTGAGGATGATTAAATATGCACCATTGTAAACCAACTAGAAGAAAGTGTTTTGGGCATGTCCAATATTGAAATTTAGGAACCCGATGGATAGTCAACTATGGGATATCTTGAATATGAATCTGATTCCAATGAGTATGTTGGAATAATGGAGGATATAAACATTAACTCATATGTTGTATTCAATAGAGCTAAAAATGAGAAGTTGAAATTAAAGTAAAATAATAAATAATATAAAAAATAAAAGACTAAAGAATATCCTACATCCACAACTACTCCAATTTTTTTCCTCAATTAAGGAACTCTAAGTTTCCAATATTTAAAAATATAACAAATTGATAATATGGTTAATTAACCACTTACTCATAATGCTTCCATTAATGATTAACAAATCCCTCATGATCAACTTAATTTGATATCAATTACAACATGAATAATACCAAAGTTCATATTTCTCAAATTGAATACCTCAGGTCAAATCTTGAGTAGTTTGATAGACTGATGAAATTTATCAAAATTGAAATCCATAACACACCTCTACATGGAGCTCATATTATATTGGTTAATTTTGGTTTAAATAATAACATTGATTTTATGCTTATAGTAGTGACATATCTTAGCCTTTCTATATTTCACTCTTTTTCAGAATATTTTGGTCAAATAATTTTATAATTGATTAAGTAGATTTATATATTATGATTCTAGCCAAATTATCACCTACCTTAGGGCTAACATGCACAAAAAAATTTAGCCATTATTTTTGTTTACCAAATTTTACTTTTAGGTCAAATTGGGGCACCCCTATGTAAAAATTTGACTTTTACGTGTTTTAGGGGTCTAATACATATGTCAGAAGGTGTTTTATAGGTTAATTAATGTCATTTAATGTTATATTAGCCTTGTTACTTAGTCATTTTAGTCCCTTTTGTCATTTTGAGGTAAAAAAGGGCATTTAATGAGTTGTATGGATTTATTAGGAAGTGTGAAGGTTCCAAAAGATGATGTCATGTCCCTTATGTACCAAAAGGTGGTAGGTTCGTCAGAAGAAAGGATAGTTTTCTTGAGAGAAATGGAGAGTTTAGCACTTATATGGCTCATGGGGAAGTGTTCCATATGGGATAAGGTTTTAATATGAATTTTTAGCTTCATTATATTTATATCAGTGCTTCAAATGCTTTGGAAGTTCCATTTTTGGCCCAAAACCATTCTACTCCTTTTTCACCCTTCTTGGCAAGCAAAAATAGTCTTCAGGTTTGTAATTGGTATGGCCAACAGAGGAAGTTTTAGATAAAAGGCCTTTGTAAGTTTAAATTAAACTTATAAATATTCATTTTTTTTATAAATATTTTGAATAATAATTCCCTGTGCTTCATGAACCATCCTCTTGAATTTGACTGTGTTTTTTTGTCTACTAATCTGTGTACCCTATAGGTTTTGATCCATTTTTGGCAAGTCTGTACTAATAAATTGGTGATTTTAAATCCAAGGTATGTGGTATATATTCATATATTCTTCCTGCTCTTATTTTCATGTTTCAAAATTTTTTTATAGGTCAAGTACATCAAGCTTACAAGAGAAGCATCATTCTGTGTGGTTGGTAGGTTTTTACTATTTATAGTACCTTCATGCTTTGGTAATGGTTATAGAAGGTGGATTTTGGTTCATCATAAAAGTTTAAAATTACTTTCAATACCATCAAATTTAAATATTATCCTCCAAATTAACATTCCATGAATGGTAGTCATACACCACACATACTCATAGTCTGCCTACTATAGCTAAATGTGTGCCTATAGGTGATCTCATGGAGAGTTAAACATTGAAAATGAAGTTTGAAGACTGGTTTTCAGTCATAGAATCACATTTAGGTTTCATTTTATCATCATAAGAGGATATATTTTGGCATAGAAGGCAACTTCCTTGAATACATGATTCCAAATCACTGCCTGCATATATGAGAATAATACACCTATAGGCATCCTCATAGGATCAAGTATGTTAGAAAGCACATTTTGGAGATGAAAAATATCTTGTAAAATTTAGAGAGTCTAGTTGTATCCTTAATATAAATTTAAAACTTAGTTGGGATTCAAAAAAATGCTCAATGTCCATAATTGCACTTTATTGTTTGCACACTAGAATACACACCTTCAAGTGACATGAACAGAGATATGAGGGTATTTGAACATAGAATATTGGAAAGGTTTGAACATTATCAAGGTCATGTATGGTTGGAACATCATGCCATACTTATTTTAATTGATAAGTTTATAGACAAGTTGAGAATAACTTCTAAGAAACAAGATGAGTATTTTAGGTATTTTGTCTCTAAAATTGTAAAATAGAGTTCTCCAAGGTTTTGTTGACATCTTGTTACAATGTTGTAAATTAATTTTATACCTCATATTATGTTTATTTTAAAAACCATACATATTAAAATCACCTTGAAAAATTTTAAGGGTAGAGAGCTAATGGAGGATGGTAATTTTGAGGCCTAAAATTGCCTATAAAACACTGAATTTAGGCATTATCATCTATAGGTCAAAGTCTAAAAGGACCCTATTTTCATCCAAAATTACACAATAGAATTTTCACCATGTTTGAAAATTTCCAATGGTTGAGAGAGGTAATCATTATCTAAGAGACCATTTTAATGAGGATATGAATTGTGTTTTTATTCTTAGACAACTTTCAGTCTGTACACAAGCCTGGTTAGCCACCTATAACCAACCAAAAGTGGAGGTTTGAAAGAGTGATTTCCTTATAATGAACCTAGATGCATAAGTAACCTAGAGAATGTTATGAAAATTTCCCTCATATAAAACAATAAGGAGGGATTAGAGTGTTTAGTTTTGGTCTCATTCACACCTTCAGATATCCTTCATTTATAATGAGCACCTACAACCCTTGTAGGTGACTATTACAGACAGTAAGCTAAGAAAAAGGTCCTAAGTGATGATCTAAGGTCACAAAAAGTGAAAACATGGTTATAAAACATATAATAATAATATTATAATATATTAATAAATCTTATGCATTATTTACAAGGTCAAATTAGGCATGCATACCTACATGCATGGTGTTAAGAAGCAGGGCATAGCTAGGGTAATACAAGCAATCTAGACCAATTAAGAAGCATGTAGAGCATGAGTGTAATGAATTGTTTATAACACCTTATTTAAGTTTTTATATAGTTTATAAAATCTCATAAATTGTAAATCAAGCATATAAATACCCTTTCAAATGCAATACATAGTTTCCATAAAGAACCCTGCACACAATGTTTCTTCATACAACCTGTTTGGGTTTTTTAAGAGTAGAAGAGTAAGATACCTCAAAAAATGCTAAATTTTTTTGAAGATAAATATTGTAATTTTTATATTTATTTTAAATATTCATATTTTATGATAAAATAGGGGAAGTACCCTTTGTTTTGTCTCAGATAGAGGGTACTTCCCTTCAAGCATAAACTAGTAGGTTGAGGAAAGTGTATAAGGGGTTGAGACTAGAAAATTTTTGGAACTTGAGAAGAGGTATGGAATGTTTTAATACACCTGAAAAATAATTTAAAACACATAAATATATTAGGGAACAAATCAAGATGGTCTAGATGGCTAAGTTTGTAGTCAGCCCTACTATGCAAGTTTTGGCTTAGTGCCCAAATGAAGGGTCGCTCACACTTCTATCTATAATTATGTTTTATAAATTATTGATACATGTTTATGAGGAAAAAATATAAATTTTAAATCTCTTTTCATGAAAATAAATCATCAAAAAATCCATTTTGAGCTTCAAAAACACTTAGGCCTATTTGACATGGTTAAGTCTAGTTTTCAAATGCAAGGTCAAATTAAATTCTAGCCTTAGATATGAATTTAAACCTATTATATCATTTTTTTTGGGTTAATACAGAGGTAATAAATCTTTTTTAGGGAATATATGTTGAAAATAGTCCATTTTCAGCTCAAAACTAACTCAACATGCATGAATTGTAAAAATATGCTTGATAGTCTCGTTTTGGATGCTCATATCTTCTTGGAGACTATAAATGGATTCCAAAGGAGTTTAGATGTATTATAAAGGTATTTTAACATCATATTTGTGGAATTTTTTTAAATTTATATGTTATAGCTTTATGAACAAAGCTTAAGAGTCAAAATAGGCTTAAAACCCTTGCAAACCCTCAATCAAGACTAGTTTGAGAAATGGAGTTGGATGATTGATATATTAGAAACATTTTATCAATATGATTACTATAAATTTAAAAATAATCCCTTAATATACTCCCCATTATTTTTGGTTGTACGAACTTGTACAAATAAGGTGTAAAATAGGGTATGTTTGACCATTTTGTGTGTGTTTTAGGCTATCGGAGGTTTCAAGAGATTAAATAAAGTTTGATAGGAAAATTATGAATTTTTATAAATATATATCATAATTTAATTCCAATAAAAAACTCCTAAGTTTCTAAACTAGAGATCTTATCTTATCTAGTCGAAAATGGCATAGTGGACAAGCTAGTGATAAGAGTGGAGATCTTCAAGTGAGGTGATTTGAAGTTATCCCTAATGATTATAAGGAAATTAAGGGTATTTAAATGTGTCATAAACTCAATCCCATGTATTTTAATGATAAAATTATTCCAATTTGGATTCCAAGTGTGTAGGGTGCATGAAAGAGGAGTTTTCTTGATAATAGATGATGATATCTCATTTTAGAATGATTATAGAGGACCATAAATTCAAAAAATACATGGAGAGGCATGTATAAAATCATTCCCATTAATTAAAAACATTTTAAATATCCATATTTATTTATTTATTTATGAGACATTCAATAATCTCAAATCATGAAGGTAGTTTTTCTGAGCTAGTTAAGAGGATTTTATGACACTTTGCAAGAGTTTGATGACTTGGATGGACACTTGGGATTGTTTACCTTGAATGGTTCATCCCATATACTATTATCATTCAAAATTAAATTATTTTATCATATTTACAATTTTTCTTTAGACCCTTGGACTTTTCTCTTCTCCTCTCTCTCTTAAGTATAAGAACTAGCCATTTTGGCCATTGTAACTTATGCTCCACCTGAGTATGGAAAATCCTTGATCATTTGAATAAAATTTTATCAATAATACTACTTATTTTTTCATCTTCATGACTATTCATAATTTTTTTTACTTGGATTATGAATCTTTATTAGTGAAGAATATGGATTTCTTAGCATGTTGTCTCATTCCTTCACCCTATTTGCTGTTGGAAAGTTTCTTATTGAAAGGAATGTGAATTGTTATAGGAAATTTTAAAGATTAAGTTGGTTATTATTTTCATTAATTCCAATCAAGGCCTCTTGTCTAGTCCTCATATATTTTCACATTCATCCATAACCTCATATTATAACATTGATGTGAGAAGATGCAGATTGGAGAAGTGTATGTTCAATTTGTCCCTTTTTCTCATGTGTAACATGATATTGGTTTGAGGTCATAATATTATTTGGTGTATCACCTCCCTTAGAATATTTTTATTTTATTTATCTCTCTCCCTTCCCCCGAAAGTTTAGGTGTAGTTTCAATCCAAAGTGGTACATAAAAGAAGCTAGCCCTATCTAGAGCTTCACCTCATCTTTAGGCTACCCACAAGCCTAGAGGTGTTTCCATTGTGCCACTTGGATGAGGATAGCTTATGAATCTCCTAAAATTTTGAAAATAAAAGTTATAATATTTTTAATATGGAATAAAAATAAGTTACATTTATTGGACAAATAAAATATGCATAGGTAACCCTAGCTACATTCTATTAGAAGAGAATTAAGATGACCATTTTAGAGGAAAATATTCATCTAATATATGGAATGTTGTTGATTATGATATTATATAAGGAAATTTGATGTTATCTTTGATTAGATTAGTATCAGGATATCAATCATATGAAAGGAGTGAATGAGAAATTACTACCATAACTTAAAGATAAACACTTGGTATAAAAATAAAATGATCCTCAAGCAGATATTTTGTATGAAGAAACATGCATTGATACTTATATGATGGTTAATGAGAAATATTTAGAACTTATGAAACTCATTTAAGGTGATTTAAATGACATATGCACTTTATAATTTTTATTAATTTTTTCAATTATGGTTTTAGGCATAAAAGTTGTATTGATTTATCCACACAAAGAGTTATTTCCTATTTCATATCAAATCAAATTTGAATTATCTAATAACATATTTGAATATGAAGATATACTCCTAGGATTGCAGATAACATAAGAAATAGGGATTGAAAATCTCAAATCCTAGGGAGATTTTGAGCTAATTTTAAAATAAATGCAAGGTCAATACAAATTAAATAATGATAGAATATATAATTATTTAAATAGAGTCTAGGACTTCATTAAAGATTTAAAATATTTTTCCATTAATGTTGTTATGAAATCAAAAATTTACAAAACCTATACCTTAGATATATCTACATTGTTGTTGATTCCTCATATACAATTTGACAAAGATAGACATATAATTGAGATGGTATATCCTCTGAGTGTTCTAAATAACTTATAACATTGGTGAGTGTTTAATAATGATTACAAAATAATTAATTTTTTTGAAAAAAGATATACTTTTATAAATTTGTATTTCAAGGGAAGCATTATAACACATAGAAAGTATTATGCTACATAATAAAAAGACATAGAAATCATAGAACCATCCGATGTTGAAGCCACAAAAAATAATGGTAAAATCATTTAGCTGAAGGTAAATAAGATTTGTAAAGTTTTAGTTTCTCTAGAATGAATGTTTTATAAACATGAAAAGTATATAAAAAATAAATTCAAAGAAGATCCTCAATGGTCACATGAATATCAAAGAGTAAATATTAGTATGAAGGTGGAGCCATGATATCTAAACATAAAAAAATACTATTCCAAGGAAGAACAAATGAGGTTTATAACTCTATTAAAACTATATAAACAATTTTTATTGGTTTTATGATGATATAAAGTCATTCATACCTTAAATTATGTGGAATAGTATTTGATTAAATCTAGGTGTTAATTAATTTAGGTAAATGTTGTGGCACTACAATCCCAAGATTACAAGGACCATCTATGAATAAATAAACAATATTTTGTATGAAATAATAATATTTTTAATCCACCATTCAAATTAATATCCAATACTATTCCATTAAAAAAATAATAATGAGGTCAATATTTTTGTTGATTTTTGTAATTTGAATCAAGCCTCACTCAAAGCAAATTGCCCTTTACTAAAAATGGATCAAATCTTGTAGAATTTCCTAGGTTTTGAGATGATGACGAAGTTGAATGGTTTTTTCGAGTATAAAAAAGTGGAAATTTCTCCATAATCTCAATTAAAAAAACATTAACCACCCCATGGGGAACATTTGCATTAAAAGAATTCCCTTTGGTCATATCAACGTAGGAGATACATTCCAAAGAGAAAAAAATTTGGATTTCAATGATACAAAGAATAAAATAATAAAAATCCATCTTCATAACCTCATATTTTTCTCAAATAAAAGATAACATCAATACAAACATCTAAAAATGGTCTTTGAAAGATGTCATGCCCATGACATATCTCTAAATATGAAAAAAAACTATATTTGAAATGATGGAAGGAAAAATCATAGGA
Source organism: Torreya grandis (assembly GCA_037957365.1). Classification (NCBI taxonomy): domain Eukaryota; kingdom Viridiplantae; phylum Streptophyta; class Pinopsida; order Cupressales; family Taxaceae; genus Torreya; species Torreya grandis. The sequence goes on from JARHVA010003735.1 coordinate 108,726, forward strand.
CACATGGTTTCAAAATAAGGAACTAAGATTAATAAAAAAGTGTAAAATCAATTTATTAAATGTAATTACCTATGATAAAATATGGCATGCATTCATTCTTTAGCAAGGTAAAATTTTTTAGGAGAATTGTTCCTAATTTTGTTAAATTAATGAGGCATATTGTTTAGATGATGTAAGGGAATAATTATTTTAGATGGAATGAAGATATGAAGAAATATCTCAACTTTTCCATATCTTTAGAAATATTTCATTTCATACTACTATTCTTTCGAATATACACTTGTATCCATCCTAGTTCATAAAAATGAAGAAGGTATTGAGTCCTTAATTATTTTCATGAGTTGTGTATTTAAATATCATAATATAAAGTATTAATTTATAAAAAAAATGCATATCTTGTGGTGAACATGGTGAAACATTTTAGGTTGTATATCTTGAATTCACACACAACATGATGGTGTTGAATCCAATTGTTAAATACATTTTGACTCAATAGTAAATTATATAAAAGAGATAAGGATGGATCACCAAGGTTAAATAATATTATCTAGATATCAAACCCATCAATTTTGTGATAGGATAAGTCATTTTTCATTTAATTATTGAATGTGTTGATTTACAAAGAGAAAATAAGAAATAGGAACTATCATTGGTAGTATTTGATGACTCTCTTGATGAATGGTATTTTGACATTACATACTTAATTTCATATGGATAATTTCATAACCATCCCCCCCCCCCCCCCTCATTAAAAAAAAAAGAATAAATAAAAAATAAAAAAAATGACACTCAAACTTAGGTAACTAAATATTTAACAATACTCTTAAAAAAAATCCATCGATGGTACATTCTTGAGATGTGTGGATAAAGAACAAAAAAGAGATTGATGGAATATTTTCATGACCAAGATTATGGTATTAAATTTTCATTTTATATTACAAATTTCAAGATCATGAAGGTTTATTACTATTTATCAACATTTTTCAAAGCCTCTCATGTGTTGTTTTCATTATGTGAAGCTTGTCAATATTTTCGTGGACAACCCAAACTCATGACATTGTCCCTTTACCTTGTGGTCATCAAGAAACCATTTTAGTCATGAGTATTGGATTCAATATGCACTCTAGTGTGGTAAATATTCATATTTTTATGGAAACTAATTACCTCACTAAGTGGATAGAGGCAATTCCCATAAGATATACCAGTTCTGAGGCTATTTTTAATTTTATCAAAGAAAACATATTAGTCAGATTTGGGGTTCCAAAAAATATTATCACGGATAATTATTAAAATATTTATTCAGTTAAACTTATTAGTTTTGATATGGTTATAAAATATTAGTAACGCATTCTTCTAATTATTATGCTTAGGGTAATGGTAAAGAAAAATCTAGAAATAATAACATCACTACTATCATTCATAAAATGGTCAATGAGAATAAGATAAATATGATTAATAAGTTTTATAAAATAAATCCAAAAAGAGCCATTAGAATGTATCCTTATAGTTATTTTATGGAATATAATCCTTGATTCCCATCTCTTTAGAGTTACCATCTTTGATACTATCCCAAGCTTTAGAAGATGACTAATTCAAAGATGCTTTAGAAAAAATGATCATGCACCTAACCAGGTTATAGGAATAGTGAGTGCTGATGATTTAAATGATCATGAATAACTAAGGAAAATTCAAAGAAGTGTTTAATTAGAAATTGATACATCAAGATTTCTAAGTGGGAGGCATGGCCTTTATCTGGGATAAAAGAAGAGAACCTAGGGGTAACCATGAAAAGTTGAATCCATATGGATGGGGCCTTTCAAAATATGTCATTTATATGGTGAGAACACATAATAATTGGTGTATATATATAACTCACCTTATTATACCATCAAATTTAAAATATTTAAATCACTATAAATAATAAATGTGGGTTATCACCTACCATTCCTCATTGAATATTTAAGTTTTGTGTGATTACTATTATGTGTGTGTTTCCCTTTTCATTATGTGTTTTCCTTTCTATTATGTGTTTCAATGTTTATGGTATTTTGTATTTCATTTCTAATTTTATTTAATTTGATAATAATCCTTATACCAATGGATAATACACTAGTATCAAAACCAAAAAAATTTATGGCTCATGTTATCAAATTTTACAAGTTCATGTCCACATCCTGAACCAGTTATTTTTCCAAAAACTTGTCAAGTCAAAAATTTCCCCTAAGTATGTTAAAAATAAAAGAATATTTTTTTTATCATGGTCAAAATTTGAAAATTTTAAGTTTTAATTCATCATAAAAATCATGTGTCATAGGTGAAAAAGTTTGAAAAAAATATTTTAGTATTGAATCTTGTTTTCACACAAAATACACCCATGTGGTCAAGATTACATGACCTATAAGGTACAGGAGATGTGTAAATTTGTAGTTCCCATAGATTATAATTTAACACCATATATTCCCATGTGTTTATGCATTCCAAAAACTATGCACATACTGGACATGAAACCATATCTATAGTCTACATAGATGTGACTTTGCATATGTCATAGCCATGAGGCCAAGTGGACCCTACTGAATGGGTATGTCTCATGCATGAATGTAGAGGAATGTTAATTTTAAAAGTCACACATATCTTTCCCACTAAATTATTTATAAACGTGCCATTACACTCATTCTCACCATGACTTCCACTTAGTTCTAGAGCACCTCAAAAATTTTGTGTTATAACTAGTTCCTTGTAAAATGATAGATTTATGTGAAAATATAGTAAAAATATCCATATTTTTTAGTGTTCCATAGTGGTAAAAATTTAAATATATTTAGTAATCCTTTATATAAACTTTCATACAAATGGATATTTTTAATTCCTCAAGTATGTCAAAGTTCTAAGTTTTCACCAATGTACTTCAATAAGTAGCCTAGAAAGTCTAAGAAAATTTTCATGATCATCGGAGGCTACTCTCTAGAACTATATCATCATTTTATACCTCCAAATTCAAATGGTAATTTTTAATGTCTCACTAAATAACCCATATAAATAACCAATTTATCAAAAATTAAGTACAAATGTATGGTTCTTGAACCCACATTAGTACTAGAAAATGATATCCCACATATTTGTGATTATTAGATTAGACATGTGTACCTAGAATATTTCAAAAAGAGAATTAATGTAAAAATTAAAACTCTACAATTTTATTCCTATTTGAAATTTGTTTGTCTAAAGTTAATATTTTTCCCATTTTAGTGAAATATTTATACTTGGTATTCTCTTGTTCTCAACATTATAACCCCAAAACTAGAGAAATAAAATCAATTAATGGTTGATTAATGGCTAAGCCTGATGGTATATCTATGTGAATTATTATATGTATCCCAATGGGAAACCTATGTGATAATGACTTTGAAATTTATAAAATAATATTGGGACAAAAACCCATATAATAATCAACTTACTATCAATGAAGAATGGATGAAACACAAGAGAAGGGGTCTCTCTAATCTCCTGAAGAGCTTCTTCCAATTAGATTTCAAGGAAGAACTATCTGACATGATAAATATCCTTAATCATGTGGTATATAAAAAGAAGAAATACATGAACATAATATAATTTTCCATAGAAATTAACATCATATGCACTAAGAAGTAATAAATTAATTAAGTTAATCAAATCAAAGACACTTTAAACTAATAACTAATTAATGTGGAAGCCACCAATTAGTTCTACATGACTTCTTAATTTGAATATTCATTAGTTTCTCATAGAGTATGCCCTAGTCTCACTCAATTTCCAATGGTTATTCATCCACCAAAGTACATGAATTTTGTTCTTAGTTAACCTTGGAACATAACAACAAAAATTTTATAAGGGTTAATGATGCCTTCATAATGAGAGGGTAAAAGCCTTAGATGACGATTGGGGAAGGAATATCTTAGATGAATTAGCTAACTTGATTCCATAATATGGAATCTACTTCATTCATTTAAAAAATTTATCATACATAAGATTTGGAGGATTTGAGGGTTATCCTCTATGGTTTTCAAGATTGGAAAATAATAAAATAGTTTTGATTAAGCTATGTAGATAGTTGGCTATATTACATAAGCATTTCTAAGAGAATCATGTTTTTGTGTTGATTTTACTATATCTTTGTTTCACTTTGCATGTAATAATTACATTGATTCTTAGAACATTGAGTCATCAATTATTGAATTCATGATGCATTCCTATACTAGTTGGGATTTTTTTTATAGCAAGAGACTTTTATAGACTTTCCTTAGAATTGGCTCATCCTACAAACATGAACAATATTTGGAGGACTATTAGACAAATTTTTATAATGAATACAAGGTAGTGATATGTAATTTGGGTAGAATGAACTTAGACCAAAATCAAGGTTTTCATTGATGCATGGGTACCAAATGGTATGATTGATGATGGGAGTGATCTACTTGATTGAATCTATGTTGAAATAGTCATGGATATATAATTCGCACAAATCAATTGGTCCACTAGAGAAGTAGTATATTTTAAAATAAGGACTAACATTTTACTAGACTTCTATATTATTAATTGCACAACATGGCCTAATTTTAATAGAAATCATGGAACCCTTTTTTTATGGAGTCTACTCTTTTGTTTAAGAGGATTTTGGTGGTTGTTTCCTGTTTAAGTTGAAATTTTTGGAAGCAAGTACAAACATGTTGAAATCTAAATTTTAATCATGATTCATTGTTTTAACCAACTCAAAAAAATGAAATGTTCATTATATCACTTGGTCTAAAAAAACATATCTATGTCTTTATAAATAAATAACACATCTATGATTGATGATGGGAGTGATCTACTTGATTGAATCTACGTTGAAATAGTCATGGATATATAATTCCCACAAATCAATTGGTCCACTAGAGAAGTAGTATATATTAAAATAAGGACTAAAATTTTACTAGACTTATATATTATTAATTACACAACATGGCCTAATTTTAATAGAAATCATGGAACCCTTTTTTATGGAGTCTACTCTTTTGTTTAAGAGGATTTTGGTGGTTGTTTCCTATTTAAGTTGACATTTTTGGAAGCAAGTACAAACATGTTGAAATCTAAATTTTAATCATGATTCATTGTTTTAACCAAGTCAAAAAAAAAGAAATGTTCATTATATCACTTGGTCTAAAAAAACATATATATGACCCTATAAATAAATAACACATTGACATCATGTTTATTAGTATTTGAGATTAAATTTGATGGTTGTTTCACCCATCAAAGTTGTCAAATCCCAAGAATAGATTATGTGTAATCCAAATTACATGGTGAAGTTTCATATTATTTCCTAGTGATAAAATTATTTAAAAAAGTAAAATTCAATGTAAATTAGATGGTGGAATTGATCATAGAATTATGTGAATATTGGGATCAAGTGAGAAATGACAAAAATTGCCTAAATGAAGCATGGTCACCATAGTAAAAAGTATATTTAGTTGAGCATTCCAAGATCTTTCAATGACATTTAGACACCTAAAATTCAATTCAATATTAATCATACGTGTATATTTCTAAACATACTATGGACAACTAAGTAATTTAATGAATATCAAATAGATTTTAGCTACCTAGAGTTTTATTCAAATTCACAACATGGCACAACATGGCCTAATTTTAATAGAAATCATGGAACCCTTTTTTTATGGAGTCTACTCTTTTATTTAAGAGGATTTTGGTGGTTGTTACCTGTTTAAGTTGACATTTTTGGAAGCAAGTACAAACACGTTGAAATCTAAATTTTAATCATGATTCATTGTTTTAACCATGACAAAAAAAAGAAATGTTCATTATATCACTTGGTCTAAAAAAACATATCTATGTCTTTATTGAGCTAATTATTTTAATTTGCCAAAGTCTAAAGAGTTTAAGCTATTTTGAAACTTGTTTTGAAATATATACAAAGTTTCCATTTGGAAAATTTGGCTTAGACTTACGAAAATTATCTAACTTTATTTGAGATTTTTTGCATCCTTTTCTTAACAATTTCACTCAAGTCTACATCTTTTTAGGTTAAAAGAGACTAAATGTTTATATTGTTTAACTTTTTTAATTAGAAACTTTCTTTATATTGGGATAAATTCACTATGAGTTTGGAAAAAGTGTGTTTTTATAAATTCATTAAATTGATTCCCTTTTTCCTTTATTTTAAAATTTTAACTTCTTTGATTTTATGAAAATCATTCCATTGACTTTGTTGCTTTCTTTTCCTATAGGTGTTGACCTAGGAAAATTGCCACATGATAATATTTCATGACTTTTAAAATCTTGAACTTGTTCATGTAAGATTTCAATAATTAGTCATTTTTAAAGACTCACAATATTTTGGATGAGTGAAGATCTACCACTTATCATATTTACACTACCTGCATTACTTCAACTTTTTAACTTTCAATCCAAGTCCTTGAGATTCCAAATAAAGAAGATGCCACCAAGTGTCATGATCCCACTTCATCACTTCCTTAGGGTGGTATGTACTTTTCAATTTTATAATTATCTCCTAGGTGAATGAGATGATTCCAAGTGTCAATATATCACTTCACCACATCCTTGAGATGGTTAGTATAGTTTGATCCTACCTAGGATCAAGGGTAAGCAAGATGACACCATGTGGTAAAATGTTACTTTACCATTATCTCAAAACAATCCATGCACATTGATCTTGTACAAAAGGTCCTAGATGAGTGAGATGATTCCAAGTGTCAATATATTTCCCATTCACTTCACTATAACACCAAGGACATTTCCCTTATGATCATGAGCTCCCTAATGAGCAAGATGATTCCATGTGTTTAATCTCATTATATCAAGGAAAAATAATAGTCAACACATAGTGAGCCATTAATAAAGTAGTGATTAAGTGAGAAATCACCATGTGGTATGACCCTATAAATAAATAACACATTGACATCATGTTTATTAGTATATGAGATTAATTTTGATGGTTGTTTCACCCGTCAAAGTTGTCAAATCCCAAGAATAGATTATGTGTAATCCAAATTACATGGTGAAGTTTCATATTATTTCCTAGTGATAAAATTATTTAAAAAAGTAAAATTCAATGAAAATTAGATGGTGGAATTGATCATAGAATTATTTGAATATTGGGATCAAGTGAGAAAGGACAAAAATTGCCTAAATCAAGCATGGTCACCATAGTAAAAAGTATATTTAGTTGAGCATTCCAAGATCTTTCAATGACATTTAGACACCTAAAATTCAATTCAATATTAATCATACGTGCATCTTTCTAAACATACTATGGACAACTAAGTAATTTAATGAATATCAAATAGATTTTAGCTACCTAGAGTTTTATTCAAATTCACTTAGCATGGATTTGATCCTGATTTCATTGAGATTATGCAAGATCTACATCAAATTTGATCTCTAGTTAGCATGTCTCATTTAAATCTTGTAACCAAATAATAATAGATTTTTAATGATTCCATGGATTTTAATTGTATATATAATACCTATAAAAATACTTAGAAATGGCTAGTCTATATTAGAATTAGAGGCTAGATAGAGGGCCAAGTCATTTTATATTCTATATTTCTTGATATCTTAGTTAGATTTTCCATTTTGCATGATCCTATGTTGTTTGAAGACATTTTTAAAATTCACCTAAGTATTTGATGAATCCCAAATTTATGCTTCATGAATCCTCTTCTATTTGAAATCTATGTGAAGTGATATTCATTTCTTGCACATATATATGGTAGATTTATTTCCTTCAACTTGTAATCCTAACCTTATCCCTAGAATATTACACCATATTTGTATTTTGTTTATGATATGTTGTCTACAAAATTATTGGTTTTCTCAAGGAAATTTTCCATTCAAAGGAATTAGCTATGTCTACTCTACAAAGTGGGCCCATCTTTTCTTTATTCCTACCCTTTCTCTTTTTCTCTTTTATATATCTCTCTTAAGGTGGGTAGAATAGATTCCAAGTTGAAGTCTATGTTTACATGTTTCATCTTGATTTTAAAGCCAATATATTTTTATTTTTTGAAGTTTTGAATATGTTTTCAATGAATATGATATCAATTGTATTTACATACCAAATCCATTTGTTGATTTCCTACGTAATAAATCCACAATACCAATATTGCATATCATTACTCTAAAGTTTATTCTAAATAGTCCCCTTTTATAGAATAGTTTACAATGACCAACTAAGTGACATCTAGTATCTCATGACTTGGTAGATATAGACCTTGGGAATATTTTTAGATCTCTTTTTAGGTGAGGTTTGCCGAATAAGCCCCACACCCACCGAAGGAGTGTTTGTCAAATAAACCATCAATAGTTTTGGTTCTATAAGGAGGTCTTGAGTGGAATATTTTAGACCTATCATTAGTTCAAAAACTTGTGGCCCATCATTTATGATTTTGAAAACTTGTGTAATTTAATCACACATCAATAATTATTATGTTAAATAGAGGGCATGGATAATAATTTATCTCAAATATATGCTTCATTTTGGTCTTGTTGCCTATATTTTAGCCTAATATTTGCCTTAAAAACACACCAATAGGATTTAGACCCACCTATGGCCTTATCATGCCTTAGTGTAATTTTATGTTTTGTGAATATTTCGCGCATGCTCATGACTTGCTTAAGAATCCTAAACAATTATGATTAGAATATATACATGGTAGGATTCAAAATATTGAATAACACATTAAATTTTTTAAAAAGGACATTATTGAAACTAAAATATATCATGAATGTGTTTCATATCATTTTTTTCATATTATCTAGATGAAGTTTCTTACTATTGGTACCTGAACTTGTTGGATGGGTGCATCACCTCTTGGGCCAGCGTTAAAAACTTGTTTGTTAATCACTTAAACATGCCCACACATCATGTTGTTTTTTAATGTCAATTTAAAACATCCCATAAATATCCTAATTAACCCATGAGATCATTCAATAGTCATTTTTACCAGTTATATAGGAATTTGAAAGACCCATTCCTATAAATAGAATCAATTGCTATCAAGATTTATTTGAAAACATTAGATCCCCTAACTGTTATCATTATTTAGAGAACTCAATCCAATCTCACATATATGGTATTGACTTACCAAGAATATTTTATCATTGAAAAATAATAAATTCCACATGGTTATGATGTTGACTCATATTACTCATAAGGACAATTGGGTGTTTACACCTATAATCCTTCAACCTATGTATAAGTCAACCTACAGACCAATTTGTGCATTATAGTCAAGAATAACCTCTATATTATGCTTAAATAAGCCTTATTATGATGAATGATAACCCTAATTATACATTTAGATCATGTAATTATGTTAATTCAACATTTAATCAAGAGGCTATTTTAACTTAATTTTGTGATCAAGCATCTTTCAGTGTTGTTGCCAATAAAATTCCATTTATTTAAGTAGATATTCAAAAATAAATTTATAGATTGTCTTATGAGGTTACATCTCAAATTTATAATTTAGGGTTTATGGATATGGAAATGATATGAATGTTTAAATAATCATATTGATTGATAACGTTTCATTCAATAAGAAAGAACTATCTCTGGAGAGTTGTAATGAAGATGAGTCTGATGAAGAAGTGGAAACAATACCCTTAGGTGAGTTTATGTGTGAAATTTATGGTACCAAATAGTTGTGTACATGAGGAAGAATCAGACTTATCATTATAATTATCTAGAATATGAAGTAGAAGAATTGGAATAGTTAGATGAAGAAGATGCATTCTATGCATCTAAAACACTCTTATCACATGTTATTATTCCTAACTTTGGAGAGATGATTTAGGAAGATCAACATCCTTGTTGAAATATTTTGGCCCATATATTTTTAATATAGATGGATGATATAAAAGAAAAAAATATTGAAATAGGTTTTCCACATGAATAAAGTGAATTAAATGATCTCAAAATGGAATACATATCATCTATAGAAATCCTTAACTTTGGTCCTATTGGCATGAACCTGAATGGTGTAATCATGAAATTTCCCACCCCTAAAGAGTGACACCTACATGATAATAATAATAAGTGGAAAGAATAATAAAATCATGTTTTTAGCCTTACATATGAAGGTTTAGATCCTTTATAATAAACTAAGGAATAGGATTGTAACATTCACGTGCTCCTCATAGCAGTGTAGGTATTCAATATAGACATGATCAATCATAAGCATGATTACCCATGCAATTCAAAAATGAGACCAGTGAAATTTATAGATGAAAATGCATCAATCCAATGTAGTTATCTACATATTTCCACCACTAATGATAAATCCATAATATCCTTGACATGGGAAGAGAAAAAACCATTCATTTTGGATAACAAAAAAAAGGAAGGATGTTGTCATAATGTCCATCTCAAGAAGTGAGCAACTGGTAAATGGTTTGTTAATTAGTTTCCAAAAAGAACTCACTCCTCCCAAGTTGGGTCTTCCAATATATTTGGTATTTTTTGATGCTCACCTCTATCCCTCATTATATTTTAATGTTTGGGTAAAGGTATATCTCAAAATCTATCCCAAATTCTTCCTACAAGTTAAATTATGAAAATATGATTAATTTTCATGAAAAAATGTAGATGGAATTCTATCAAATAGTGTTTTTGAGTGTAGAGGATAACATATATGTAAGTACATGTTTTCCCTTGGTAATATCTCTACCAACCTTCTTAAAATATGAAACATGAATTTGTTATGTTTTAGGTGTCTAACTTGTGAGGATGTTCCTTTACCTATCAAAGGATAGTTTCTCAATTGCTACTACCCAACTTGAATTATCTTGGTAAATCTTGTATATAATTTATTTTTTATTTTCCTACTTTCCATTTTTCCTTTACTCTCCTATTTTTTTTATTATAGTTTTATTTTCCTAATTTTCATCATCAGTCTAGCCTTGTTTATTTATTTTTTGGTTTAGCCCATCTATTGTACCTTATGAGTTCCCATGTTTTTCAAAAAATGAAAAATGGAAGGCATGTAAGTAAGTGACATGAATGATGCCCTAGTGCATAAATACTTTGAATAGTTTGTAACATTAGATTATGTTTCTATATCAGTTTTGAAAGCTTAAAATATCCTGTGTTTTATATTTGTTTGGAATTGAGTGAGTCTGGCTAATATGGTTGGCATCTAAAAATATTATCTCAAAACTACACAAAAAAAATCACATATTAAATGGTTTATAGGATTTCTTGTGTGAACCAATTGTGGTGAAGATCTAAGGTGAAAAATATATAGTTACACCATTTATTTTCCATAGTGATCCCTAACCTATAATTGAGACATTAAAAATTAATAAATAAAGAGAAAATAAGAAACATAAAATTAAACTAAAACTTTGAAAAAATAATTTTTGTGTGATTAAGGAAATATCTACCAAGGATATGAACACATGGATAGAAATAGAGAACAACCTTGAGTGGGATCAAAGACAACTTCATATGGGCTACAAACACCTGGCTAGTAGTGGAAAAATATCTTGGAAAACTCCCTCAAGGTGGAATTCACTAACCTAATGGTTAGATATATAGTATTTAGTCCTTGAATATTTTAAGGAGTGGTGATTAACTTATTTTTACTCATCATGTCAATAAGATTACTAAATTTAGTCACTTAGTTATTCCCATATTTTCCTTTCTTGAATCTTTTCATGTTCCATGTGTTGTCTTGATAATAAATTTTGAGTTCATAGACATGTTTATTATTCTCCAGAATACATAGGAGTATTTTTAAATAGAGTCACCATTTGTTTTTTCTTGCACTTATGCCCTAATTTCATCAAAAATCTTGGAACCCCTTTTTGCTCTTTTATTTTAGAAGATTTTGGTGACTCTTATTTAAAATACCATTTTTTGGAAGAAAGTTCATAGAAGTTGAAATCTGAAATTCAGTCATGCTTCATTATTTTAATGAAGTCATAAAATAAAATGTTCATTATATGCACCTAGTCTAAAAAATCATATTTAGGACTTTATTGAGCTAATTATCTAAATTTGCCTAAGTCTAGTGAGTCTTAGCTATTTTGAATATTGTTTTAAAATATATAAAAAATTACTTTTTGGATAATTTGGATTATACTTATGCAAATTATCTAAATTTATTTTAAATTTTTTACATCCTTTTCTTAGGAATTTGGCTCAAGTCTGATTCATTTTAGGTTAAAAGAGACTAAAAGTTTATATTGTTTCACTTTTTGACTTAGTCAATTTATTTATTTTGGGATAAATTATTTATGGGTTTGGGAAAAATGGATTTTCTTAATTATATAAATGGATGCCTTTTTGAATTTATTTTTGGATTTTAACTTAGTTGATTTAATGAAAATTAGTTTGATGAATATATTCCTTTCTTTTCCTACAAGTAGGTATTTACCTAGGTAAATTGCCATGCAAAGTCTTTTATGGATTTTGAAATCCTAGACTTGTTCATGTAAATCATTAGAGACCTGGTCATTTTTAAATAATCATGAGCTCTCTAATGAGCTAGTATCTACAACTTATCAAATTTATACTTCCCCATAGCATATTAGATTCTTAAATTTTGGTCCAAGTCCTTGAGTTCCTTGATAATTGAAATGATATCAAGTGTCATGCTCCTACTTCATCATTTCCTTGGTGTGGTGTATAATTGTTAATTTCATAGAAATATATTGGGTGAATGATATGATTCCAAGTGTAAATATCTCACTTCACCATGGCCCCATGATAGTTAGTACATTTTGAGCATGTCAAAGATCAAGTAGGTAAGCAAGATGATGTCATGTGAATAAATATCACTTTACCACACAATAAAGAATTTCATTCACATTGAGCCTAAACCAAAGGTCCCAGATGAGTGAGATTTTACCAAGTGTTAAGATCTCACCTAATCACCTCACCAGAACACCAAGAACATTTCCCCTATAAGTGTAAGCTCCTAGATGAGTGATATGATGCCACATGGTGAAATTAAGTAGTATCAAGGACAAAAAATAGTCAACACATAGTGATCCCTTAGTCAAGTAGTTACTAAGTGAGGAATCACCATGTGGCATGAGCCTACCAATAAAGGACATATTAGTATTCTAGTCAACAATATATGAGATTAAATTTGATGATTGTTTCACTTGTCAAACCTATCAAAGTGGTCAAAGCTAGAGATTTGATTGTGTCTAATATGACTTACACAGTCAAGTTATATATTGTCTCTTAGTGACAAAATGATTAAAAACATATATTCAAAGTAAATTATATGGAGGCATTAATCATGGAAGTCCATTCATTTTGGAATAAAGTGATGAGCAAATAAGGGGGAAAAATGCCTAAATCAACCATTATCACCATAGTAAAAAATATGGTTTGTTGAGCATTCCAAAGTCTTTTAGATACATTTAGCTACCTAAACTTTAATTCAATATCAATCAAATGTGGCCCCTACTATGTAAAATATAAATTATGAAGTGATTTAATGAATATAAAATAGATTTTAGCCACCCAGACTTTTATTCAAATTCACTTTGGCATGACTTTGATCATAATTTCATTAGGGTTGTTCAATATTTAGATCAAATATGATCCCTAATTGGCACTTCTAATTTAATTCTTGTAACCACATGATGGTGGCATGTTAATGACTCCATGGATTTTAATTGTCTATATAAGACTAGTCAAAATAGTTATAAGTGTCTGGTCCATATTAGAATTAGAGGCCAAAGTAGAAGGCCAAGCATTGTATTTTATATATTTCCTAAATTCTTAGTTATATTTTCACTTTTACATAATCCAAGGCTATTTTAAGACATTTTTATAATTAACCTAATTATTTGATGAATTCCAAATTTATGCTTTTTAAATTATCTTCTATTTGAAATCTATGTGAAGAGATATTCATTCGTACACATGTATATGGTGGGAAATAACTAATTTTACACTAACCTTATGTTTTGAATCATGCACCATATTTTCATTTTATTTGTGATATGTTGGCCATGCACATATTGGTTTTCTCAAAGGACTTGTCTACTCAACATAATTAGACTATCTCCTCTACAATGCAGGATCATCTTTTATTTCTCCATGACCTTTCTATTTTGGTCTTGTTTATATCTATTAGAGTAGGTAGAATAGATTCAAAGTTGAAATCTATGTTTACATGTTTCATCTTGATTACAAATCCCTTAATTTGTATTTTGTCATTGTTGAATATGCATGAAACTAATGTGATATATTAGTTTATATTTAAATGGCTATTAATTCTATGGGAACTAAATCTAAAAGACTAATTTTACATATCATTAATTTGAATTTTATTCCAAATGGTTCCCTTGTATGTAACAATTTACAATGACCAACTGAGTGAGATATAATCTATCATGACTTAGCATATATAAACCTTGGGGATATATTTAGATCTCTTGGGAGAAGTTGGTTGGGTGAGTTCATACCTACCTAAGGTTAGTGTGTGTCAAATGAACCATCAAAATTATCCATGTGATGGATCAATACAAAGATTGTATATTTAATTAGAGAAAGTGGATCCAAAAGATCAAATACTTTAACACCATCAAAATAATACCCTACTATAACTAGCATAACACATGGAAAAAGTGGTGATAGTATTGTAGGTAAGCATAAACCACTTTAAAAGGTAATGGATAGAATGAAGACACCAAATAGCCTAAAAATTGAGCAAGACTTGTGAAATATTCCCTTCTATTAGAAATAAGTTAAAATATAAAAATTATGTAATGCTATATTTATCCTCTCATTTGGAGATACCTCCCTATTGATTGACAACACCATTTAGCAGTATATTTACTCTAATAAATGAATGATTAAATAGGAAGATACTAGTGATGTTGATATTCCAATTTTATAATTTCCTTTTCCCACTATTTCCCCATGAATTCCACCTCATCCATAGTCTTTGCCTCTAATTTAGCCTACACCACCACCTTTAATTTCCTAACTTGCAATTTTATTCAAATTACATTCCAATGGATGTAGCACATGTTGGGAAAAAAGAAAATGTGGTTGAATATAAGCTCCCAAAATTTGATACTATAGCTAGGTTTCATGATATTCCTCCTCTAAGAAAGATAAAACTATATAGAGGTTGGTTTTAGACCCCTTTGGAGCTCATTTTGAGCAAATAGATGAGCCAAATGTTTAATAGGATATTACCAATAAATATTTCACCATGAAAATAGTATCATTTGGAATATCAAGTCAAGGAAATGATGTTCATAATATTCAAGAAATAATGGATCAAATGATCAAAATATCAGATCAAGATGAACTCATGTATGATAAATTAAAGGATCAAGTTCTAGTGTTTTTAGGGTATGTAAACTATATCCTAAATCCATTTGAAGCACCAAAACCCCCTAATTAAAGGCTCTTACCCAAGTTATTGGTATCAATAATGAAGTAATAACAACCATAAGTAGTTATATTAGTTATGGGTAGACAATTGAAGCATGAGCTGAGTATTTGATATTAGATGGAATGAAATATATTGAAGAGATGATAAATTTGAATGGATTAATTTATTAAAATAGTGTCTAAAATTGATCAATAGATCTAATGCCGTGACAAGGAACTAAAATTATGGTACACTATGAAAGGAGATGTTGAACAAATGACTACCATTGATACATAATTTATTTTCAAATTGTGCATATTTGATAAAATTGAAGATGATTCCTCTTGTAAATGGTTGGAATGAATTATTAAGAATATTTAAATTTTTAATAAAGCTATATGGGACTTGAAATATCAATATTTTATTGGTAGATAAAATATTAGACATCTCTTTTGATGTAGTAGGTTTACATTATGATCTATTGAAGGAAAGTAAGACTACTCAATATATTTTGTAGGAGATGAAAAAATGATTAAGGATGAATTATTGAATTATCATTAATTTAATGTTTAATTAATGATATTAATTAGTGAGACACATGTCTCTCTAGGATATGACCAACCAACTGACTAAATTAATGAATGTCTAAGATACAATGTTGGTAATATCTGATAAATAAATGACATGTTATAGACATGTATTAGTTCTTAAGATAAATAAAATATCTAAATCAGTGAAAAAGTTTAAAATAATCAAAGTATCTAAAGATTAAGATGAAGCCAAGAGCTCAAAAGTTCCTCCACCTCCAATTTCATTGAAATCAACTTCCACTCCAGCGAAAGCTCCATAGGGTGTTTGAGAGTACTTTTTCATTTTTTTCTATTTTATATTTTAATAAAGTTATATTTTTTATTTTTATAACTTTTAAAATTATTTGAAATATAAAATTAAAAAATATGAATACTAAAGGTCACAATGTAATGTGAAGGGTCATCCCATTCCCTCATATCTCTATAAATAAGACAAATGGAAATTTTACAAGGGTTTTTTTATTCTCATTGTAATTTTGTTTGAAATTAATGAGAAATAAAAATTATGTTCATTATTCAAATAGAAAGCAATGAGGAAATTATATAACTTTATGTCTACTGTTTTCTTTATGGATACATGTTTTTCTTATATTAATATATATCTCTCAATTCAAGAAAAACTTGTATTAATCTCAAATAGACATGTTACTTTTTAGAAATCCTTTTGTCATGCATAGGATGAAATTTGTGTTTGTTCATTAAAGTGTGATCCTTCATATTCCTTCCTTTTATTTTTATTTTTTATTTGAAATAAATAAAAACCAATATTAGATTCAACCTATAAATATTTTAAATAACTTTATTTTAGGTTTTCTATTTTCAATAAACGAAACTCCCCTATGAATAAAGGTTATACTTTTGTCTCTTTAATTATTTTGAAATTATCAAATTTTCAAGGTGCCAAATATTCAACCAACACCATTGTAGGTAAATGGGAGATTATTTCAATCTATATACACTAGATAATAAGTAATATCACTACATAAATGATGAATATCAAATGGCCCTATCTACAAAGAATCAAATTTTCCATGACTTCCCTTTGGTTCCCTTCTCTTATCCCATAGGAGTGTTGAATATCCTATATGAAATTCTATTTACCTTTATTTATTTTCAAAACAATTCTTTAGCTCACTCTAGTGTTTGAAAATTTTGTCAATGAAAAGTATTTTTTCTTCATGAAACTTGTTTAGGTACATAGTTCTCTTTATCAAGGGATCTCTTGAAATTTTTATCCTCAATTGTTCTATCTAAGTGAGATGCAAGAATTTATAAGGAGATAGGCATAACCACATATTTTTCATATAATATTTTTAAGGGTGACATGTTAATATCTCTTTTTGGAGTGATGTGATTAGCCCATAAGACATCATATAGCTTTTTATGCCAATTTTTATAATTATCATCAACTAATTTATGAATAATAGTAACCATATTTCTATGACTTAACTCAACTTAATCATTTACTTGTAGAAAATAATTTGATTAGGATCTAAGGATATTTCATATACTTATTAGAATATAATAATTTTATAATAGGAAAATTGTAATTCATTATCTGTGACTATACTTTATGAAACACCATATCTAACTAAAATGTTTTCTAACATACAACTTTGGAAGTGTTTTGTATTATTGGAATAGATTCAATCCATTATGTAAATTATTATGTGGTTCTGAGAGTGTGTGTATGGCCTAAAATTTAATGTGGGATAAAATTACCAATGAAATATAATCCCCACTACTAGAATGGTTCTTCCATCATTACTAACATGAGTGGAAGAGTTGAAAGCTTTGGTCTGCCTAAAAATTAGTGACATGTTTCAAATTCATGACCCATTCCTAATCATATTTAAATAGTGTGGGAAAATAATAATGATATCATAAAATATTATATGTTGTGACAAATTATGAGAAGGGACTTCCACATGCTTGATTATGGAATGATTCTAGAAATATCTTTGGTTACTCTGTGTCCACTCACCATAAGAAAAGGCCATAAATATTTTTATTGAAAAGGGTGTTGTACTAAATGAAATATTTAGTATCTCTTAATTTCATTGATATATTTTTATTTGAATTAATGATTTTAAAAATTCCCCATAAGTTATAAAATTGGCAATGTGAGAGTATCATGAATTAATTGATTCAAAAAAAAAGTACTATTGGAATATCTTTAGTTTCTGAACTATCCACCTCTTTGATCATAGCTTCCTTTATACTATCATATTATTCTACATTAAGATGGAATATTAATATATCTAAAACAATATTATTGTATTTTATCTATATATTATATTGTTTTACTTTTATGATCCAACCTCATATTTTTTAACTGATCTCCTATTACATCAAGATAGACTTGATGGTAGTGTCTAGTATCATTAAAATAGAATGTGAATTCAAAGTGTAATATATGAAATATTTAAATAATTTGAATTTTAAGAATTATTTTAAATATGTTATTACTTTATTAGGGTTGTTTTATCCTCTTCATCTAGTTGACATTAGTCATGTAAATTTGGGTAGTGTCCAACTACTCTTTGAAATAGGATATGCAAAGGCTTATAACTAATAATCTTGTTTTGGGGGTGATTTATGGAAGATATAATATAAATTCATTGTTATTGGAAACACACTTAATTCTTTATTTAAAAATTCACTATGCTATCCTAGTTTTCTAGAATTGAAATTACATGAACGTAAAACACATCATTTAATCTAATTTATTGAATTGAAATTTCATGAATATAGAGCACATTTTTTAATGTAATTTTATGAATTTACATTACATTTAAATTAAGTTATTTAAAATGAAATATTTTAAAGTAATTTTTTGAATTTAATCATGCGCACAATAACAACATTATATGTTAAACACATAAAATAATACTTTTCATTAAAATGAATATAAGCTTAAAACACATAACAATGCATAACAAATAAAGAAATAACAAATAGATCCTTCTTATTTGGATGAGTGGAAACTTAATCCTCATCAAAATAGGATTAATCTTTGATATAATCTATAATCTCAACTTCTCATTAATATATAAATTTATGCATAATATTGGAAATGGTAATTCTAAAAACTAATCATTCCTTAACTATCTATTACCTCTATCATCAAAAAGACATTGTTTATATATCATGATATTTAAAAATAACTTGTTAAAATATAGAGAAAAACTAATAATATGATATCCCAACTAATATTTTGTTTCATTTCATAAAACATCCTTCCCATTCTCTTAGGAAAATAGGTGGAAAATGTTAGATTTAGGTTCTTGTATGACTCATTTCCTATTATTGGTGAAACATTTTCACATATTTAGTAGTAATTACCATTTTAATCTCATTTTTAGGGTTATTTTTAGTGGTATACATTAAAAAATCCTTGGAGGTTCCCAAGAAAATTGTATTCACAATGGTGGTGAATTAGTTTGGAAGGTGATTAATTATGCAGGTGAATTAAGTGATGGAGTAGGTGAATTAAGATTTTATGAATAAAAAACTTTATTAAACATAAATATTATTAAATATTTGTAATTCTCTCAAAAATTGATGTAATTTAAGAAAAACATCACAATCTGAGTTTGTATGCAAAAGTTACTGCCTCAAAAAGTTGTGTAGTTGATATTGTACTTATCGATAGATGTTCACATGATGTTGATGGCCATTTGCATGATGTGGATGGGCATTGACACCTACCAATGGATATATAAATGATTTAGATGACCATCCACATGATGTATACTACCATCCACATGATAGAGATGGCCATCCATATGATGCAAATAAACATCCACATGATGTAGATGGTCATTCACATGATGTAGATGGGCATCTACATGATGTAGATGGCCATCCACATGACAAAAATGGATATCAACACATGAAAATAACTACCAACATATTAATATGGCCACTATAATATGAAAATTCCCACTAGTAAATGTAGATGGTCATTGGCATATATTGATATGTAAATGATCATCAACATATGCAGATGGATGTTAGCATATACAGATGGCCACCAACATATGTAGATTACCATTGACATATGCACATGATCATCTACTTGTGTGATGTTAGGTGAATGTATCTAGATTTACTTTCAAGGTACTAGTGAAAAACATTTATATGAATGAGATTATTTTAAATACATGGTGATCTGACCCTAAAAATTAACTTACATCCAAAAAATTTAGGCAATTCCAAGCTCTTTAATACCCAAAAATCACCAAATATAGATTTATAAAATTAGACTATTAGATAATTAAAAAATATTCTCCACTAAAATTTTCCTTGCTCATTTGGTTAGTAATAAAAACATGATATTTATAGTCTCTTTTATGATAAAATTCCATAAATACAGTTACTATATATAAATATAATATTTATGGAAATTATATATTTAACATTCAAAGAGATTCAAAAAAATGTCTTACACTTATTTAGATATCATATTCACCTCTTTAAAAATTATGTGTACCCTTCTAGTGATTCTATGGGTTGACTATAGATCTTCAAATCTAGATTACTAACTTCTAGAGTGAGACTAGTGACTTCTAGAGCCATGTTTGGGATCTATAGAGCTAAATAGAAGTTTGATAAGGATCCCTATCAAACTATTAGAGATAAAAAGTTATTAAAAAATTGATATTTAATTTCCAAAAATATTTATTCTTGATTATAGTACTTAATTTAGACTTGTACATACAAAACTGGTGTCTTTTCCATGTAAATGTTAGAACACAATGCTAAAAATAGATAATAGTGACGTACATAGTGTAATCATGAAAAATTACTCATTATCTATTTTAAATTAACAATGAGTCATAGTAAGATCATCCACATCGACTTAAGGTAAGGATATTAGGGTAAAATGAGGTTATTACTTGGATATAATGATCAGATCATGGACTCATCATCTCCCCTACACTTTACTTCTTGAAAGTCTTATTACAAGATAGGGTCACCTCTACTCTAGAAATTATTATTTATTCCAATATCTAACTGATATCATCAATGTCATAGTATGTAACCTAACTTATCTATCTTGGATTAGTATGGCCCCAAAATTATTTCACTTACTCCCTCCATCTCTCAAACTAATCCAATGACTAAGATGTTATGTTTATCAATGTATACATGGGACTAAGTATCAATGAAGGTATATACCCCATACCAATACATTCCTATATGCATATGTCTATCCAAATTTTTATATCATTTCTAAAATAGCTTTGTCCCTTATGATGTAGGAGCATCTAAGGGTTTGTGAAATATTGCATCAACCAAAAATAGAGTAAAGTGTGTTTGTTTGATTTTTTAGGTTGTGGTCTTATTGGTGTGAGCTTGTTAACATATTAGAATAATGTTAAAAAGTATTCCTTTTCTAGAAGAAAATTTCATAGATATTTTATCTATTCTATTAGTCTACATGGACTATTAAGTCACATACGCTTATCATAAATGGTTCTTCAATTGTGGTAAGAATTAGATGATTAAATTTGGTGAGGTCATAACACCTGACACTTACAATATTTGTATCAAATTTCATATCATTTGTAATTAATATAGAAATGTACCAAGTATTTATTTTAGAATATTTATATGACATTTATTAAGAGGTTTATTGATCCAAAACTTAGAAGTTTTGGTTGACAAATATTTCAAGAACATAAAAATAACACAGTAATAATGAATTCTCTGAGAAGAGACGTTTTATTACTCAAGATCACAATACACATATATGCTTATCTCTAGGAAGAGATGTTTGATTTCAATTTTTGGTTACATATTCATTTATATACATTTTTAAATTAGGGGGAGGATGTGGAATGTCACCAATCTCGAGGGAGATCAAGTGGTTTGACTTCCATGATTTAAAACAATACACAATTTGAGGAATTACTATTTTTATAAACTTACTATTTTTAGACTGAACTACCAAAATTTAAATTTGGGGAACTTCCATTGGGTTTTCATTCTTATCTTTCTAATGGCTCAAACGGTGAGTTAATTAGAGATACGATGTAAAAGTTATGGCTCTTGGAAGTTATATCATCAATTGGGGTGGAACCGTCACCCAAATTTTCACATGAATTGTTGCCCAGATCATTCCTCCCTCCTTGATAATCAATGGTCCCTGTTTCATTGATGTTCTTAATTATGTGTTTTTTTGTGTCTTTATTTTATTCTCTATGAGACACTCACCTTGGTGGCTAAGCTGGCCCCTTTTAACCACTTGATAAAGTGAAATAGAGCATCCTCTTGTTATCTTCATCCAGGTGTTCACAATTTGATCCTCCTCCACTAGAGGAAAACTCTATGGATCAAGCTCATCAATGTGTAGTTGTTCTAATATGACTAAAGTTTTTAATAGAGGTGAATGATATGGTTTTTAGAGCTCCACATTGAAGATTGGATATAGACCAAGGTAGGCTAGTAGGTTAAACTCAAAATAATTTTCTCCAACTTTTCTAGTGATGGTGTAGGGACCATATCATAGAGGCCAAATTTTTATGTGTGGGCCTACAAGTCATTCCTTCAAAATCTATAACCAAACCTTGTTACCCATAGAAAAATGTTGTGTAATCCTATGTTTGTCATGGCATTGTTTATACTTCTAATTCATATTTTCCAATATGTCATGAACTTGCTGGTAGATGTGTTTCATTTTTTCAATGAACTTTGTTGCTTTTGATTCTTTAGATCTTCCATGAGGTGTGTATTCCATGGTGGAGAATGGAATGGATATATTATTTGGTGCCATGGGTTAGAACCTGAAGCATACTTAGAATGGACTATGCTTGGTCAAGCTATGCAAGGGTTGATTATATCCATGTTGTATGAAAAGAATCCCCTCATCCCATGTGCATGGATGTTTAGAGTGATACATCTAAATCATGTGAACAATCAAGTGGTTCACCACCTCTATTTGGCCATCAGTCTATGGATGGAAGATTGTGGACTTCATCATCTTGGTATCCATCATCTTCCATAGAGTGGACCAAAAGATGCTTAGGAACCTACTATCTTGATCTAAGACAAAAGAATTAGGGAGACCAAAATGGAGCCATACATGACTAAAATATATTTTAGTAGTTTCTTTAATAGATATATTTTTCTTACAAGCAATCATGGTAGCCATTTTTTTAAAATGATCAACTACAAAAAAAATACAGTCCTTGCCATGTTTTAAAGTGGGCAAACCTAAGAGAAAATCCATTGAGATAGATTCCCAAGGACTGGTTGGTTCTGGAAATGGCATGTAAAATCCTTGCTTCTTATTTTTTGGCCTGGCTATTACACATGGGGTGCAAGATTTGAGATACCTTTCCAAATCCTTTCACATATGTGGCTAGTAGAAGTGTTTTTAAAGAAATACCAATGTCTTTTCTACACCAAAGTGTCTAGCTATCTTACTAAAATGTGCTTCCCATATCATCTTCTATTGCTCTATAGCTAGAACACAGATGTGCCCCATATGATAGAGGATTATCTTACAAATATAAATCATAAACATGTTTAACATTTTGAATTACCTAATATGTATCAACAAAGGCAAGATCTGCTTCATATAGAGCACCTCAAGTGGTAATCTCATGTTTGCATAGGTCAAGAACTATTGTGAGTACAGTAATTGGTGGGTGGCTAAGACAATATGCAGTCATATTTGAGCTCCCTTTTTGTGTTTTATTATCATATGGAATTGTTAAAGATATGTGACCCACTCTTGGTTCCTCTCATTTCATATTTTTCTCTATGCCTTTATGAATTCTAATGGTTTGTGGTCAGTGTGGATGACCATCTCTTTCCCTAAGATGTAGTGTTTCCATTGTTTGTAGGATTTCACAATGGCATAGAGCTCCTTATCATATGTTAGATATTTCTTGATTGTATCAGTGAAATTTTGACTATTATATGTAATAAGATGGCCATGTTGCATGATGACAACTCCCATGGCATATTCAGATGCATCTATCATCAACTCAAAAGGTTGATGTAAATCTGATAAGGAAAGAACAAGGGTTGAGTAAAGTCTATTCTTTAAATTCTCAAATTTCCTTTTTTGTATTTCACCCCACTGAAATGTAGCTTTAGCTCTTCCTCTAGTCACTTGGGCTAGTGACCAAGCAACATGCAAATATCTAAGAACAAACCTATGATAGAAATTTGCAAAACCCAATAAGTTATGAAGTTCTATGAGGGTCCTTGGTGTAGGCCATTCTCAAATAACCCAAATCTTTTACGGATCAACATGGACCCCTTATTCATTCAAAACATACCCAAGGTACTAATTTTTTTCATCTTGAATGTGCATTTGTCGAGATTTACATACAACTTGTGCTCCCAAAGAGTTTAAAGAACCTTACGAACATGTTATAGATGAGTATGCCATCTTGGTAGACAACCATGAATGATTTGGTGAAGGGTCACAAGATGTCATACATCATCCTCATGAAGGTTATAGGTGTGCTAGATAAGCCAAAAGGCATAACCAACCATTCAAAGAGCCCCTCGTTAGATTTGAATGTAGTCTTCCAGACATTGGTGGGATTGATGGGAATTTGGTGATAGCCAAATTTGAGATCAATTTTAGTGAAGAAATTCACACCATGGAGTTAGTCTAGTAGGTCATCAATCCTAGGGAGAGGGTAGTGATTCTTCATAGTGATTTTATTTAGGGCTTGATAGTCAATGAAAATCCTCCATGTTCTATCTTCTTTGGTCTCAAGATAATTAGGCTCCTATAAGGTGAAGAGCTTGGCCCGATGTGACCCTTTTGGATCAATTCTTGAATCTATCTTTTTATCTCATCATTCTCTAAAATTGATCTATGATACATAGGATTGTTAGGCAAAGGTGACCTTGGGATCAAATCGATAGAATGTTTTACCTAGAAATGTAGTGGAACTCCTATGGGTAACTTGAATAAGTCATCATATTTTCTTGTGATTTGTGACATTTGATTCTATTATTGTGTTGATTATGTAGTTAGGAATAAAACATTATCCTTCTTGGATTTATATGGTTTGACCACCATGAGAATGAAATGCTTTGTCTTTTCCACCAATATCTTACATTGCTTGGCACTGATCAGGGAGATAGATGTGGGAGGTGGTACCTCTGGTACCTTATAGCACTGTGTTCCAAGAGTGAGGGTGATTTTTTAGGTTCATGATTCATAGATGCCATGTCAATCATACATGAATGACAAACCATGGAGTACATCACAAATATCTAGATTGACCACATCACACAAGACTTCATCTTGGAAAGGCTTTATTATATATGATAGAAGACACTGATAGGTGGCATGGAGGTTTCTCCTTGGTCTCAACCATCTAATACTATATGGATTTGGGTGAGGCTTCATGGATAAATTTAGACTTTCACAAATTTAGTAGAGATTAAATTCTTTTGACTCCTACTATCAAGAATAAAATGTGGAGGTTTACCTTTTACCCATAATTTAGAGTGAAACAATCTTTCCTTGTCATCTAGCCTTTCCTCATGGGTATTTGATGAAGTGATGATGGTTTTGAGCTCAGAATCTACAATATCTTCTTCATCCTCTTTGACGGTAGGTTATGTATGAGACATAGTAGTAGATGTTGAGTATTGTGACTCAAAAAGCAGTGACTTGATCGCTTGACATTCTTCTTTGGAGTGAGTTCTAGTTTTGTGGTAATCACACCATTTTCTAGTCTTCCCCTTCTAGGGTTTCTTATCTTGAAAATAATTTTGCTTCTAATTTTGGCCTTGTGTTTGACCTTCCTTGTCACTTTTCCATTTTGAGGGTTGAATCTTTGTATTCTTTCTACCATGCTTCTACTAAATCTTCACTATGAACTTGTATGCCTCACCGAGGGTTTCCAAATCGAAGAGTTCCATTTCCCCCCATATGTACCATTTTAGTCCACCATGATATTTGAGACTATTATGTTTCTCACTTTTTTGGATGCCTAATCTTACAGACAAAGAATGAAAAATGTCTATGTAATCTTGAATAGATTGGTCCTTACCTTGGTGAAGTTGTTGCCACTATATGTATAGATCATCATATGCTCCAATGGGATAGTATTCTTCCTTTACTACTTCCACAAAATCATCCCAAGTAGGTTCCACCTCAAGGCCAATGTCATCTATACTAAACCTTTTTTTTTACACTTCCCACCAATTTTTCATGGACAATGATGCTTTCAAAAGAGCAAAAGTGATATTTCCTCCATCGATGACCTTATTTATAGATAAGTAGGAAGACAATTGATCCAACCAATTTTCTACTACATTAGCATTGATTTTGCCTTAAAATGTAGGAATATCAAAATTTACTGTCATGTCCCCTTTTTAGTTGACATGATCAGAATTGATGGTTAGCCTATTATGCGACCCTCGTACACTGATAAGATGGTTAGAGGGTCTTGATGGAGATTGGCTTGGCTTCGTTTAGCAAAATTTTTCTAGTTGGCTTTTGTTTGGGCTCGATCGGACATATATTGAGGGAGATATTAATATTTGATTGATTTAATCAAATATTAATTATTTAGCCTATTTTTAATTAGAAACCCTAATTTTAAATTAATAAAACCTAATTAGGGCAAGCATATCTTTTTGAGGGTATAAGGGTTTCTCATGGAGGCCATTATTGATTATGCATTGATTATTGATTTTTGATATTGAAGAATTCTTCTGTGAAGACTTAACTAAGGGTTCCAAGATTCCATCTGCATTGGAGAATGTCAACTCTTCAGTGTGTGTGATTTAGAGGCTGTGAAATATCAACTGATCTATTGCCAAATTAAGAGATAGCTTCATACAAAAGTTATCATAGAGGTTTATAGATTTGAGAGATAACTTCACACAAAAGTTATCACAGTATTTCAGGTATTTCTTTATTTAGTTTTTGATTCAGTAAATTATATAGATAGAGATATTCTATATTAGAGCCATATATTTTTAGATCAGAGGTTGAAAATAGATAGGTTGTGCTTTATTAGCAGCCATACGAAGTCTGTAAAGGTCCGTACAAATCCACACAGATACCAACCTTGGCAAATAGAGATCCCTAGTGACCGACATCGGTCGACTGAGGACTGACATTGGTAGAGAAGGATCGATAGAGACTGACGTCGGAAGTATATTAGCTGATGCCGATGACTGTGTGTTTGTCATAGTAGGTCAAGACAAAATTTGTAGATTCAAGCTTAATTTCTAGATTTGCAAGAGCCCAGGGCTTTAAGACAGAATATTTCATATTATTTTATTTGTATGACAGAGACTCAATTATGTAATCATCTAGAGGAACAAGTGATAAGATCTTTGATTTGCTATTGAGAGATTATATTGTGATTTATTTATTCATTTGGAAATTATTTTGGCAAAAATTGTATCTTTGTTCAGAGCTTTTATGTTTCTATATTCCCTATTTGAAGGGGATATTGCAGTGGTATCAGAGCTAAATCCTGCCATCCTGAGGGTTTATAGATCTTATGCAGCCACAAGAGTTGGGACCACACAAGTATAACACACATAGTAGAGCCTTGCTTGAAGGTACCCAGGTGTTAGATCAGCCATCGATCATCATGAGTGATAGGCATGAGGGTAGCCCACCCAGGGGCCACAGGTATGATGTTGATTAGGACACCAGAGATTTCTATTGTGTTGTGATGATAGGGCAGCAGTAGATGAATCAGGCCATACAGGCACTCACTACTATGGTAGACAGGATGAACCCACCTGTTAGATAGAATGGGGAACAAGGAGATAACAGGAGTGCTACTGTTAATCAGAGACCATAGCTGACCCATTCCAGGACCACTAATAGACCTACATGGCCTACATTTGTACAAGATGAACCAGAGGCTCCAGCAGAAGAGGCGACAGGTGATTTCCTATTTACAGATACCCTCATGGCTACAACTGATAAGTGGACCTTATTATATCCTCATGTTCAGGAGAAGATTCCCTTTGATCATTTTGTTACTCTGAGGAGAGAGCACTACAGATTAGTTAGACAAGACAGGAGGCCTAGAGTTCAATTCAGTGAGCTGAACAAGGCTACTGGCAAGCTTTCTTTGACTACTTTTGATGGCAGTGGCAAGATGACAACTCAATCTTGGGTTCATAAGCTTGACATCTTTTTGGCATTGAGGCCAATGATAGAGATAGAATCCATCAAATACGCCACTTTGCACTTGGATGGTGTAGCACATGATTGGTGGTACCATGGTATGGTAACACTTTAGCATAAGCAGGTGACAGAGTACCAGGAATTTGTGGATAGATTGGTTGAGCGGTTTGATAGGAAAGATCCTGATGTTTAATTTTGAGATCTGGCACAATTGAGACAAATAGGTAACTTGGAGTCCTTCATTGGTGAGTTTTAGAGATTGGCAGTCATGGTGCCCAATATTTTAGAGCGTAGATTGGTAGTTCTCTTCATGGAGGGATTGATAGAACCATTGAGAGGTTGGATCAAAGCCTTTGATCCTCCATTATAGATAGCTACGAAGAAGGTACGTAGTATGGAGATGGCAGCCCCATCCAGTAAATCTAACTCAGGAGGTACTTCTTCATCTAGGGATCATAAGTGCTCCAACAAAAATAGAGAGAGACCAGATTTTAACATAGATAAATTAGGTGTTAAGAATGATTCTAAGGCAAATCCTGTAGCACCAACTTTGGATCGAGAGGCTCTTAACGATCTACACAGGAAGAAGCTTTGATTCTATTGCAAAGGTCCCTATGATGCCAATCATGATTGTCCTTTGAGGCCTAAGGGCAAGGCAAATCATGTGATGTGGGCATATTATGAGGATTTAGATTCAGAGGTTTTCAAACAACAAGATGGTTCAAAGGAGACAGAGGCTTCAGAGCCTAAGGCAGAGGCAGATTTAGAGCTTCATATATAGGAGGCACGCCTATCCAACATTTAGTCAGATGAGTCATTTAGACTCTATGGAGTTTTGGCAGGTCAGAAGGTCATCACCCTTCTTAATACAGGAGCCACACATAATTTCATAGATGCTAGATTTGTGGAGAAGTGTGGAATCACTACTAAAGATTTTGAGGGAATTAGAGTTAAGGTAGCCGATGGTCACACTCTTAGGTGTGAGCGTATGATTAGAGACCTCCCCTTGTGCTTAAACAACTATGAGTTCAAGGCTGATTATTATGTGGTGAACATGGGGGATATAGACTTAGTCTTGGGTATGAAGTGGCTTCATTCATTTGAGGAAGTTACTCTTCATCTCAAGGACATGGAGGTTTGCTTTGATGTTGATGGGAAGACACATATTATTAAGGCAATATGGGGCAGCAGCTTCAGATATATGTTTTTTCATTAGATGGAGATGCTCATACGACATGACATGATAGAGTGTGATGATGTGTGCACATTGGCACCAACACAGGAGAGATATGAGATGAACTTGGTCTTGAGGTGAGTTTAGTTCAGGGGTTATCACATGTGGTAGGGACTCAGCTTTCTGTTATAGTCAGGTCATAGGTTGATGATGATATGACTATTTCTAGCCTTCACCATCCAGATTTAGATATTATTCAGGTAAGGAGTTTACTTGAGTTGCCTGCTAATTTTCATTTATGGATTAGATGTTGGGGTGCTTATCTTAGTACTAGATATGATGTGATGCCATTAGATGAGAGTTGTGATGGACATGGCATGGAGTTCATGTTGATTGACAGTGGTGGAGATCATGACTACATTTGGGATCCAGGTGGATTGATGGGTGTATCATTCAGTGATTACTTGAGGGCAAGCAATTTCAGGAGGGGCAAATTGTCATGTCCCCTTTTTAGTTGACATGATTAGAATTGATGGTTAGCCTATT
Organism: Torreya grandis; assembly: GCA_037957365.1. Lineage (NCBI taxonomy): Eukaryota > Viridiplantae > Streptophyta > Pinopsida > Cupressales > Taxaceae > Torreya > Torreya grandis. Next base: position 138,591 of record JARHVA010003735.1, read on the forward strand.
ATGTGACCCCCATAGGCTGATAAGATGGTTAGAGGGTCTTGATGGAGATTGGCTTGGCTTCGTTTAGCATAATTTTTCTAGTTGGCTTTCGTTTGGGCTCGATCAAACATATATTGAGGGAGATATTAATATTTGATTGATTTAATCAAATATTAATTATTTATCCTATTTTTAATTAGAAACCCTAATTCTAAATTAAGAAACCCTAATTAGGGAAAGCATATCTTTTTGAGGGTATAAGGGTTTCTCATGGAGGCCATTATTAATTATGCATTGATTATTGATTTTTGATATTGAAGAATTCTTCTGTGAAGACTAAACCAAGGGTTCCAGGATTCCATCTGCATTGGAGAACGTCAACTCTTCAGTGTGTGTGATTTAGAGGCTATGAAATATCAGCTGATCTATTGCCAAATTGAGAGATAGCTTCATACAAAAGTTATCATAGAGGTTTACAGATTTGAGAGATAACTTCACACAGAAGTTATCATAGTATTTCAGGTATTTCTTTATTTAGTTTTTGATTCAATAAATTATATAGATAGAGATCTTCTGTATTAGAGCCATATATTTTTAGATCAAGGGTTGAAAATAGATAGGTTGTGCTTTATTGGTGGTTGTACGAAGTTCGTACAGGTCCATACAGATCCACGCAGATACTGACCTCGACAGACAGAGATCCCTAATGACTGACATCAGCTGACTGAGGACCGACATTGGCAGAGGACCGACAGAGACTGACGTCAGCAGTATATCAGCTGACACCAGTGACTGTGTGTTCATCACAGTAGGCTAAGATAGAATTTGTAGATTCAAGCTTAATTTCCAAATTTGCAAAAGCCCAAGGTTTTAAGATAGAATATTTCATATTATTTTATTTGTATGATAGAGACTCAATTGTGTAATCATCTAGAGTAACAAGTGATAAGATCTTTGATTTGCTATTGAGAGATTATATTGTGATTTATTTATTCATTTGGAAATTATTTTGGCAAAAATTGTATCTTTGTTTAGAGCTTTTGTGTTTCTATATTCCCTATTTGAAGGGGATATTACATTTACCTAAACCTTGAAGGGTGTTGGGTCACTGAAAGGATGGTCCATGGATGAGGAGACAAGAAGTGCAGATGAGGAGCCAGAATTTCCCATCAAGAGTTATTGGAGAATTTGGGTAAATTATTGTAGCATCTATGCTTGTTTTCATTAGAGGGATTCATTCACCATTTACTTGAAAGGATCATATGTCTTAGTGTTTTCTACCATTTGAAGGCATTTGGAGTGAATAGGTGGATAGTTTGGAAGCTCTGTTGTTTTCTACCCAAGCTTCTTGTAGCCTAACCTCATCCTCAGGATCATACACTCTCAAAACAAACCACTCTGATACCACTAATCCAAAAATTAGAAGTTTTGGTTGACAAATAATTCAAGAACATAAAAATAGCATAGTAATAATGAATTCTCTGAGAAGAGATGTTTTATTACTCAAGATTGCAATACAACTATATGCTTATCTTTGGGAAGAGATGTTTAATTTCCATTTTAGGTTACATATTAATTTATACACATTTTTAAAGAGGTGGAGGATTTTTAAGGTCACCAATATTGATGAAGATCAATTGGTTTGAATTCCATGATTTAAAATAATACATAATTCAAGGAATTACTAGTTTTAAAAACTTACTATTTTTAGACTGCACTACTAAAATTGAAATTTGGGACACTTCCATTGTGTTTTCAAGGATAAAAATCCATTGAGTGGAGCTAATTCCATCTCACCATGTTATCCTCATCCTTATCTTTCCAACAGTTCAAATGGTGAGTCAATTAGAGCTACAGTACAAAAGTTATGGCTCCCAGAAGTTCCATCATCAAATGGGGTCGAACCATCACCCGAATTGTCACTTAAATTGTTACCAAGATCATTTATTTAATTTTGGTAATAATAATATAATAATTTCAAGATGAAAATTTGTGATATCATATATTATGACACTTGAAACCTTCATACCAAATTTCAAATCATTTGGAGCCACTGCAAAGGTGTGCCACCTAATTTTTTCAAAACACTTGGAAGGGTTTTTATCCTTATGAAGTAATAATTTTATGATTAAATTTATTGGGGTTAGATTACCTGACACTTATAATATATTCACCAAATTTTATGTAATTTTTATTCATAATGGTAACTTATGAATCATTTTTGTTAGATTGTGTCACTTTCCTAGTTTTTAGATAGTTATTTACCTTGTGGTAAATATGAGTTAAGAAATGGGTTACAAAGTTTGGATAAGTGATATAAAATGTATTATAAAATATGTTTTTAAAAATTAAACTCAATCAAATAAACATTGGTAAACTTATGGTATTTGTTTAACTATCATTTAGCTTCAAAATGTCATATGCCTAGTCAATAAACAATTATTTTCCTTGTAGTAAAGTTGTGATAATTATTGGGTTACAAAATTTTATGGGATTATATATAATTTATTTATCATGATATTTTAAAAATTTAAGTCATTGGGTAAAATTTGTCAAATTTATCTTATTTTTGGTAATTGTCATTCAATCTAAAAATGTCATTTGTGTAATCTATGAAACTTGACAAGATTATTATTTAGTTATGGTAAGAGTTAGAAATATTTGGTGAGATGATACAAAATGTACTATAAACTATGTGGTTAAAATTTCATATCAATTTAATAAAATTAAGTTAATTTATGATAGTTTTGGAAATTTTTATACAACCTAAAAATGCCACCTCTGTATCTAAGAATCGTTAGTGAAAATTTTCCATTTAGTTAAAAAAATTGAAATATTTAGAAATATTTTACATTATGTGGATGTTATGTAAGTTTAATATACACCGCATGAATATTATGATTTCAATAGGAATACAATATTTAAATAGAATGGGATTTTTGCAGAGAGGGATGAGATGTGAATGAATAAAACTCTCCAAGGATATAACAAAGAGTTGTATCAATTTAAGAAGAGTTTTATGAGAGTCTAAAACTATTTCATGTAAATAATAATCCTATATAATAATGTGTGAGAGTGTGTGTGAGTGTTATTTATAGTGTGAATGTATTCCACTCTAATGTTTTTATTATTAATGTAATGAAGATGTATTGAGTGTGTCATGTCTAAATAAATGCTAATGTGTGACCATCAGTGAATGTGTAGCCATAAAAACACAAATATAAAGTTAGACCTTAATTGGTCACTTTATTATTCCTTAAACCATTTGGTATTATATCAATGTTTTTATTTGCATGTTGTGTGTGAAACTCCTATATGAGTTAGTTGCAGGTTGTGAAAGAGAAGTCTATTACAAATTTTGAATGAGAATCTTGCATAAGTTATTGCAGGTGTGAGATAAGTCATACAATTTGAGAGGAAGTTTAAGAGGCTATATTTTGAGTCTTTTTTAGGTTGTGAAATAAAGTCTTGCTTGTTGATGAGATATGACACACAAAGGAAGAAGATCACCAAAAGTAGAAGATTTGATAGAGATGTTGAAAAGATTATAGGCAAGACATGATATGATATGAGAGACTTCACATAGTGGTCTTATTATAGGTAGTAGTGAAGATAATGAATAATAAATAATGGTGGGGTTGATTTCCCTACATATGAGAATATATGCTTTGTAAAGGTTCCAAGTAAGTAGAGGAAAAGATTCCATTAGAAATAAAAGATCAAAAAATGTCATGGTGAGGGAAAGATGCAAGTCTACTTGTAATTTTATTGTTTTTTAAAGTAAAGAGAGCATTCATAAAATCTTAAAATGGATAACGAAGATAATTTTTTTTTTTTTTAGATGATAATAATTAATACCCCATAAGGGTAAAGACTACATGTAATAGATCATGCATAAGTGAAACTATGTATTGGAGATATCTCCAAGTGAGGAAACAAGTAAAAGGAAACAAGAAGTTTAGTGGATGGGAACTATGATTTCCATGTTTTTGGGTTATTTTGTGCACCAAAAATTGTAGCAAAAGTGGTTGAAGAAGATTCAAGTGATGAGGATTGAGAGATATAATAAGAATATTATCATGAATGGAAATATGAATGGGAAGTTATCATGTGAATATCTTGAGACTACTTTGATAAGTATCATGAAGTATGTATATGTAGATAAGATGGCTGTCTTGGAGGAAAACAAGGTGAGGTTTCCATGTGAAAATCACAAGTCGATTTTAGAAAAAATAAGATGAAAGTGAGTTATGAGCATCCCATAGAGGAATGAATCCTAATGTAAGATGATATTAGTTGAATCAGAAGGAGACCCATTGTTTGATTATGGGAAAGATTTTTTAGTATCCTAAAGTGGGAAGAATCAAAATCACCTCTGATGAATCATGGAAATGCAAGTCTATTATATTTTAGAGGGTATAATATTTAAGGAAAACCAAGGAAATCTACATGTTTCTATATATATATAAAATATAGGTGAATGAAGATATCATCCATGAGGAGTTGTACGTTTATAGGAAGGAAACAATAGAGGTGGAATAATTTAAAGTTAATGCACATAAGGATATTTTGATTATAGACCATCCATTTGGTGGAGATAAAAAAATGAGTAGATGATAGCCATGATGGTTTTTTGAATGGACCTTTGGGAGTCCATCATGAGGGAGAAATATGTAAGCATATTATGAGTAGTATAGAAGACCTACACAACATGTCCTTGCATAGTGAATAAGAGATGGAAGAAGTGACTATCAAAACTCTTGATTCAACTAATATGAAATGTGAAGGCACACAAAAATATATGTATATAGATATTGTTTATATGGTTCTACCATAAGGACTAAAATATGAAATTAGTGTTTGATATGTGGAATAAAACCACATAGATGTTTAAGGAGATACTCTTATGAGTCAATAAGTGCATTGTCTTCATATGGACTAGGAGAGTAAAATATCCTTTGAATGTGACATGGAGGAGATGAAAGAAGGTGAAATAAATCAAACTCAAGATAATATAAAGAATTTGAGAAGTGAAGAGTATCTGTCACATTAAAAACAACAAAATTGAAGAGGCTCTGAAAATCCCATGCTTAGTGAGAATCAAGATAATAGAATATGAGATAAAGTGAAACAAGATCTCTTTATTATATCAACCAATAAAGTTATGAATATGGAAGAGGCATTAATGGGGACTATTGATCCTATTGGTTCTAAGTTGTACACCTCTCTAATCCATCCTTGCACACTTTGAATTAATGTGGCAATTAATGATGAGAAACCCACTAGTATGTCATTATAGTTGAGGAAGGGTTGGACATAAAAAAAATGACCAGACTCAGAAAATGACTGAGAGTCACTGACAAAGGGTATGGCTATCTCCCTGCTACTTTTGGCTCTACATGAACTAAGGTGAGAGAGCCTATGGGGTGGCTTTCTCACATAGAGGGACTTTGAAATTCAATCTCTATAGAGTTTTTTGGCACAAGGGACAAATATGAATAGAGCATAACCAACATTTGTATAATTCACCCATGAAGGGTTGTCACATGAAATGCAAAAAATGATATAAGTCATACACATGCTACTAAAGATAGATGAAATTGTGACTTTAATCTTCATTTTGAAGAATCTTCACTATCAAAGGGACTAAATAAAGGATTTTAATAATAGGATTTAGATCAAAAACTAAAAACACATTCCAAATAGGTGAGATATTATATGTTTAAAATATAAATAATATGTATAGTATGAAATTGATGTATTATTTTTTGGGTAGGATAGGGCAGAACAAGTTAGATAATTAAAAGGAGGGTGGGTGGCATGCTGGTGGTTTCCAAACACTACGGTATCTAGCAGTATTTCATGACAATGTTCCTTAGTAAAGATGCAAAAAAAATTTAAATTCAAGGAAATGATAAACACCAAATGATCCCTGAGAGGCTAGGATATACACTAAAACTAGAATCTCAAATAATTTCTCCTACTAAATTCATAAACCCAAGGTGACCTTAAAAATTATTCAAAAACACATCTCCAAATATAACCATAGAGAGGGATTTATAACCTAGGTACATGCTTAGATTGACAACCAATAATGAATATAGACCCAAATATCCAATCAATAAAAGATGTAAAACATGTTATTTCATTTCATTAACAAGATATAATAAACAACCATAAATATTTTCCAGTGACTTGAAAATAAATATTACATACATCAACACTTAAAAATGCTACCATGGGGATAAGCATGGTGATATTCATAGTTTGAAAAGGGAGACACAAACATTATCTCAAAGATTTATAATGGTTTTATATATGCTACCACCTTAACAAGAGAGATAAAATCTACACACAATAATTGATCCTAGAAAAATTCTATAGAACCTAGACTTGGAGAAAATGGATGCCTAAAATGACCTACAACAACCAAAATCCAACAAAAACCTTAGAAAAAGGAAAAATCCCATATTTATACATTTTTAATCCTTTTCAAATATGGAATTATAGGTTGTAATTTTCAAAAACTACATAACAAGATTTTCTAGTCCCATCAAGATGTTCCCAGATAAAAAATGCCTTTTATTATGCCTAATATCCTTGCCAATTTTTCAAGAGAAATCATTTTTGAAACTACCTCTACAAGGAATGATGAGGAATTGAAACCACCTAGAGATGATTTTGAGTGCTTGCTTGCATAGTTAGAGGGAGAAAAACATTTGAGGAGACAAACAGACTTTGTTCTCAAGTTAAACCACCTAAAGATGCTCCTTTACACTTGCTTGGAAGGTGAATTTCATGGTAGAGGCTAGACAAACTTTTTTTCTATGTGTAACTTATTAGATATGATGGTGAATGTTTTCTACATAACTATAATCTCTTGGACAATTGCCTTTATTTTTTGTTCATGCCATGGAATAACTTATTATTGTAATGATGGCTTGAGAATGATTCAATTATGACATGAAACATAAAATGAATCATGATCATGAATAGAAATAATCAATCTAGAATAGATCATGGAGCTTATTTTGTGATTTGACTTATTGTATGACTAATATAAAGCTATCAAGTTTAACTTTTAGACCAAATATTTCCATATACTAACATTTGGCACACCACATCAGATTTAACTAGGCATCTATAGGCTCTAAGAGTGACTAGTGGATTTAGTCTAGAAAATTGTCACATCCTCATGTAATTAGGGTAATTTTAAAATTTTACCTTGGATTGCATCATTAGATCATCCTTTATCAAGAAAACATGAACTTAGATCATGCATGAGATGATCAATTTCTAGATTTATGGCACACAACTATGACATTTGGCATTTTTGCATTTTCCTATAGGATCTCTAACTTTTCAACCTTGGATACGCACCATTAGAACAAGTTGGGGTGAGAGAACATGATCCATCAGATCAAGATCTAAGGGTGGAGTGTTAATGGATACTACCTTTTACTTTTCCCTAAGGATATGCCATTTGGTAACCATATGTGCTTCCTATGTACCTTACAGATAGTCACTATTTCTTTGAGTGCCCTCATTCCATGTAGAAGTGTCTAACTTAATATTTAGTCTTATTGAACTTTAAATTGATAGTTCACACCATCATATTTTTAGGACATGCTCAAACCCTAAATCATGCCCCATAAGCCCAACACTTGTCATGCCTATGCTTGTCCTAGTTATTTTAACTATTTAGCTTTAATCATGTACCATCCAATCATCTCAATATATGTAAATTTGTGTTATTTGATCTACCTCCATTTGAAAATAAATGGCTACTTCATAGAGTCTAAATTTGACATTCACTTGATCATCTTGGACATTTGAATCCCAATCATGGCTTAAAGTTGACATATATACACCTGTATTGGAGCATTTGAATTCCAATGGATAGTCCCTATAGCTTAAATTTGACATACCCATGCCCATCAAAAGACATCCATGAGAATATCATACCTATAACTAAGAAATATTTCTTTAGGGACTTTGTTCAATGGCAATTTTGTCTGAGTCTTTTTCTTTAGCATTTCTCTTTGCTTTTACACTTCTGCTTTGGGATTTTATTTAACATAAATGTCTCGTAAAAATTATTTTAGATACTATGTTAGGACAATTGTCTTTGACAAAGTGTCTAAGATAATTTCCCTGAAGGATTTGACTTCACACTTTTCCTACAAGAATAGAGTCTTCGACCTTTTATCTTCATTAGGACAATTATTTTAGAAATTTTATTTGAAAGAATATCCTTGTAGAAATTGATCTTTAAAATTTTGATGAAGGAATTAGACCTATACACTTTTACCAAAATAAATGACACTTAGATCCTTTTTACTTTGTTGGGATAATTTATTTAGATGCTTTGTTCGAAATAATTTCCCCACAAAAATTGACCTTGGTACTTCTCCTAAAGAAATGCAATTATTTTAAACTTTTTTCTTAGGCAATATTCCCAAAGGAAATAGAAATTATATTCCACAAAAACTTTTCAAAAATTACCTTTTGATCCCTTTTAACATACCCTTATAAAATTTTGTCAAGGGCTCTTGCCTTATAAAATCACCCTTTGGCCTTTTGGAATGGCCTTTAGATTTCTTGAAAGTGCCTTTCAAACTTCATGAAAGTGTCCTCTAGATATTTGAAAGTGACTTTTATACTTTCTAAAAGTGTCCTCCATCTTCTAAAATTTTCCCTCAAGAATTTTTCAAGGGCAAAACTCCCAAAGAAAATGATGCTTTAGAAATTTTATAAAGGTAAAATGTCCCTTCTGCAAGTACATTTCAGGAATTTTACAAGGGCAAAAGGCCTAAAGGAAATGACCCCTTGGAAAAATTTCAAAGGAAAAATGACCCTTCTAAATTTTTGGAAGTTTTTTTGGTTGAAGTAAATAAGTCCTTAAAAATTCTTTTTGGATTCTTATGTAGGAAAAATGCCCAAAGGGTAAGTGCCCTTCAAACTTTTTATCCCAGACAAAAAGTTTAAAATAAATAAGACTTTTCACCTTTTCCAAAATAAAGGATTTCTTTTGGGATTTTTTTGTGGGAAAATTTACCAAAGGGAAAATTCCCTTTGGACTTTTTTCCATGGGCAAAAAGTCTAAAACAAATTGCACTTTTGTGAAACACTTAGCCCGAAAAAAATAAGACATCAAATTCCTTTGGATTTTTTTGTAGCAAATAAAATTTCCAATGAAAATAAGTCTTTGGACCTTTTATCCAAGGCAAAAGGATATAAGACTTATTTTTGTTGAACATTGTGTTCCTATAACAATCTTGAAAAAGTCTTAGGGAAAGACGCATTCATCAAGTAAAAACTAGATTAAGATAGCCAATTTTTACATGAACTTGACCTTCCAAAGGAACACTTGGAAATGTAAGTTAATATAAAGACATAGTATTTTACACTTGACAAGGGCCCAATTTATTCAATTCAATTTTGGGTAACTAACACTGGCTCTCACCCAGGGATGCATACCCCCTGTGGGTGTGCAAAAAACCATAGAACATAAGACCAAGTGTCAATCATTAGGCTATGGAGTCAAGACTTAGTAATTTTTAGAAAACATCCATGAAGGCTCAACAAAACATGGTAGACTTAACAAAAATAGATCAAGAGGATCTATAAATGAATACATGACAAAAACATAAAAGGAAATTGTACAAATAAGGCCCAAAGTAGGGTAAAAAATAATAGAAGGAAAAAACAACAAAACACTATACAATATGGTATAAAGTTAAGGACTCAATCAAAGAAGTGTTTTAGATGTCTGCCATTGATTGGAAGGTCTAGTATTTCACCATCCATATCTCTCAATAATAAAGTATGCTCTTCATTTCAATAATCAATGGAATAGGGACCCATCCACAAGGCATCAAACTTGCCATGTTTTCCTTTCTCCTCATGCTTGTTGTCCCAAAGTAGAATCAAATCATCTACTTGGAAGGTTTTTGGAGTGACCTTTATATCAAATATTTTCTTTATATTCTCCTTGAACTTAAGGTATCTTTCATGAGCTTGTCTTTGAGTTTTAAAAAGCTCAATAATCTAGTTCACCCTACTTTCATAGTGGTGGATTTTCTCATCATCCTCTAGTTGTTACATGAGCTGATAAATGGGAAACTATAAACTCATAGATAGAAATACTTGAGATATATAAATAATCTCAAAATGTTTTTTACCTATAGCACTCTTAGGCATGGTCCTGTCAGCCCACAAAGCAAACTTTAACTATTTACCCCACTTCTTATTTTTTTCTAATGTTCAGCTAATGATCTTTAACAAGTTCTTATTACTTGATTATACTTTACCACTCCCTTGAGTATTATATTTGGAGGCATAGGTCAATTCAATCCCATATCCTTTGCATAATGCCACCAATGGTTTAGATTTTAAGCTCATGGTATTATCAACATTTATCTTGATAGGGACACCAAATCTGAAAATAATTTTATTTAACAAAAAATCCATAGCTATTTGGTGTGTTTATTTCTTTGGAAGGATTGATTTGACCCATTTTGTGAAGTAATCAGTTAAAACTAGGATCTATTTATGTCTAATGTTTGATAAATTAATAATTTCTCTAATGAAATCCATTCCCCATTGTTTGAATGGGCCTTCAGTCATCACAGGCTATAAGGGAAGAGAACTTGAAGCCTTTATCCTAACAATAAAATGTTTGCATTTCTCACATCTTCTAATTATCTAAGAAATTTCTTTTAATATCGATGGCCACTAATAACCAACTCTTATAATTTTATGAACTATAACTTTAGGTGCAAAATGACCACAACAAAATCTACTATGGAAGTCTTCAATCAAGATAGTAGTCTACTATTTCAACACACATTTTAGGAAAACCCCATCTATATTATTACATGCTAGTCCATTCTTAGTAATGAGGTGTTTTTGGGACACAATATTAAGAGTTCTTCATTTATTTTTATCCAAGTTAGAGGGGAAAATCAGATTTTTCAAGTAGTAAACAATATCTCTATATCATGGAGATATGTTAAGTTGACTCAATGAATTATCAATATTAAAAATAATAGTGTTTACCTCAACAACTTGCAATTTTGTCTCAACCATAAGCTTAGACCTATCCCTATTAAGATCTTGGTGGTATGAATATCCATGTTATACTATTGTAACTTGTTAACCCACCTACACCTCTTGATGGATACTTCAATCTAAGCTAAAATTTCCTTCACCATGGTGTGTGGGACGTAGGAAATAATTTTTGAATCAAAAATATATTGCCTTAACATTTTAATAGCCTTCAAAAAATTGAAATCTTATTTATCCATGATGGTGTAGTTTAGTTTAGAACCTTGCATAGTTTTTCTAAAGAAAGCTATGGGTTGCTCATGACCTTCCTCATTCTTTTGCAACAAGATAGTAGCAATAGTATTATACGATGCAAAAGATAATACTTGGAATGGATTTATGTAATAAGGACTAGCCAAAATAGGGGTATATTTTAAATTTCCCATGATGTCACTGAACTCTTGCATGGTCTTCTCCTCCCACTTGATGGTCTAGTCATTTTTTAACATAGAAGTAATATGTAGAGTGATCTCTACAAAATTAGAAACAAACATCCTTAGAAAGTTAATCTATCCAAAGGAAGATTGAATTCCTTTTTTGGATTGTGAGATAGGCACTTTGTCAATGGATTCAACCCTTTTAGGGTCAAGCATGACACCATACTTAGACACTATATGTCCCATCAACTTGTCATTTTATACTCCAAAGTGGAACTTTTTGGGATTAATCAAAATTATAAACTCCTTGCATCGGATCAACACCTTTTTTGGATGCTCTAAATGATATTTTCTAGTCTTGGAATGCATATTGATGTCATCCTAATACACAATAATGAACTAATTAATTATCCTTGAAAAATTAACATCCATAGCTTGCTGGAATGTTGTATCAACATTCATCAACCAGAAAAACATATTCATATATACATAAATTCCTTAAGGCATTATGAACATGGTCTTAGACCTCTCGGATTCCATCACCACAACCTAGTTATAACCTGAGAAGCTATGTAAATTAGACAAAATTTATGATCCAATGACACTTTATAGTAAGTTCTCTATGTTGAGCAAGGGATAATTATCTTCTAAAGAAGCTTTGTTTAAATTCCTGAAATCTACGCACAAGTGGATGTCACCATTATTCTTTCTTATAGGGACTAAGTTCACCACCCATGATGAATACCTAAAGGATTGAATGATACCACCATGCCTTAGCTTCTTTAATTATTCCCTCAACTTGGTGGCTAAGATGGGGTTAATGGGTCTCTATTTCTACTTGAAAGGCCTGATATCATGCTATAATGGGATGACATATTGGAATAAGTCTTCCATATATGCTTTCAATTTAGAATAAAACCATGCTAAGTAAACATGGTACTTCTTTAGCAACTGCATGTAAGATTTTTTCTTTGTTTCACTCAAGTGAGTACCTAGCCAAACCTTTCTTGGATTCTCATGAGAACCCAAGTTAAACTTAGTCATGTATTTTGATATAAATAAGTCTCTCAACTTGATTCTATCTGTTCCATCAAAACACACTTCTAAATTGACTAGTCCTCTTGGGATTGTGTTTATCTTCAACTCAATGATGTCAAGGTTAGTTTTCGATCATTGACTTAAACCATAGATCCTAGGTTTATGAGCTGATCATGGAACTTAGCTTCATAATTCATAAACCTCTTAATCTATTCATCATCATCAAATACCTACCAATGATGAATATTATTTGGGATTCAAGGCCTACAAGCACCTCCACTTAATATTGATAGTGAGGGATCATATCTACAATGTAAAGCTCAACACCTAGCCATGTAAATATATCAGGTTATTGGTTAAAACCTCTATCATGATCACACAGATTAAATGCATCAAAAAATTCAAGCATGTCTCAAACAACATTCTGATACTATGTTAACCTTTTAGTTTTCATGGAAAAATCACTATAAAATTTCTTCACCACTAACACATAATCACCTTGATGATCAATCATATGATTCTATATTCATAGACAATCATTAGACCAATCAAGAGTTCTTCATAGTTAGTAGTATTGTTAGTGCATTCAAAATAATACTAGAAAGAAAACATAAAACATTTACCATTGGGGGCATAAAAGACAACCCTACCTCCATTTCCAAGATTGGAGCAAGCCCCATCAAATAAAATCTTGCAAATGACATTTTCTTTGTCAGATTTAACTTTAAGAACAATGGGGTATTCACTAATATCAACATTCCCAACAAAGTTACCAGCTCAATATTCATGTACAACACTTCATTGAGAGTATGTTTTGGATCTTCAATCACATGTAGCATCTTTGTCTCTATAAATTCTAACCATCTTATCCTCAGAAGGAATGGTGGTGTAGGAAAATTCCATCTGTACACTTCCACCCATGTTAGTATCCTATTTACATGATAATAACATCCCTTATTTGGGTAGGCAGTCTACAACTACCACATTCATGCTCAAGTACTTACCAAGATGAGCTACCAACTATACCACCATCCCCTTAACTTGTCCAACAAATATAACCTCTCATGAGTCCATGGCATAACACTTGTCAAAGGTTGATGTGATCTTCACTCCAAGTTCATTCAAGACACCCAAGGGCATCACATTACAAGACGTTCTAGAATCAAAGATGTAGTTGTGAACTATCATACCATTGATAAAGAAGGTCATATAAAATGGATCCACATTTCACTGACTTTCCATTAATTTAGTCCCTAAATAAACCTCCAGAGTAAGTTCAACAACCTCTTCTAATTTTTCATCTTCTTTTGTGGGTGCTTGGGGAAACTCAACTTCATTTGAAGTTGAACTTTCACCAAATTATAAATATTCAAAGGCCCTCTTCCTATGTTTAATTAATGTTAATAACTCAACAAGTGTCATGGTGATTTTTATTTGACTCAACACTTGAGCCATATTACACACACTATACTGAAGAAGAGGTGGATTTGGTGGAAGGGTAACAATGCCTTCAGATAGAATATAGTCATTTAAGGTCTAAATTGGAGGAGGTTAGGGTGGATTTGAAACTTTGACAATAGCCTTCAAAGGTGGATTTTGTTTGAGCTCATTTGTACCCTTGGGTATGCTGACAACATGGGTGTTCTATTGCTCTTAGTAGGAGCACCTCTAGGTTTAGTATCTTGGTCCATGGGTGTTATCTCGAAAGCTTCTAGGACTATTGTAATGTTATTTGCTTCCTTACTTGCATTCCCTATCTTTGAATTTACAGGGGTAGTTTTTTTAGGAGTGGCCCTTGGTTGCCTACTTCCCAATTTATATTCCTTCTTTTGGGTAGCTATTGCATTAATTAATGTTATATGTTTTCAATTGATGGATTTACCCTAGGATATTTCTTGATAATCATAGAACATAATAAATTAAAATAATGAATGGGTATTTCATATTCTTGTGCCACGTTAGCATCACAAGCAAAATAAAAATTTGGGAAACTCTCCATTTTGATAGTTTTATAAACTTGATCAAACATAGTATTAGTTAGTAATTCCATGGAGGTAGTTGATTCACTCTAAGGTCTTTGACAATCAAACATAAAAATATCATATTTAGATGATGCATAATAAGGTTCATCTATATCTTCATCAAATTGTTTAGTAGTATCACATTAAGGGTGTGGTAATAATCACTTATCACACCAATCAATATCAAAAATAGAATTCACAATATTTACCTTGGCATTTAAAGAATAAATCATCTCCTTTCCAAACCCTCTATTCTATTTTGTTTCCATTTTATCTTCACATACAAACATCTTTCCTCTGTCATTATCTTTATGGTGTAAATTAGGCCCCCTTTGTGCTTGATTTGGATTTATATCTCATTCGTAGACACCTAAGGGACCCCCTTTTCATCTCTTTCCAATTTGTATGACATTTATTTGATAGTACAGGGCAAAATTTTAACAATTTACTCTAGGTTACTATCTTCATGGGTTGTGTATTTTTTGATTAACCAATTTGACATTATCCCACTTATTCAAGGGCTTTCCCATAGCCTTGATGTTGTTTTCAATCTAGATGTCCATATTAAATTCTAAATATAGGTTAGTGGGAGCCTTATCTCTCAATAAATACATAGCCTTGTTATCAAAGGTATCATAGTAATTTATTAAGCATGTTGTGTCACTAGGCCTGATGTTTTTGGGAAGTTGCATCATAGTTTTGTTAAATTGAGTGTTGAAATCTTACACATACTCATTAAGATTCTTCTTGATATTTTTAAATTCAGCCAAGAGAAACCTTGAATCAATCCTAGCACCATAATAGATTCTTAAAAAAATGCATCTCTTCCCATGAATCAATGCATCTAATGAGAAAGTAATTAAACCATTCTTGATCATATTCCTCCAACATGTGTAAAAAACAACTTTATGCACACATACTCATACTCAATATCATAATATTCAATCATATATTGTAAGGCCCTTAGATGTTGATCACCACTCATTGCATTATTCCTTTAGAATTTTGGGAGGCATTTCATAACTTCATTTGGGACTTTATTACTATAGCCTTCCATATCATCAAAATTTATGGGTTTAAATCTAGGAATGTGGAATGCAAGATGTGTATTCTCCTCTTGGTCCTTATGCCTCATGATTGGTTCAATAGGATGTTAAAGAACAAATGTAAAAGGGATGTAAGGTGGTGAATGAGGTTGATCAAACTTGGGAGGGAATCCATCTAGTTGATGAGCTAGAAAATAAATAGGACTATGTGTTTTAGAATCAATCGAAGAGTTATGATAGTCCTCAATGATAGGGGGGTTAACAAATATCTCAAGATTATTAGGATCTTGATGGTCTTAAGTAGCTAAACTTTTCCCTTTAATAGGCCTTTAGATTTGTCCCCTTTTTCTTTGAGGAATAACTATGGGTGGTATAAGTTTATTTCATGGGTTATCTTTGAAAGATGATCTTAGTCCTTCCAGCTTTGCAAATAAGAAGGTACTCAAAACTAAAAGTTATCAAATATCCAGAATAGGCACTAATCTTTCTTGAAACTAAAAAATATCATCAGAGTCACCACTAGAAACAAACTTATAAAATAGAATAGTTTACAAATTATTGTGATACAAACTAAAATTAAACTTGATAAAGCTTAATGAAATGGATAAAAATATGCTACAATTTTCAAAATAATGTTCAAAAGGTATAAAACACCTTTCAACATGCAATGTTAATAATTCCTTTAATAGACTTAGAAAAATTTGAATTGTCAAACCTTAAAAACTTATTGGCACATCCCAATTAGAGTGATGTGATTTTGATAGCCAAAATAGTCAGATTAATGTAGTAACAATAGATAACTTCATAAGATGGAACATTCATAGCTCTGTACAAGAATTTTTGACAACACAAGTGACCAAAAGTTTAGTTCAGTCCCAAATAATGATGCTAGAAGAGTGTTGGTTACTATTTGTACACCTTTATAATTTGACCTTGCATACTTTGAATAAATTTGGTAAATAATGATGAGAAACCCCATAGTATGTTATTATAGCTGGGGAAGGGTTGGACATAAAAAGGACTAAACTGATAAAATGACTATGAGGCACTAACAAAGGGTATGGTTAGCTCCCTACTACTTTTTCTCTACCTGAACTAAGGTGAGAGAACTTATGGGGTATCTTTCTCACATGGAGGGATTTTTCAATTAAATCTTCATAGGGACTTTTGGCATAAGGGATAAATATGACCATAGCATAACCAATGTTTTCAAAATTCACCCATGAAGGGTTGTCATATGAAATGCACAAATTCTCTAAGTCATACACAAGCTACTAAAGATAGATGAAATTGTGACTACAATCTTCATTTTGAAGAATATTCAATATAAAAGGGACTAAATAAAGGATTTTAATACTAGGATTTAAAGCACAAACTTCAAACACATTCCAAATAGGTGAGATATTATGCATTTACCATACAAATAAAATGTATAGTATGAAAGAGATGTATTATTTATAGGGTAGGATAGGGTAGAACAAGTTGATAATTAAAAAGAGGGAGGGTGACATGTAAGTGGTTTTCAAATAGTAGGGTATCTAGAAGTATTTCATAGTAATGTTCCTTAGTAATGATGTAGAAAAAATTTCAAATGAAAGGCAATGATAAACACCAAATGATCCTTGAAAGACTAAGACATACATTGAAACTAGAATCTCAAATACATTATCCTACTAAACTCATAAACCTAAGGTGCCCTTAAAAGATATTCAATAACACATTTCAAAAAACAATTGTAGAGAGAGATTTATAACCTAGGTACATGCTCAAAATGACAGCCAATAATGAACACATACCTAAATATCCAATAAGCAAAAAGTGTAAAACATGTTATCACATTTCATTAATAAGATGCAATAAAGAACCATAAATATTTTCTAGTGACTTGAAAATAAATATTACAGACATCATCACCTAAAAATTCTACCATGGGGACAAGCATGGTGAGATTTCTCTTGTGACAAGGGAGACATAAACATGCTCTCAAAGCTTGCCAATGGTTGTAGAGATGTAACCACCTTAGCAAGAGAGACAAAAGATACACACAACAATTGATCCCAAAAAAATTATGTAGAACCTAGACTTGGATAAAATCGATGCCTAAAATGACCTACAATAACCAATAGAAAACAACAACCTTAGAATAAATGACAAAGCCCCTATTTATACATTTTTAATCCTTCTCTAATCTAGACCTATCCGTTATAATTTTCAAAAACTACATAACAAATTTTTTTAGTCTTATCAAGATGCTCACAGTTGGAAAATGCCTTATGCTACACCTAATATCTTCACCCATTTTTCAAAAAAAAATCATTGTTGTGACTACCTCTACAATGAGTGATGAGGACTTGTAACCACTTATATATGCTCTTGAGCACTTACTTGCATAATTAGAGGGAGAAAAACATTTGAGGATCTGAAAAGATTTTATCCTCAACTCAAATAGCCTAAAGATGCCCCTTTACACCTGCCTAGAATGTGAATTACATGGTAGATGTTGAACAAACTTTATTTCTATGAGTAACTACCTGGAGAAGTCAGTGAATAATTTATTGCACAATTGGAATTTCCATGATAACTGCCTTTATTTTTTGTGCATGCCATGGAACAACCTATTATTTTAATGATATCTAGGGAATGATTTAATTTTTACATGAAATAAAAAATGATCCATAATCATGATTGGAAATATTCGCTTTGAATAGCTCATGGAACTTCTTCTATGCTTTGACTCATTTTATGACTATGAAAGATCCATCAAGTTTAACTTTAATACCAAATCTTCCCACATACCAACATTTGACATGCCACATTAGATTCAACCTAGCATTCATAGGCTCTAAGAGAGACTAATGGCTTTAGTCTAGACACTTGTCACTTCTTCATGTAATTTGGGCCCTTTAAGGAGTCTACCTTGGATTGCATCATTGGATAATCCTTTCTTGAGAAAACATGAGCCATATATCATGTGTGAGATGATCAATTTCTAGCTTTATAGCATGTAGCTATACCACTTAGCATTTTTTCATTTTACTATAGGATCCCTAAATTTTTAACCTTGGATACACACTATTAGATTTGGCTAGGGAAAGCAAACATGCTCCATCAGATCATGATCCAAGGGGTAGAGAATTAATGGATATTTCCTTTTACTTAGCCCCAAGGATATGCCACTTGTCAGCCCTATAGGATTATTGTGTACCTTGCAGATAATCACCACTACTTTCAGTACCCTTATGCCATGTGGAAGAATCTCACTTGATTTCAAGTCCTATTGAATTATCAACTTTTAGGTCACACCATTAGATCTTTGGGACATTTTCAAATCTTACATGATTCACCATGAGCCCAAAACTTATCATTCTTGTGCTTATCATAGGTTCCTTTAACTATCTAGCTTTGATTATACATTGTTGGATCATCTCACTCTATGCAAATGCATGCTATTGGATCTACCTCCATTTCAAAATAAATGTCCACTTTATAGGGTCTAAAATTAATGTTTTCATAGCCATTCTATACATTTGAATCCCAATGACTACTTACCATGGCTTAAAGTTGACATTTACACATCTATCTTGGAGCATTTTAATTGCAATGGCTAGTCCCTTCATCTTAAAGTTGATGTTTACACACTCATCAAAAGATAAGGTAATTTGTTCTATGGAAATTTTATCTGAGTCTTTATCTTTATCATTCCTATTTACTTTGACACTTCTAATCTAGGATTTTATTTAACACAATTATCCTGTAAAAATTCTTTTAGATATTCTACCAGGACAGTTGTCTCAAACAAAGTGTTTGAGATAATTTTATTGAAGGATTTGATTTCACACTTTTAATACAAGAATTGAGTCTTTGGCCTTTTGTCTTCATTAGGATAATTATTTCAAACATTTTTTTGAAACAATTTCCTTGAAAAAATTGAGCTTTGCAATTTTGCTAAAGGAATTGGACCTTTGCACTTTTATCGAAAGAAATGACATTTATCTATTTTTACCTTTTTGGGAGATTTATTTTAGACATTTTGTTTGACACAATTTACCTATAGAAATTAACCTCAATACTTCTCCTAAAGAAATGCAATTCTTTTGGACTTTTTTCTTGGGAAAAATACCCAAAGGAAATAGGACTTATACTCCATATCAACATTGCCAAAATTATATTTCAATCCCTTTGAACATACCCTTAGAAAATTTTATCAAGGGTACTTGCCCTACATAATTTCCCTTTGGCCTTTTGGAATGGCCCTTAGATTTATTGAAAGTGCCTTTAGAACTCCATGAAAGTGCCTTTCAAACTTCATGAAAGTGTCCTTTGGGTCCTTGAAAGTGCCTTTTATACTTTCTAAAAGTGTCCTCCATATTCTAAAAGTGCCCTTTGATAATTTTACAAGGTAAAATGCTTGAAGGAAATGATCCTTCAAAATTTTTGTAAAGGCAAAATAACCCTTCTGCAAGTACCCTTTGGGAAATTTTCAAGGGCAAAACGCCCAAAGGAAATGACCCTTCACAAATTTTGCAAAGGAAAAATTACCTTTCAAACTTTATAGAAATACCTTTGGCCAAAGTAAATAAGTCCTTACAAATTCTTTCAGGCTTTTTATGCAGAAAAATGCCCAAAGGGTAAGTGCCCTTCAAACTTTTTTCTATGGATAAAAAGTCTGAAACAAATAAGACTTTTAACCTTTTCCAAAATAAAGGATTTCTTTCATGATTTTTTTGTAGGAAAAATTCCCAAAGGTTATGTTCCCTTAGGACATTTTATTGTAGACAAAAAGTCCAAAAAAATGACCCTTTGGCCCTTTTGTGAAACACTTATCCTAAAACAAATAAGATATTGAATTCTTTTATATTTTTTGTAACAAAAAAAATGTTTGATGAAAATAAGTCTTTAGACCTTTTATCTGATATAAAAGTCTTGAAGACCTATTTCCATCAGATATTGTGTTCTTTCAAAAAGATCAAAAAGGTCTAAGGAAAAGACACATTCACCAAGAAAAGACCAGATTAAGACTTAGCCAAATTTTACATGAACTTGACCTTCCAAAGGAACACTTTTAAATGGAAGTTAAGCTAAGGACATAGTCATTTACACTTGACAAGGGACCAATTACTTTAGTTCAATTTTGGCCACTAACAAAGACTAATGTTTATAAATTGATTTGTGACTATAGTAGTGTGTATGTGTAGAAGTAGAGAGAATGGAGGCATTAAAAGAGGCCTCCAAGATGAAGATTTGAAGATAGAAGTTATAAATTATGCACTTAGGAAAGAAAGTGAAGAGGATTAGTTGATTTACATATCAAGCAAATCATTCAAAGAAGAATATGATGTTACAACAGATATGGAGAGGTTGTTTGACATGTCAATGTGGAGAACAAGAGATGAGAAGGTAAAAACTATCCTTGATGTGGTACTATAGGCTATGGATTATGATTTAGATGGCCAAATGTATGTTGAGTATACTATAATGATATTGTAATTGAAAGAGGAGATGAAAACTATGAGAGAAGATCTTAAAATAGAGAAGAGTGATCCAGAAATAGGTTGAATATTGAGTAGCTAGAGCTAAGAGATATATAAGAGGATGTGGTTGGTAAATGGTAGGTTTATGTCCATAATGGAGAGTGAGATTAAATAAAAATCATCTTGGTGGAGGTGGTCAGATGAAGGTGGGTTTCAATACACAAGAAGATGGAGAACAGAAAATATGAGCCTTTGGTAGAGGAGGATAGACTATGGTGGTTCTAATATTATAAAGGAAGGAGACTATGGTTGGTCTAACCCCCAAAAAGGATGAGTGAGGAGAGATAATAAATATATGGAAAGGAGTAGAGGAAAGAAGAGGAAAACTAAATTAAAACTAGAAATGAGGAGTTATAAATGGAGGAAAAAGTGTAAAAATTTGTTAAAGTACCTAGTGTGTAGGAAGGGAGAACCACGACCATCATAATTCATGGTAAAAAGAGTTGTTTTACCACTTATCCCATCTATTTGAGAAGTATCTCACATTTTATGTACCTTTGGTTTCTAATGGAAGAGCATCCAAGGGTTTGTACAATATTACATCAACCAAAAAATAGAGTTTCATGTTTTTATTTGAGGTTTTGGATTGTGGTATTTTTGGTGTGAGTTTTTAAAACTCTTATAATGATGTTACAAAATTATTCTTTGGATTTAGGAAAAGTGTAAATATGTTTCATATATTATTTTAGTCTATGTGGTTTTTTTATACATAGATACTTGTCAAAAATGATTATTTAATTGAGATATTAATTATATGATGAATTTTTTTGAGGTCATATCACATAACACTTACAATATATATATCAAGTTTTAGACCATTTAGAGTTACTTCATAAAATTAATAATTATTTATTTTAGGCTATGCCTATTGCAATTAATAAGAGGTCTATTTACTTGTAGTAATTGTTAGCATCAAATTATGCACCCTATGATAATTATTTCATCTCCTATAATCTAATGCAACATGGAGTCATCTCTGAATCTTGTGGGAGAGATGAATCTATAGTATTATAAGGGCCAACTCTCTAGATTTTCATGGTAATTCTTCCAAAATACTCTAACAACTTGATAATGAAAAGAGTTTAAGTAACACAACTAAAACAAATAAGAGGTTATACACCAATGTAATTTTTGCCTGACACTTGACTGAAAATACTACAACTTGATAATGAAAAGAGTTTAAGGAAAAGAACTAAAACAAATAAGAGGTGATACACCAATGTAATTTTTGCCTCACACTTGACTGAAAATACTACTTGAAGATGAACAATGTGCTATTTACACAAGACTCACAACTTTAAAGTTGTCATTGCATCTATGTTTCACAAACTAAATTTAACAAGGTAAATGATTATTATGAAGGAAATGAATGAAACAAAAGTAATAAATTAAATGATAAATTATAATATTTATAAACTTTGAAGGAATAATAGTAAGGACCTCTAACAACCATCTATTTACAACTTAGTAGACCATCAAGAGTGCAAAGCTAGCAAAGACAACTTCACTAAACTAGACCAACATGATTCAAGTTATGACATAATATTTAAATGTATAAGTGGAATAAAAACTTGTATTATTTAGTATATATTTTATATGTACAAATTGGGCTAGATTTTCCCCATCAACCAATAGAGGTTGCTCAAAACAAGCCAAAATAATGCATATTTATAGCCCAAAGAGAGAGAACAAGCAAGAGGAAGTCCAAGGGACACTTGGAAATATGTACATATAAAAATTGGAGTTAAATTTTCATGTTAAACAAGGGTGAGGTGATCCATGACAATTTATGTGGTACACTTGTCTAAACAAGTCATAAAGAAGGTGAAAAGTGGCACAAAACTGCCAATTTTGCACAAAAAATTGCCTACTTGAGTAGCCTTCCAAAAATACTCTTTTCTCTACTAATCCTAAAGTACGATGATTTTAAAGGATAGGATGGGTTACAAAAAACATCATCCATGCATTTTTTTATTCTTTTATCACTCTTACTACTATGGGAATGCATAATCATCTTAGGTAGTTTCAAAAGTGCTCATTTCATGCACCCTTACCACTTGGCACACCAAACCTTCAAAACCTACTAAAAAATATATAAAATATGTGGTATAACACATTTAAAGGCCTTAAAAATAATTATTTTCAATAAAAAACCTTTAAAAATCCCTCTTTACCACTTTTCATCACTTTACCTCAAAGTTCACTACTTGGCTTACTAGAGTGGCAAAAAGTGAAAGCCTATTTAGAAAAATTAGAATAATTTTCATGAGATTAAATTAATTTTTTTAGTTATCTCAAGTTTATATATTCCTCTTTAAACTTATTTCATATTTTAACTCTCTCTACAATTCACACACTATTAAAAATGGTGAAAGCAAGCCCTTTTCTCCCCTTTTCTCTATGGATCCATACAAGTAATTTAAATTTTTAGAATCATAGGAATGTCCTCTATAAATTTAATATTATTTCAATTGTAAAATTTTTTCATCTTAGTTCACCTTTTTCATGATTTCTACCATTGAGTCTACTTAAGGGTCTTAAGAGGGTTTAAGAGGTTATTTGGTCTTAAGGATTATTCATAAAGTTATTACATTGAACACTCCTTATAATTGAAATTTTATCACCTCAAGTATTTAATTACACTAACCCAAAATCATTTAGGTTCAATTTAAATGTTTAGATAAGCTACAAGCACAAGAAAGTGGCCTTCGAATGGGATTCTTGCATTCCATGATGGTTCTAGCACATTTGAGCTTTAAATAGGCATTTCTTGGTGTTTCCATGTAAACCAAAATAAATATCACATTTTAAATTGACCAATTGAAATTTTTAATCAATTTTTAAGGATTTCCAAGAGACCAATTTGGAATTTGCTTTGCTTTGCTTTGGGAGAGGGGTTTTACCTTGCCAAGCAACCTGTTTGCTCCTTGTGGACCAATATATGAAATTTTTTGACTTAAATTGAATCACAGAGTGTTATTTCATCATATTTTACCCTAACAAAATTTAAAAAATCATTATAATTCCCTTGGAAGTGTGGATTTTGAGTTGACACCTTGTTTGGGGTTGGGAAAGCATGTTTTCCCACTAGACCTTCATGCAAATCTCTTTGTGTGGACCAAAAAATTGATGTAAAGACCTTATATTTTGGTTTTTTATGTTACCATATGTGTCTCCTATAGATATACATTACCTCTTGTGCTCAAACTTAGTGAAAGCCTCTTATTAGCAAGATTTCCCAAAACTAGTCTTTTTCTTGCATGCATGGACTGAGGTAAATCTGAGACAAAACAATGATTATTAGGCCTATTAATCCATTAAAATTTAATATTTTAAGATGTATATGAGGTAATTATTATAATTTTTACCAATTTTTTAATATATTTTAAGTCTAGGTACCAAAACCAACTCGATATTCCCAAAAAAAGTCACAAAACCCTATTTTTTGCATGTTTTTATCCATACTGACCTATAAATTATATTTTATTGAAAATTTAAATGTTTATTACTCTTTAAATTTTATCCTAATGTTTTTATCAATTCTTTTTAGCTTTAAAAACATTTATAAAACTTATTTTTATTTGAAAACCCCTTTTTGCTCTTTGGAATGAGACCTAGGCAAGCTAACTATACAAATTGTGTCAACTTTGTCTATAATAAAGTGGAATTAGAGTTTTATTTTAATTCTATTGGAATATAATCACCTATACATGATTATATTTTACCATCCTATTAGTATTGAGACCTTGTCATGGAATTTGAGACAACTCTGCTCCCTTAAAACCTCATTAATTGAGGTAAACCCTGTCCCTGTTTGGTTCTCCTTTAGAATATGGAGGATTTGATCATGATGAATATATGTTTGACATGGATATTATTAGGTAATATATAAATTTTTTAATTTATATTCACTTTAAGGATACACATGATGTTTAAAACAAACATCTACCTCACTTCCCTCATATCCTCTCAGCTATGTTCCTTATGGCTTTAGGGGCCTATACGCTAGTAATAGTCTTGTGTGTACACTTTGGTGAGATTTTCAAGCTTAAAAAAGTATATAAACTCTTTATTAGTCTTCACACTTTCATATTCTCAACATTTCACCTCATTTTCATACCCAAATTGGACTCTAAAGGCTCCATTCTATCCTTGACTAAGACTAACCCTCATAAATAGGCTATAGGTTGTTTTGGAACATTTGGATCATGCTTAGTAGCTTTATAAGACCTAATAAGATTTAAATTTTCATCATAGGCCTCAAAATATGATCTAGATTCATCATTGATTCCTTAAACACCATCTCCTTATGACAATCTTCAAACACTATTTTCATTTCCTACCTTGGCATGTAGGTGCTTATCTCAGTCAGGCCTGTAAGTTATCCTTTAGGCTATTTTAAACTTGTAGGAAGTATTTGGGTCACCAAAAACTTGATAGGTCTTTATTACAAACTAATGGAGGTTTTGGACACCTTTAATATTAAAAAAAAAACTTCCTTACCTAATTCTTTAGATTCATCTTTAAAACCTTTACCTCTGTCTATACAAGGTTGTAGGTGACCAAATGGAGCTTGATTTCTCATTATAAGTTAGATTTTATTCAAAAATCACAAGTATACCCAAATTATTGGTGTAATTTATTTTAGAAACCCAAAACAATGGTAATATTGAAAAAAGTTGACCCAATGCTTAACAAGCTAATTGTAGTTATGAGCCTTCCCTATTATACATATAGGGTATAGGCCTAATGGGTCATTTTCATCAATTTTACTCCTTTTCATGCCAAATTTGCTTATAGTGACCTTTTAAAGGGTTTTTAGTGGTTTCCTCTTATTATAAAATGTTTATAACCTACAATATGTCTTGTATAGGGTACTCTTGAAAATCCTATAGATAACACTACCTATCTTTAGTACCTTTTTGTCATTTTGGATGGGATCAAAATCTATCTTCCACTTGGATTATAGCTATAAAATTTGGCATAGTTAGGCTAGATAGATAAGGATACAAGGAAAAATAATTGGAAAAGGATAAACTACCATCTAACACTTCAAGCATTAATTCAAAATAGGCCCAAGACCTCTATTTTTTACTTTTAGGGACTGAGAACCCAAAAATTGAAAAGGTCTCTTTTGAAGTGATAATGGCTTGTGTGCCATCTTGGAATCTTTGGCTATGTAAAACAAGGCTCTTGGAGTTGATAGAATTTGATATGGATTTCACCATAATCTTCCCTTCTCTTCCACCTCTATACACTTTCCATGAATAGGTATAGGCTTGATTGAAGTTGACATGGCAGTGAAACATGTTATTGTGAGCAAATAGACTTTCAAATTGCACTATTTGAGATTTCCATTATATAGAAACCTATAAATACCCCTTATGCATTAAAATCAAACATTACATTATCATCACAAAGCTCTTTGAACTCTTTGGAATACGTAATTTGTATTCAACCTTAGAACTCTCATGAAACTAGCACCTTTCTTTGCCAATCCTTCAAACACAAAGAGGTGAAGTGTTATATATTTGAAAAATAAGTAATAGGGACTTATTAAAACCTAAAAACACATTATCAAGCTCACTCAGCTCCAAGGATCACTGAATACTCAAAATAGATACATAATTCTACCCCTCTTAAATGTATTTTTTCAAAAAGCTACTTGGATTGTTAGTGATTGTTCATAAATAATGACGCACCAAAAAAAATCATATTATGAAAATGAATTAAATTCGTATTATAATCCACTTATAGAAGCACTCCTTCCAAATCTTCCTATACCTTCTGTACCATGTGTTTGAAGTTGAGCCTTCTTTATGTGCCAAGAGGAGAGAATGGAAAAATGAGTTGCAAAATTCAAGTATGAGAATTTAAATTGATTTGGGGTGATGAAGAGACCCCCCATCCACATATTTAATTTGAGATCAGATGGTGGTTGCCATACAAGTGCCTAAAAGGGCCTAAAATTGAGGAGAAACTACCCTTTCTAACTTCTAACTAAACCTTGGCCTACTAAAACCTTCCATTGACTTCTTCTGACCTTCTCCACTTTTTTACTCTACCTATAGTTGACCTTATGCTACCTACCATCTGTACAATCCCTTGAATCTAGCTAAAAGTGGGTCCATAAGCTCTTTTTGCACATTGAGAGTGAGATATGAAAATAAATTTCATAAAATGAGATTAAAACATGTTAAAAACCAAAATATGACTCAAAACACATATTTACACTCTTTGAACAAATTTGAATCCATTTGAATAGAGTTGACTTTCTTTGAGTTGACTATTTCTAGGCCTAGACTTTGGCCCAAGGGTAGGCTATGAATAAGTAGATGTTTTAGACTAAAAATACACCCCTATAGGATATGGATGAACTTCTAAAAAGTTAAAAAAGATAGGGTTGACCAATTTTTACCAAGGGTTAAAATTGATCAACATTTTTGGCAACTTTTGGGGTAAACATGTTTGACTATGTTGTGTGACTAGTAGCCTTATCCAACTAAGGTCCAATGGATTCAATGTGATCCTAAAGATTACTAAAAGGATATGCCAAAACATAAACATAAATAAAACACTCCACAAAACATAAAAGGACTAAGAAAAACTACATAAGATAAGATAAAATAACACACACTTATGGACAAGAACTTAGGAAACACATAAGGAAAGAAAGAAACTATGTATAAGTGGAGAAGAGAACCTTAGTAACAATGCTTTATGTGTATCCCATTGACTAGGATATGAATCTCTCATCCATCCAACTTTGAATGTTGGAAAACATTATGTGGCTTGTATTAAGCGATCACATACGGGCCATTCCACAAAGCATCAAACTTTGTCTATTTTCTTGGTTTGGTCCTATCCTCATCCCATTTTAGGATAATGTCACCTTCCTTAAAACTTCTTGTATTGGATATCTTATCAAAGCACTTCTTTGTTTGCACTTGATGAGTGGTCATAGTTTGCATAGATTGATCCCTTGTCTCATCAAGATCCATCAACTCATACAACCTAACTTCCATGCTCTCATTTTCCATCAATCGCAGCTGATAAGTGAGGTCTAAGGCTATTAACTCAAGTGAGATAGGAAGCCTAGCTTCCCTTCCATACATAAGTGTGTATGGTGAGTTCCCAATTACTTTCTTTGGGGTGATCCTATTAGCCCAAAGGGCTATCTTTAACTTTGAATGACAAGTCCTTTGATTCTTCTCCATTGTTCTCTTTATGATCTTGATTATATTATTATTTGTGGACTCAACTAGTCCATTACCTTGTGGATAGTAGTTGGAGGAGGTACTACAGTAGATGCCATACTTTAAAGCCCATTCACTAGTCTTTGTTCCAAGGAAAGCCAATGCATTATCTAAAATAATTATGGAAGGAGATCCAAACCTTAATACTATACTTTCATAGAAGTTAAGTACTATAATTTAATTTTATTCCTTAAGAGCTATAACCTCCACCCACCTTGTAAAGTAATTAGTGGCAGTTAACACCTACTTATGACCCACACTAGAAAGAGGGTTAATTAGGCGTAAAAAATCCAAACCCCATTGCATAAAATGTTACTCAACTTGAATGGGATGAAGAGGTAGGGTAGAAAGCTTTTGTTTTCCACAAAAAAGGGCACACTTTTGACATTTTATTACCCAATTGTGAGTGTCCTTAAACAAGCTAGGCCAAAAGTATCTAGCCCTCATTATCTTGGTAGAAGTGGTTTTAGGAGCAAAGTGACCACCAACTGATCCATCATGGACCTCAAATAGTACTTTACCAATCTTATTAGAATAAATACACCTAAAGAGAACACTTAAAAGGTCCTTCCTTAAGAGAACACCATCAATAAGTACATATGGAATAGATTGCAATCTATAATACCTTCTTCTAGATCTATCAAGACCTTGTGGACACTCAATGGTTTGGAGAAAGTGAATCATGTCTTGTATCAAAATTCTCATGGATGATGTTGTAACTATATTAGGATCATGATGGAGTGATAATACAACTTCTCTTTTATCCTTCAAATCTGAAGTAAGGTATTCACATAGCCTTTTACCTCTCACTAGTTTAGTTGTCTTGATATCAACATCATATTTCATCACTTTGGTGATGCAACCTACCCTTTTCTCATTCAAATCCCTTCTCAAAAGAAATTATTTTACACTAGGATGAGTCACAAATATGTGAATCTTGTTATTTGATAGCATATGTATAAATTTTTTCAAACTTCTAATAACTAAAAGTACTTGTTTCTCAGCATATGTATACTTCACCTCATACCCTTCCAAAGCTTGGCTAAAGAAAGAAATAAGATGCTCCAAATTCTCATCATTGGATTGAGTAATCAATGAAAAAATCACTTTCTCATTCCCAAAAGTGTACAAATTGAAATCTTTAGAGAATTTTGGGCATGCAAGAGTAAGAGCTTGGGTAGTAGCTTGTTTGACTTCTTCAAAACTTTTCTTTCTCCTTCCAGTCCAAGTGAATGTTTCATCGTTAACATAGATTTTAGAGGTTTGAAAAAACTATAAAAGTTAGGAATGAACCTCCTAATGAAATTTATCTTATGAAAGAAGCTTTGTAAATCCTTCTTATGTTTAGGCAAAGAAAATGCCAAGATGGCATTCACTCTTTCTTGATCAATGGATAAGTCCTTTTGGAGACAATATGTCCTAGTAGTTTTACTTCATGGATATAAAACACACACTTCTTTAGGTTTAGGGAATTCCATATTATCTACACCTCTCAAATACTTATCTTAAGTGACTCAAATGATCCTTTACTTCCTTAGAAAAAACTATCACATCATCAAGATATACCAATATAATATCATTGATTAGTCCTTGAAAATCGATATCCATAGCACGTTGGAAAGTAGCCCATGAATTTGACAACCCAAATGGAATTCTTTTATAGGCATAGGTACCCCATTTAGTGTTGAAGGATGTCTTTTATTGGTCACTTTCCTTCACTAAAATATTATTATAACTGGAATACCCATCTAAAAGAGAAATCCTCTCACTACTAGCCATAACTTGTAAGATTTGCTACATAGATGGAAGGGGATAATGATCTTTCTAAGACACCCTACTCAAGTACCTAGAGTCCACACATAACCTGATCTTCCCATTCTTTTTTCTAATAGGGACTAAATTGGCCAACCAAAGGAATGCTTGATATGGAAGATGATTCTAGACTCAATTAGCTTGGTAAGCTCTTTCTTTATAAGGGGCTAAATTTTGGGATTTATTGGTCTTTGTATTTGTTTGATAGGTTTATAATTATCATATATCTCTATGGTGTGTTGAGCTAGGATAGGATTTAAACCCTTCAAGTCACTATACTCCCATGCAAAAATTTCACTAAACTCTTTACATAATTCAATGAAATAATGCTTCTCTTGATTACCGCATACCTTCCCAAGTGTAAGTAGCTTGTCTTCAAAGATCTCCACCCTTTCATAGTTATATTTCTTAGTAGACATATCTACCTTTTCCTTCTTAATCTGATCATCCTCATTGAAAATGCTTTCAAGAGTCACTAGGACTCTGGGAAGCTTATTGGACTTCAATTGGATAATCTACCCCCATATTGTTGTTGTAGTTTAGACTAATTTTCATGGAAAACTCAACTCATTCTTATAGGAAAATGGATATTTGTTGGTCACTTTAAAAGACCTACTGATTGGTGACATTATCTGGTATTGAAGGTCTCATAATCACCTTTAGATGAGGTTGATTCTTCTCTTCTTTTATGCTCTTTGGAACATCAAATTGAGCACCAATAGATACCAACCTATCAACATGATTTTTTTCTTCTCTTTGATAGATGTAATGTTAAAATCCATGACATTTTCTACAAGATCCCAAAATCTATGCTTATAATAGTTAAGTAAGGAGTTCTTTGTTAAATTATGCCCCCTAAATTTATTCACAACAAGTTCACTATCTCCATACACTTGAAGCTCTCTAATTCCTCTTTTTCTAGCCCATTCAAGTCCATGGATAAGGCCTCATACTATTATACATTACAATTTCATTGTAACTAAAATCTAACTGTTGAGTAATACCTTTCTTGGAAGGTGAAACCAACATAAATCCACCACTTGCCCCAATCTTGCTTCTAAACCCATCAAAGAATAGCTACCATAATCCATTCACATCTTCATGTGAATTCATAATATTTGGCATGAAATAATCTTTCTCATGCATATAATGGATGCCAAGACCATATTCCTCAATGAACTTTTATGGATCATTTTCATAGTGCTCATCTCCCCATTCATCTAGGAATAAATATGAAACTCCCTCAAGAGAAGATGATGGAGATTGGTCAATGTGAAGCTCCTCCTCATTAATGATGGCATAATTAACATTTGAAACCTTAGGTGAGTATGGATCCAAGTGATATTTGTGGATAGGATCTTAATCAATCTTCACTTTAGTGCCATATTTCATCCTAAACACCATGTAGGACCAATTAGCTACCAAGTATCCCCCAATATTGGATGTGAAATCCCTTGATAAGAAAAGAGAAAAATAGGGAGGTAAATTTTCCACCAATACATCATGAGGAATTGTAAAATTAGGATAAGCATGAAGGATAAAATTCAAACCTTTGACTACCCCCAAGGTCTTCGCTGGTGATCCATCCAATTTCAAAACCCCTTTGGTCATAGGCTCATACTTGAGGCCTAACTTATGTGCTATACACTTGGGTATAACAAATGTACTTGATCCACTATATATTATGTTATTGTAGACTAATAAATCACCAATAATCAAAGAAAAATAGAAAGGGGGATTTTTCTCATCTTTATTTACTTGTCCATCCATAGCTTGAGTTCTATTGACTAAAACCACATTATCATTTCTAAGTGGGCCAGCTTGTTTACCCAAACCATGCAATTCCTTTTGTAATATATATTTATACCATGATATTTATATATAATCCCACAATTATATTTTCATATTTAGATTTTTCATTTGATCTATAACATTGATAGAAGGATTACTTACTTTAAGAAGCTATTTAGGATCACCAACACCTTGTGATGTAGCTTATGAAGGTGGAGGCATAAGAATTGTCTTCATGCTTTGTGATCTCTAATTTTATTGAGATTTAGGAGATTAATTAGGCCCAATTCCCATATTATCTAATGAAGGATTCAAAACAGGCCCTTGATTGGTCCCTTGAGTCTCCTCAATAACCCTCCTTTTGGACCTAGTGTTGGAAGCAACACTAGTATTCTGATTATTTGCATTTCCCACATAGTTAATATCAAAAAATTAACCCTCCAAATGATTTATGAGGGTAGCATCAGTTTGAGTTTATCCATTTATAATCCCACCTTACATTGATACTTCAAAATTTGGAGCTTGAAAATATTGATCACCTTTCATTTCCATGCTTTAATTTTGCATTTCACTTGCATAAGTCACTTATTCTTGACCATGTTCAAAGGATGGATAATTGGGTTGATCTTGGACCAAATTATCTTTAGTGGGAATAATGGATTTATAGGTTGAGGGAGAATATGGATTGTATCTTTGATAGGGATTAACATGAGTGATTTGACCTTGTCCTTGTGCATTGTTTTGGAAAGGATGCTTATTTATTTGCCCAAACTAATTGTATGTTTGATATGGCATATAAAATTGAGATTTTTTCCTTTTGAGGAAAATAAATAATTTGTAAAACTTTGAATAAATATATTCACTTCATGTATTTAATTTGAAGGAGTATTGTTAGACCTTTCTTGATTAGGAAAAGGGGCTAAAGTAGGAAATGTACCTTGACTAGGAGGATACAAATAAGGGAATAGTGGCATTGGAGGTTTGGGGATATCTTTCCCACTTGAACAAGGAAATTCTTAGAATTTATGGATATCTCATAAGTATTAGTAAATTTTCTCCCACCCATGGATTTAATCATCATGGTAGTATCACTATTTAATGCCTTCAAGTAATATAGAAATTCATAATTTGGGGTGGGTCTCACAAGAGCCAGGATTCTATCCCAAGTTTTTTGGAATCTATTATTAAAGTCTTGCATAAATTCATGAGGTTCCATTTTTATGGTGGTCAATTACTCACCTAGGGACAAATGATCACTTTTCTCTCCAAACCTACTAATCAAAAGGTCTCCTAATGCATCTCATGAGCCAATAGAGTTCACTGGTAAGGTCCCATACCAATCCAACACTTTTCCTTTGAAAGACAAGGCCAAAAAGCTAATGGATAAATTTTCTTAGGTGATGTTATGAATGTTACAAAAGTTTTTTATGTTCTTAATATGATCAATGGTAGTAATAGGACCATCACTACTAAAAGATGGGACATTTTTAAGGGCTACTCCTAGAATTTGATCATATTGGGAAAGTTGTAAGGGAGATGCCCCAGTGTAAGGAACAAAGAGTTACATTGTAGACATATTGGAAAGATCACTATAAATATCAAGAAATGAATGAAACACAAAATTAGAATGTTTAAACACTAACTCTCTTTGATAAGGATGAGTAGTTACAAACCTCAACCTTTTGATGGAGTATGGGGTTAGTTGTACAAACTCAAAAGGTACTCCTTTAGTAGTAGATCTTGTAGTCACCTTTGGCATGGAATTTTGAGGCTGATCATCAGCCAAATACTTGGAATCTTTAATGGAGTTTTTAGGTACTGAATGTGGATGTTTTTTCTATCTTCAACTATGCCAAGACCAACACCAATATTGAATAATCTTTTAGGACTTCTAGGTCCCATCAGGCATGCCAAAACTGTTAGCCTCAAATTGTACACCCTAGGATCATTAGTTCATCACCTATAATTTTATGCAACATGGAGCCATCTCTCAAGCTTTTGGGATCTTGTGGGAGAGATGAATCTCTAGTATTATAAGGGCTAGCTCCCAAGATTTTCTTTATACTTCTTCTAAACTAATATAACAACTTGATAATGAAAAGAGCTCAAGGGAAAAAATAAAATAAAATAAGAGGTGATACACCAATGTAAATTTTTCCTCAAACTTGACTTAAAATATTTCTTGAAGATGAATAATGTGTTATTTATACAAAGACTCACAACTTGAAAGCTGTCATTGCATCAATGTTTCACAAACTAGATTCAACAAGGTAAATGATTCTTATGAAGGAAATTAATGATGAAAAAGGAATAAATTCAAGTAACACTTATAATATTTATACACTTTTAAGGAATACTAGTAAGGCCCTACAACAACCATCTATCTACAACTTGGTAGACCATCAAGGGTGCAAAGCTAGCAAAGACAACTTCACTAAACTAGACCAACATTATTCAAGTCATGACATAATATTTCAATGTATGAGTGGAATAAACAATTGTATTATTTATTCAAGAGTTTTTCATGTAAAAATTTGGCTATATTTTCCCCATCAACCAATGGAGGCTGCTCAAAACAAGCCAAAATAATGCATATTTATAGCCCAAAGAGAGAGAACAAGAAAGAAGAAGTACAAAGGTCACTTATACATGTGTACATATAAAAATGGGAGTTAAATTTTGAATTTAAATATGGGTGAGGTGATCCATACCAATTTAGGAGGTACACTTGTCCAAATAAGTCACAAAGAAGGTGAAAAGTGGCACAAAATTGCCAATTTTGCACAAAAATCTACCTACTTGAATAGCCTTCCAAAAATGCTCTTTTATATATAAATCCTAAATTTTTATGGATTTAAAAGATAGGAGGGGTTTAAAAAAAAATCATACATTAATTTTTTTCTTTGATCATTCCCACTACTATGGGCATGCATAATCATCTCAGGTAATTTCAAAAGTGCTCATTCCATGTACCCTTACCACTTGGCACTCCAAAACTTCCAAATATACAAAAATATTAATAAAATATGTTGAATTAAACCATTAAAGGCATTAAAAATCATTAGTTTCAGTAAAAAAAACCTTTAAAAATCCTTATTTACCACTTTTCATCACTTTACCTCAAAGTTCACTACTTGGCTTACTGGAGTGGCCAAAAGTGAAAGCCTATTTAGGAAACTTAGAATAATTTTAACAAGTTTAAATTATTTTTTTAAGTTATATCAAGTGTATATATTCCTCTCAAAACTTATTTCATCTTTTAACTCTCTCCATAATTCACACACCATCAAAAATGGTGAAAACAAGCCCTTTTCTCCCCTATTCTATATGGATCCGTACAAGTAATTTACATTCATGTAATATTTGGAATTTACTATACAACTTTATTGTTATTAAATTGGTAAATTTTTTAGTTTGAGTGCATTTTTTCATGATTTCTACCATTGAGTCTGCCCAAGGGTTTTAGGAGGGTTTAAGAGGTTTTTTGGTCTTAAGGATTGTTCATAAAGTTTTTACATTGAACACTCCTTATAATTGAAATTTTATAACCTCAATTACATACTTAAATTTAAAAAAAATCCTTTAGGTCCCATGAAAATTATTAGATAAGGTACAAGCACAAGAAAGTGGCATTTAAATGGGATTCTTCCATTCCATGAGGGTTCTAGCATATTTGAGCTTCAAATAGGCCTTTCCTGGTGTTTCAATTAAAAAAAATAACTCACACCTTTTAAATTTACCAATTAACATGTCCAATCACTTTGGAAGGCTTGCCAGGAGACCAAATTGGAAGTTGTCTTTGCTTTGGGAGAGGGGTTATGCCTTACCAAGCAACTTGTCTGCTCCTTGTGCAACAATAGATGAAATTTTTCTTCTTAAATGGACTAAAATAGTGTGATGTAATCATATTTAACCCTTAAAACATCTAAAAAATAATTATAAGTCCATAAGAGGTGTGTATTTTGAGTTGACACCTTGTTTGGGGTTGGGAAAGCATGTTTTCCCACTAGACCTTCATGCAAAGATCCTTGTGTGGAATAAACCATTGATGTCCATAAATTTTTAGGTTCCCCTAGGTTTATACCATCTTTATACATCACCTCTTTTTCTCAAACTTAGTGAAAACCTCTTATTATCCATATTTCCAAAAATAGGTCTTTTTCCTGTATGCATGGACTGAGGTAGGTCTGAGACAAAATAGTGAGTATTAGGCCTATTCATCCATAAAAATTGAATATTTTATGAGATATAGGAGGTCATTATGATATATTCTAACAAAAGGTTTTACTATATTCCAAGTCTAGGTACCTAAACCAACTCGATCTTCCCAAGAAAAGTCACAAAACCCTATTTTTGGCATGTTTTTATCCATACTGACCTATAACTTTTATTTTAATACAACTCTACATTTTTATGACTCTTTTAATTTTATCCTCATGTATGGATCAATATTTTTGGGCTTTCAAAACATCTAGAAAACTTTTTTTTCATATGAAAACCCATTTTTGCTCTTTGGAATGAGACAAGGCAAGCTAACTATATGGACTGTGTCAACTTTATCTATAAGAAAGTGGAATTAGAGTGTTATTTTAATGTTATTGGCATATTATAACCTAGAATTTATGATTTTTTACCATACTATCAGGCTTGATACCTTCTCATGGAATTTGAGACACCTTTAGCCCCTTAAAACCTCATTGACTGAGGTAAACCCTATCCCTATTTGGTTCTCTTTTAAAATATGGAGGATTTGATCATGATGCATATAGGTTTTACATGTATCTTATTAGGTAATATCTCAATTTTTTAACTTATATTTAACTTGAAATATCAATATGAAGTTTAAAACAAACATCTACCTCACTGTCATCATACCCTCTTGACTGTGTTCCTTATGGATTAAGGGCATATAAGTTAGTCATAGTTATGTGTGTACACTTTGGTGAGATGTTAAAGCTTAAAAAAGTATAAACCCTCTTTATTTATATTCACACCTTCATATTCTCAACATTTCACCTCATTTTCATACCCAAATTGGACTCCAAAGGCTCCATTTTGTCCTTGACTAAGACTAACCCTCATAAATAGGCTCTAGGTTGTTTTGGAATGTTTGGATCATGTTTAGGAGCTTTATAAGACCTAATAAGATTGAAATTAGCTTTGGGGACCTCACACTATGATATGGATTCTTTAAACACCATCTCCTTTTTCCAATATTCAAACACTATTTTCATTTCCTACCCTATCCTATAGTGCTTATCTCAGTCAGGCCTATAGGTTTTCCTTTAGGCCATTTGAAGCTTGTAGGAATTTTATGGGTCACCAAAACCTTGATAAGTCCTTATTAAAAACTAATGGGTCTTTGGGACACCTTGAATAGTCAAAATAAACACTTCCCTACCCAATCATTTTGATTCATCCTTGAAACCTTTACCTCTATTCGTACAAGGTTGTAGGTGACCAAATGGAGCTTGATTTCTCATTAGAAGTTAGATTTTGTTAAAAAATCACAATTATACCCAAATTATTTGTGTAATTTATCTTGGAAACCCCAAACAATGGTAATCTTGAGAAGAGTTGACCCAATGCTTAACAAGTTGATTGTAGTTATAATCCTCTCCTATTCTATGGATAGGGTACAGGCCGAACGGATCATTTCCATAAATTTTACTCATTTTCATGCCAAATTTGCTTATAGTGACCTTTTAGAGGGTCTTTAATGGTTTTCTCTTGTTAGAAAATGTTTAAAACGTAACATATATCTTATATAGGGTACTCCTCTTGAAAATCCTATAGATGTCACTGCTTATCTTTAGTACCTTTTTGTCATTTTGGATGGGCTTAAAATCTATCTTCCACTTGGATTATAGCTCTCAAATTTGGCATAGTTAAATTAGATAGATATGGATACAAGGCCAAAGAATTGGCAAAGGAGAAAGTACCATCTACCACTTCAAACATTAAGTCAAAAAAGGCTGAGGACCTTTATTTTTTGCTTTTAGGGATTGAGAACACAAAAGTTGAAAAGGTTTATTTTGAAGTGATAATGGCTTGTGTGGTATCTTAGAATATTTGTATATTCAAAACATGAATCTTAGATTTGATGGAACTTGATATGGATTTCACCATACTCTTCCCTTCTATTCCACCTCTATACACTTCCCATGAACAAGTATAGGCTTGACTAAAGTTGACATGCAAGTGAAACATGTTATTATGAGAAAATAGACCATGAAATGGTACTAGTTAATATTTCCATCAGATTGAAACCTATAAAGATGCATTATTCATGAAAATTAAACATGTCATTATCATCACAAATCTCTTTGAACTCTTTAAAATACACAATTTGCATTCAACCTTGGGACTCTCATGGAACTAGCACCTTTCTTTACCAATCCTTCAAACACAAAGATGTGAAGTGTTAGATATTGAAAACAGTAGTAAGAGGCCCTTATTATAACCTATAGACACCTTATCAAGCTCACTCAGCTCTAAGGATCACTGAAAACTCAAAATAGATGCATAATTTTACCCATCTTGGATGCAATTCTTCACAAATCTACTTGGATTATTATCGATTATTCGTAAAGGAGGAAGCACAAAAAAACAAACTCCTATTATTAACTTTCTTTGACTTGACTAGTTCTAGGCCTAGACTTTGGACCAAGGGTAGACTATGAATAAGTAGATGTTTTAGACTAAAAATACACCCATATAGGATATGGATGAACTTATACAAAGTTCAAAAAGATACGGGTTGACCAATTTTGACCAAGTGTCAAAATTGATCAATATTAATAATTTAGTATTAATTTGAAGATGAAACTTTGTGATATCATATAGTTTGATAATTAAAATCTCTTCACTCAATTTCAAATCATTTGGAGTTACTATGAAGGTGTAATGCTTGATTTTGTAAAACCACTTGGAAGGGTTTTTTATCCTTATGTATTAGTAATTGGATTATTAAATTTTATGTGGTTATAACACCTAACACTTGAAACCTATTTACCAAGTTTCATGGAATATTGACTTACATTAGTAATGTACTGCCCATTTCTATCAGACTGTGTCATCTACCTAGTCTACATATGGTTATTTACCTTTCAGTGGAGCATAGTCAAGAATTGGGGTAAAAAATTTGAAACAATTATATAAAATTTAGTCTATTTTTATTTTTAAATTTCATCTCAATTTTAAAAATAAAGATAAAATTATGATAATTTTTGTAACTTTCATTTAGAGTTAAAATGTCATAGTCATAGTATGCAGATGGTTATTTAAATTTATGTAAATTTGAATTAATAATTGGATTACCAAATTTTTTTGGATGATAAAAAATGTATTTTTAATTCTATTTGTAAAATTTTAGATCAATTGGATAAACTATAGTAAAATTATGTTAGTTTTGGTAACTATCTTCAACCTAAAAACATCATTTGTGTAGTTTGTTACACTTGGAAAGATTGTTATTTATATAAGGTACATTTTTGTATTATTTAGATGGAAATTTTTTTACATATTATATAAAATATAGTATCAATCTTTTATTTCAAATTTCATATCAATTAGATAAATAGAGGTGAAGTTATGATAGTTTTGGTAATTATTGTTTGGCCAAAAAAATGCCACATGTAACCGATTGCCATTACTGATAGTTTGGTGTTTAATTATAAAAATTAAAATATTCCAAAATATTGAACATTATGTGTATTTTAAGTAATTTTAAGATATACATATGAATATTTGTATGTTAATCAAACTATAATATTGAAAAATAATGTAACTTTTGGAGAGATGGATGAGTTGTGAAGGAGCATAACTCTCTAGGAGAAAAATAAAGAGTTGTATTAGTTCAGGAGGAACTATATAAGAGTGTATAAATGTTTCATGTAATGTAATAATCCTATAAAACCATGTTTGATAGAGATTTTATGTTTTAGAGTGTGAATATTTTCTATTTTAGTGTTTTAAATATTAATGAAATGAAGATGTATTAAGTGATTCAAGTCTAAATAAGTCTTAATGTGTGACCATGAGTGAATGTCTAACCTAGAAACATAGAGATAAATGTATACTTTAATTTTTCATCATCTTATCATTTACATCAACTTTTTAAACAACAACCAAGATTAATAGGTTAAATGACCTCTCTTATTTTTAAAGGAATGTTCAATGTATCCCATCTCTTGTCACATGCAATAAGGGATTTAATAAAATTATTTTGAGTATATTCCTCAAAATTAGAAATTCAATTCTTCATTTTGTTTGTATAATGATTTCTAACTCTTGGATTATACACAAGTTTTTAAAAAATAGGTGAAGGTTTTTTTGGATTATGGAATTCAAGCCTCATAAATATCCCAATAGTTGTGATGTGTTTAAAATATTTATATGTCATTTCATTATAGCAAATTTTGTTTTTCAAAGTAGAGATGTAAGACCTAAATTGAACTTATCTAAAAAATAGTTGATCAATAAGGATGAAATATGCCCTAGAAGGAAGTTAAAAAATAAAAATTTACACAAGAGATTTTGTTGATCAGGGTAGATGTAATAATAGGTTTCCAAAAACTCTTTATGATACTTAAAATCATTAGGCAACCCACATGAAATTATAAATAGTTTCCATCTATAAAATTACTCTTTTAATAGGAGAACATACCAGAAGATAACTCTTCTACAGGAATAGTTTTTATTTTATTTCATAGATTATTTGTAATATGGATTCAACCTTTCATTTATGTTATTTATATTCTCTAAGTTCCCATTTTAGATTTTTATTTTCTATCTTAACTTCCCTTATATTTTGACATGCTTACTCCTAAGTAGAAATAATTCCATTATAGACCAATTGAGTTTGCACACCATTATCTACTCGGGTTAAAGGATATTATAAGGGAGTTTATGGTATCATTTATTTAAATTGAGCAATCTCATTATCTTTATTAAGGTATTGACTCATAGTATCTTGTAACTATTTTTGTAAAGAGGCAATGTGTTATTCCTTGCCTTTGATAAATTGTTTAAGGAAGGGAATATCTTCTTATTATTATCTGATAGATTCATCCACTCTAGATAATGTCATTTCTTACTGCATATACTCCTCTTCATCAGGGCTAGAGTGATGATCTTCTTATTCTTATATTAGGACCTAACCATTATCAAAAAATAGCCTAGAGGAGGAAGGTTAAGGAGGTAATTCTAATTATTCTTTATCTTTGAATTATTCATACATGGCTATGAGATCCTCAATTCTTATAGATGAATCTTTTATTATTCTTTCATCTTTTATAGGTTTTTCAATTTTAGTATCTACTTTAGTTTCTTCAATAATCCTTTTTTTATTGAAACTTTCAAGGATATTTGCAACATCTTACCTTTTTTGAAGGTCATCCTTTTCAGACAAGATGAGTCTCTTCCTTATTCTTGTTAACATTTTTGACTTGGAATCTATAATTGGAGTCTTTATTCTAGTACTTCATATCTAGACTTTGGAATGGTGAATTTTTATATATTCATCATCATCATAATCATCATCATAAATTTCCTAATTTTAATGGTTTGTATTGCTTGTTTTCGAACTTCACTTGAGATGGCTCTAGGAGTCTCTATTTTTATCAATATCCTTTTCTTTGATGGATTTGGAGATGGTCCCTTTGTTGTGGTTTTTTACCTAAGACTAGACCTAGATGTGAAAGAATAAGATAATTCCATTCTCTTAGTTTTATTTATTTTATTTAAATTCTCATCCAAGAATGCATACCATATTACCTCTCCATCAACCTTATTCAAAAAGTTTTATTATAAAATTAGTTGGATCAGTCTATGGTACCTAAATGATCTAACCCTTTGGACATATTTATCTATCATGACCTATATTTTAAAATAAATAAAATGAGGTAAATGAACTGTCCACTTAGGTTTATCCTCCCCATTCTTGAGATGGTTTAAAATTCTCATTGTATCTCCAAACATTAATAAATATTTCACATCATAAGTGAAGAATTTAATAACCTAGTAAACCATAGTACTTTAAAGTAGTGTAGGTTAATATAAAGTGGATTAAATTATATTATATTGAGATTTTATATCAAATATTAATCTTATAAGTTCATTTAGACTAGATTTCTTTCTTTAAAAATATGTACTCACTTTCAGGGATTTATCACAAGGTTCAGGTGATGGTAATGGTGATTCTCATTCAATGATGTGAATTTAAACAAGAAATACTTTCCCTAAGATTTATTATATCCCACTTTATCCTTTTTATTTTTTGGTTTTTTAAAAAGTTTTTTGATAGGATATTTTAGGAATATATCTTCCCTTTAAATCTATTTATCCATTAATAAATTTATTTTTACTTATGGAGAGTATTATATATTCACAATATTGGTTAATTTTTTTTTATATATTATTAACACTTAGAAATATATATAAATGGAACCAAAAATAATGAGGGTCATTGTGACCTCTTCATTTAGTTGATATTAGTCATGTTAATTTGGGCATTACCCAACGTCTTTCTATAATAGGATATGTAAAGGTTTATAACTAACAATCTTATTTTGGGGGTGATTTGTGCAACATATAATCTATTGTTATAGGATATAATTTTCTTGAATTAAAATATAATTTTATTTTATTATGAAGGTAAAAACATTCTTTATTGAATTTGAAATTGCACACTACTATCCTAGTTTGTTTTAATTGAAATTACATGAATGTAGAGCACATCATTTAATATATTTTATTTAATTAAAATTACATGAATGTAAAATACATTTTTTAATATAATTTTATGAATTTAAATTGTATTTAAAATATGTAATTGAAAATGAAACATTTTAAATTAATTTTTTGAAGATAAGCATACACACATAAACAAACCTATAGGCTAAACACAAAAACAACATTTTTGATGAAAATGCATTAAAAAACTTAAAATACAATAAATAAATAATAAATAAATAAATAAATACCAAATATATAATTATTGTTTGGATAATTATGCCCTTGATATTCTTCATTATATGAATAAATATTCTTAAACTTGGAGATAATTCTTGAACTTAGCTTCTCATTAATTTGGAAATTTTCTTGTCAAAAATAACCACTCATTAATTATCTTCTAGATTTATTATAAAATGATGTTTTTTTTATATAAAAACACCTAAAACATTTTTTTCAAATATAGAGTAACAAATAACAAGATTATATCCTAATTAATATCTTTCTTAACAACACCCTTTCCACTTTCCTAGTAAAATAGGTGGAAAACTCTAGATTCTAGTTCTTACATGATTCTTTGTCGGCTAATACTAAATGCTTGTAAATTATTTTGTATTTATAACCTTTGGATTCTCATTTATTTATCATAGAGAAACATATTAGTTACAATCACTTTGTGAAAAACTTCCATAAATGTAGCTACTATATATAGATATGCCATTCTAGAAAATTCTATATTTAGCATTCAAAGTGTTTCCAAAAAATGAATTATATATATATATATATATATATATATATATATATATATATATATATATATATATATATATATATATATATATATATATATATCAAACATGTGTACCCTTTTAGTGATTATATAGGATGACTGGAGATATTTAGCACTATAATGGCGACTTCTAGAGCTAGGCTAGGGATCACCAAAGTTAGACAATTTTATGTTAAGTAGCACCACAAACTCATTAGAACTATAAAATTATTCAAAAAATAAACTTTCATAGTTATTTGTTTGTTTAAAACATATAATCTTAACTATAGTACTTAATTTTTAATTACACATAAAATTTTGGTGTTTTT
This sequence comes from Torreya grandis, assembly GCA_037957365.1. NCBI lineage: Eukaryota > Viridiplantae > Streptophyta > Pinopsida > Cupressales > Taxaceae > Torreya > Torreya grandis. Next base: position 182,383 of record JARHVA010003735.1, read on the forward strand.
TACATGAAATTTTTAGAACATAATTCTCAAAATAGATAAAAATGACTTACATAGTATAATAAAGACAAATTACTAACTATCTATTTTAAATTAATAGTGAATCCTATTATGAGTTTCCTAATCCACTTAAATGAAGGTGATTATGGAAAAAATAAGATTATTACTTGGATAAATGAGCCATATTATGGACTCATCAATACTTTAGTTCATGATTTTCCAAACCATAACTCATGAAAGCAAGATGTGACTTTATGTCTTTATTATTTTATAAACTAGGATAGTTGACATAATATGTTTATATGAATAGCAATAGATGATGAAATATTTATTTAAATTAGGGCATACAAGGGTTGGTGATCGAGAAATTAAAAAAATCATTTCTTCAAAATCTTATTTACTTTCTTTGTTCCATATGAAGATAGGATTACCTTTCATCATATCATAAATATGCTTCACTAACTCAACTAAGTCAAGAAAAAATGGCCTTAATAATTTCAATTTTCCAAAGAAATAATGAACACTAGGTTTGTTAGTGGGAATAAAATTTTTATGGATGGCTTCAACCCTTTCTAGATCAAACTTAATACCTTACTCTGAGACTATATATATGAATAGTTTACCTTTAGTTACCCCAAAACAATAATTTTTAGGGTTTAAAAAAATGAAATTATCTTTACATTTCTAAAATATGTATACCAAGTGCTCATAATGATCTTATATTAATTTAAATAAAACATTTAACTAATCTAGATAAACTACTATTATTTTTTTCTTCAAATAATGGAAATCTAGATCCATTTCTCTTTGCAAAGTTCTAATATTTATGAGACTGAAAGGCATTATTTCATATGGAAAATTTACATAAGTTTTCATGAATGTTGTCTTGTGTTCATATTATTTAGAAACTTCAATTTGATTATACCCTTAAAATCCATGTAACATAGACAACATTTCTAAAATTATAACTTCTTGTAATATTTGATCAATGATTAAAAGGGATAATTATTTTTCAAGGATGATTGATTAATATTTCTAAATTGAAGAAAATTCTAATCTCACCACACTTAAAAACATGTGAAATATTATCTACCCAAGTGTAATTATGATTAGGAAATATGCTATGCACATCAATCTTTTTTTGAATTTAGGTGAGAATAGTCCCAACAATTTTGAGATTATAATGCCATTTTTCTATATGGAGTAACATAAAATGTCATTGGGATAATTATGCTTAATATATTTTGGCCTAAAGGAATTAAGATAAATATAAATCCAAGATAATATATCTTTTCATAACTTGAAAATATTGATGAACCTGTCCCTTTCTTCTTTTGAATAAAATTTTCCAATATTGATGTATTTAGGTTCTTCAAGAGTTCCAATATTTAATTTTTCATATTATGAAGATCTCCCTGGTTATCATCATATTTTGTCTTTAATATATTTATCATGAATGTAAAAAATATATTCTAAAGATACTAAGCCTTTTAGAATCATATTGCCTTTTAATTAAATTAACCATCATTATATTTTTGGTCTAAGTGTCAGATCATTCCTTTGTTATGATTTAAGAAACATTTTTAGTATTTTTTTCATTTCCCTAACAATGTGATTCCCTATAAGTAGAGGTACTACCTTCAAGGTACTAGTTTATGAAATTATGATATTTTTCAAGGAAAAAAATGATTTACTCATAAATATTGAATACATTCCAATGCTCAAAATTATCTAGTACACTATGACTATATATTAATTCAATGGTGTATTTATCTTGCCAATATCTGAATAGGGAATTAAAAATTTGGTAGACACAACTAGTGTATCAACCTTTGTATTATATTCTATTGGAACTACCATTATATATAATGCTTCAAAAACCTTAATAAAGTCCCATAATATATTGAGGAAATGATTCAAATAATCATTTATAACTTGATATTGGAATCTTGCTTATTTCACTATGATTTCAACATCACCATGTGATTTTAGATTCGTAATTACCATTTAATCAAAAACATGTAAACATAGGAGTAGGGATTAATAATATTTAGCATCATTTGTGCATTAAAATTTTAGCTTATTGGAAAAATAAAACACTTTTTTAGTTAGTGAGATAAGAATAACTCCAATTCCTACATCATCTAAAGAACATACAACATAAAATTCAAGGGTCCATATTTCATTTGCATTATTTTCAATTAATTCAAGCATGTTTAAGTAATATTATTTCATCAACATAAAATTTCATATTATAACATCTTCATATAAAATATTTGCCCATGGATCTTTTATTTTTTTCATAATGAATTGGTTCTTCAACTTAGAATATAACCTCTATTTGAATCCTTTCACTAGGATCATGGCATGAGAAAAATACATTTGAAATTCTTCACCTAATTATTTACATAAATTATTTCCTAATCCATATATTTTAGGAGTATATGTAACTATAATAGTTATCTTGATTCTGTTATATGGGAAGGAAGTTAAAGCCACTTGGGCATCCTTTATTATTCTAACCAAAGGTACTATTTTGTATCCATGGAATAGAAATGACCATATGTTATGGTTCATGTGGGGCCTAATGGATAATAAAAATTAGATGAAATTAAATTTTTTGAATCTTTGGTATTAATAATAAAACTAAATAACTTGAAACATTTGATGAAGATGGAGATTTAGAAAGGTTTAAGTTTACCAGAGTTAAAATGGAAGAAACCATTTAATTTGTTAAATTTGGATCAGTGGGTGTTGTCAGAATTACTTTTGAATTAAACTTACTAGTAATGGGATTTTTTTATTTGATGAATTGGATGAGTCTATCTAATTAATCTAGGTTATATCTTAAATAATTATTTTGAGACATTTGAATTTTTGTCTTGCTTACATGATCAATAATATCAAAAATCATATATCATTTTATGAGGAATACCAATCTTTTAATTAGTAAAAGAATTAATTCTATATGAACTAATTAATTTTTATTTAATTTGTTTGTCTTTTATTTTTCCATGAAAATCAAATACTTGAGGAAGGTTAACCATTTCATGAGATGTCTTCAGGTTTTCCCTAGATATAAATTTTTCTTTTTGATTTAGCTTCTCAACTTCTTACCTTTTTTATTTATTCTCTCTAATTTTGGTTTCTAGTGGACACAATAGAAGATTGAATATTCATATTACTAATTATATTATAAAATTCATCATCATCATATTCATACACTAGGTATGCATTATTGGAGTCACCATTAATTTTTTTAATATTAGACTCATGAATACTTCAGTTTTTATTTTTGTTCTCATCATCACAAATTTGTATGCTTCCTTTGTTTTATGCACCATATTTGCGAGATCATTTTTGGTTGGAGGTGCGTTGATATCAACATTTTTTTTTGGTAATTATAGACAAGGATGATTATTATTATAAGGTAAAAATTTCCTCCCTGGGATATCTAGGTATGGGGTATCTAATGCTTTATGTGGTAATTACATTTTTAGATAAATAATATCATTTACCATTTTTTTAACTAGTTGATCTATTGAAATTTGATTCAAAGTTTGTTACTTTGACTTTGAAGGGTATTTATTTATCTTTCTTGTCAAAATTAAATCATCTTTAATTTCTATGGCATATGTTTGAGCTTGTTCTAAATCAAGTACCTAACTCCTAAACAAGAATCTAGCCTCAAGAAACTATTCATTTTGAAAAATCATTTCTAATTTTCAAGAGTTGGTTTGGGTGCACTCATATTTTTGTATTTATCTTGTTGAATTTTTCAAAAAAATCTCTCATTGGCTCATAAACGTTTTTATTTTTCTATGTCAAATATGTGAGAAGTGTGTTTGCATATTTTGTTGGTTTGAAATGACTCAATTTTTTTCATCATGTTCCATATATCAATAGAAATAATATAAATATGATAAAACCATTCCAATACCCATTCATGTGGAGTTTTTAAAAATAATCTAATTTATGTCTTCATGTCATACTCCTTGAATTCCACATACAACAATGAATGTATAAATTTTTTCATTTGGATGGTTCTTTCCATCACCATTGAATGTATAAAATTTATTTCCTAATACCTTTAGAAAGTCATTTAGTTTTCCAATGAGAGTGAGTGGACCTATGGCAGCATCCCAAGGTAAAAAACCATTGAAATAAATTTGATATCCTTAGGTAATATAATCTTAAATAAAACTAAATCTTTGCTAGAAAGATTCAAAACTTCTTTTTTAATTTTCTACACAATTTTTTTAATACTTGTAAATTTTCTAATTAGAGTTTTCTTCTTTGAAAAAAATATTTGGATAGAATTTTTTTTTTTTTTACACATCAAAGAAAGGATTGGTATTTATGTTTTTTTACTAGACCTATTATATTTGATTCTTGCTAGCATTGGAAGAATTTACTATTTGGGAGTAGTTCGTAGTTGAATATCTCTTTAAACAAATATTATTAATATTTGACTAGGTATTCATTATAAAATAAGGTCTATATATCTTTGATTAATGTGTACATGGTCTTCTTATTCTATTATAGCTACATTTTTTATGTAGCTCACACCTAAAACTAAGATATTTAAACTTAACTATAATCAGGCTTCTAATTTATGAAAGTATTTATCTAAGAAATTTCATTATTATTAAAAATTTGTCTATTATTTTCTTGTTACTTCAATTTAATATTGAATTTCTATATAAATAGAAAAAACAACATCAATTGATAAGGCCCCTTGAGAAATTAATTTTTTAAACCACTCTTTTGTATCCTTCCCCATATGTCCTATCTTTGTAGCTACTTCCAATATCTATTTATACATTATTATTAGATAAGTATCACATGAGGAGGAGGATTAAATATGGTTAATTAAACATTTAATGAAGAAATTGAGTTTATCAACCCTTTCATTTATTCATTCTTTTCTTACTTGATCTTTATCAAAATTCTCAAGAAGAATATTAATTATTATTTGTACATTCTCCTTCACCCACTCTCAAGTATATTTTCCTATATGCACCTTGGATATTTGATAATCTTGTGCATTGACTTATTATTTGGATTTTTTAGATGGAGGAACTATTATTTCTAAATATCTATCTCCTTGATTATTTGTTATATTATTTGAAATAGTTTTGGGTTTCTAATATAAAGGATGGTTTACTAGCTTTGGCGGTGAATATGGAGATGAAAAAGAGGAAGACACATGAAGCACTATAGGAGGATTTAAAGTAATAAATTATGTATTAGTGTCTTTTTTTATTAATGTGGGAGAATGAACCACATGTGAATAAGGAAGATATAAATAATGTATAAGTCCTAAGGTACCTTTGTTTCCATTTTATGGTCTTTTGAAAATAATCTTGGGCCTCCTTATGGGTTGAGCATATTTTACAGTTGTATCTTCTTTTAATTTTTATTTCTAAACTTCATCTTTGGTTGAACTACTACCTATATAAAAGCCTAAAATTTAATTTTACCTATTTTAGGATGATATTTGAAAGGAATTTTGGTTGTGTACTTTAGCAGTGAAGGAATTACTTGATATTTCACTATGAACTATTTTTGCTCAAGCTATGTAAGGGTTATAGGAATCATAACTTTATTTATATCTTTTAAAGATGTAATTTTATATTTTAATGATTTAAATTTTTATAGAGGATTGAGGAATTTATTTATTTGTAATAAAATAAGAATCATTAGTACTTCATCATTTGTCATTCTTTTTAAAATGTCTACCAAGTCATATTCTATAATTTTTTCTAACTTGATTTGGGAATAATATTAAAGTTTGTATTCTTTTTCATCTTCACACTTGATCCATAAATACTCAAAATATTTTGTGTATGTGGGTAGTTCTAAGAGTATTTTCAATCAAACCTATAATTTAATATTATGGTCATCTATGAAATGCTTGAAGATTAATTTAAGTCATTTCAACATAAATGTTCTTAGCCTTAGCCAATTAATCATAAGTATATCTCCCTATAATGATTAATAAATGTAATCCATATGTATGCTTACTTGAATGTAATTTATGTGTTTTAGTCAGCTAACACATGAATTCTATTAGTGCCCATTTTTAATTTACATACCTATGAAACATGTAAGGGGAATTATCAAAACCATGCACTATTATGTAGAAAAAATTAAGGAATATAATGAATTATGGTCCCCATCTTGTGATTTATGTTTTAGCTTTAACTAAAATTTTGATATTGCAGGGTTCATGTTCAAACATCTGAATGATGTAATATAGGAAAGCATAATTTACACAATGGAAATTCTATAAGATTTCCTTCAGTGTGAGTTAGGGATAAAATTTATAAAATATTGAGGAGTTTAATTAACCCAATGGATTTAATCATGTGAAGATTTATCTCCTTACTAGTTCATACACTAGATAAGAAGTCATATAGAATTTCTTTATCATCTATACTTCACACAATTACTTTTGAATTGAGTCATACCTGATTGTATATTTGTTATTTTACTAGATGATCCAAATGTATTTATGAATCCATTATTTAAATTCTCAATCTATAGAATTATGAACTACCTTATTTAAGATGGTGATGATATCATTTATCTCCATCTTAAAATTAAAGTGAATAATTTTATTTGGTAGATAGGTAAAAGCAATCTTTTGATTTTTAATCCAATATTTTTATCACTTTGGTATAGGATGTTGTATTTTCATCATAAAATTATTGAATTATCTTAGGGTTGAGTTCATCAGAATATACATGGTCTGTATCTTGATAATGTCTTTAGTATGATCTAGACCAAGGTAACATACATATTAATCTTCATAATTTTTAACCTACTTATCCTCCTTGTCATAATGACTCATAAAAGCCATTATAATTTATAAACATTGGATTGATATAGGAAAAAAATATCCTGTCAAAATAAGCTACCATATATCCCTAAATATAATCTAACCTAGGAATAACATTAAATTTATTCATAAAGTCATTGAGATCATTATGTCTCAGATCTATATCAAATACCTTGTCTATGTCAGACAAAATTTTTAGAGGGGGAATGACACCATTGAATTGACATTACATGTCTTTATTATAATTGGGGGTTCTTGACATGTTAATTTGAGATTTATAAGTTTATCAATCTATTGAAGGATTTGGTGGGATTTATAACTCCTCTGAGAGATGTAAAATGTATTATCAGGTTGCATGTTTTTCATGAAATCAAAATATCCATTGGGATTTGGGATTATCTAAGAATATAAAATATATTATGCAATAAGATGATTCATGAAGGTATTTTCTAAGTCTGATGCAAAGATATGGATCTTTTGAGTAGTTTTGAGTTTACCTAGGCTTTGGGAGTACTTGGAGAGATAGAAATATGATGGATTTTGGGGTTTCATTAACAATTGAACATTCCAATTTTGATTGTACCATAGATAAATCAAGTAAATTACCTATAGACTCTAAGTTAGACAAGGTGAAATGAATAATCATGCAATTTTGAAAATTATATATTTAACTTCATAAATTTTTTCAACCTTAAAACTAAAAAAATACTTATGAAAATGAAAACTCTACATGAATGTCCAGCTTGAAAATAATGAATAGTGTATATGATGGATTTTGGGGTTTCATTAACAATTGAACATTCCAATTTTGATTGTACCATAGATAAATCAAGTAAATTACCTATAGACTCTAAGTTAGACAAGGTGAAATGAATAATCATGCAATTTTGAAAATTATATATTTAACTTCATAAATTTTTTCAACCTTAAAACTAAAAAAATACTTATGAAAATGAAAACTCTACATGAATGTCCAACTTGAAATTATGAAAAGTGAAAAACTATAAATAAAATATTCTCAATAAATGTTTAGAATGAATATTAATTAGGAATGTAGGGATAAAACATGATTTTTGAGGATAGATGGTAAGGATGGCATCATGAAAAATGAATGAGTTAAAAATTGGAAGGAGAGGAAAATGGGAATTTGAGTGGAGAGGTTGTATCCATGAGAAATTATTCTGGGGAACATTACACAAACAAGGGTTGTGAAATTTGTAATAAATTAATTTTTAATTTCAAACTTACATGAGTCAAATTTTTTTATAGGACTTAAGAATTCAAGAATCAGGGACTGTATGTATTTTTTAGACAAAAACATATTGTAACTCCAATAACCCAATAGTAAAAAATTCTAACATTAAAAGGATAATGATATGCTGAGAACATTTTGAATTATCTTCCTAAAAATAATTAGTAAAAATTTGACACTTCTAAATCCATGTAAAAAATGAATCCATTGTAACATTAAATTGACTAATTTTAACCAAATGTGGCCAATCATACTTGGGGTACTCATATTTTGTTAGTATAGACTCAAATTTGGTTGTAATAGAAGGTATGGAACCTCCTTAAACCCATAAAATAGTGTTTTTTGGGTCACCAAAGGTAATATTTTGGGTCACATCATACCAAGGGAAGGCATTTATATTGAACTAGGAAGGGAAAATTACATTTCATAAATTCCATTTCCAAATAGTAAAAAAGAGCTAAAATATTTATTTGGAAAGATAATTTTTATGCACAAGTTTATTTATAGTTTTGTTGAGATTGTTATACACCTTAATGATATTATTAAATGGGATGAAAGGGTAACAAAAATATACCCCAATACAAATAAACATTACAAGATATTAAAAATTCCATTATGCATGACCTAGTTCTAATTAATCTCAATTTCACAAAATATTTTTATCTCTACTCCTTTGCCTCAAAGCATATTCTAATAGTTGTGTTAACATAAAATTTCAATGATTAAGAACATTAGATCATTTTCATGAGCATGAACCTAGAAAATAAATATTTTAATTATTTTATCATGTATAATTAGGCATATTTATTGTTAAAGTCTATAAAAGTTAAGATATTATATTATTCACAACAAATTTCATGCTATTATACTATATTCCATTATAAAAAACATGTTGTAGAAGAACAAGTTGGGGGAATGTAGGGGAAAGTAGGTAGAAAAAATATAGAAGTAGGACATAAATATTAATTGAAAAATATGGTTATGGGTAAATGTCCCACTTAAATAATCACTAAAAATGGCCCTAAGATCAATGTTATGTTAATTGACCAAACCCAAACCATGTGTGATCATTTATATGGTCATATCATTGATTATATTTTGAGTGGAACATGTCCTCCAAAACTAAATAGAGAACATATGAGAGATATAAATATTAATGCATCTAAATGTATAATATGATAAATGAATTACTTTACCCTAAAACATATTAGGGGATTCACCTCAAATGAAAACCAAGGTCAAAGCTAATGAAATCATTAGCATTTTTCATAACAAAATAAGAAACAAACACCCTTTTGGTAACACAACACACAAAATATTAATATCTAGTTATTATTGTCCCAAAAAAATTAAATAAATTTATAATCAAATTAAAACTTTCTATCAATGTTAGATATTAATCTAAAAATAGATCTATACATCTATGCCTTTGAATCTAGTAGTAAAAAATAGGCCATTCGCCCAATGGGGCTTGATCTCATTAGTGTCCTCAATCACAACTCTATAAAGTGACATAAATTCATTCTCATAGATACATATTATTTTATGATATGATCCAAGGTAGTATAAAAAAATAAAAACATAGCTAAATATTTTATCAAGTTTCTTTAAGAGAAAATTGTCACAAGGTTTTTTACACCTTTATTTAATATTTGTGATAATGGGCTTACATCCCTATCAATTGAGTTCATATTGAAATTATATTATAATTATTATATATAATGAAATTGAGTTTTAAAATTTAAAAATAAAAACCTCATTGATTCCATATAAACTTTTGTTGTAGACAAACCAAGGAGTCAACATTTTTTGTTAAATATGTTCTTTGGGTTAATAGAACTAGACATAAACAAGTTCTGAATATGTATCCATTTATCTTATTTTATGAGAAATAATAAATATTTCCCATCACAATAAATATTAACACTTATCAATTCATGCAATAATACATGGGAAAATATGATTGTGTACAATCCAAACCATTGATCATTATTTAAATGGATGATGTGTATGATGAAGCAATGAAACATTTTAGTAAACATAAATATATAGTGAATATATGGTTTGATAAGAGATTAAAAATAAATGATTGTATAGTTTAAGACTTGGTCCTAAGATAGGAGAAATTATATGAGAAAAGAGGTCAAAATTCTAAGTTGGACTCCCTTTAGATCGGTCCATACTAGATTTTAAATATTCAAGGACACAATTCTTCTAGATGGAAATAATTGCAAGGAAAAGTTTTATCCTTTCCAATAAATGGATTGTTCTTAAAGCACTACTTCTCAATGTTTTGATATTCATAAATATATATATAACTATGAGGTTTATCTTAGGATTGGATTATGATTAGGGTATAATTATATTAATTTCATTTCAATTTGTGTGTTATTTAACTTCTAAAATTTTACTTACTAGTGTAGGGTTAGACATAGCTATTCCAATTTTTAGAATAGTTTTGATTTCATTATTGGTAGATTAAAGTGTGTTTTGTTGGACAAAATAAGATTAATTTAAAATATTTCACACATTATACATTAACTCATCATTGGATAAATTTATATTCCCTTAAAATCAAAACATTAAGGCACACAGTCACTCTAAAATTGGTTTACAAAAAATGAACTCATTAAAAAAATAAAGCATATTTAGGAAGGATGAGTTAATTTTGGACACTCATCAACATCATGATTAATTATTTTATGTTTTTGAATAATAATTATTTTATAAATATCTTATATTAGTGACCACATGTGTGAGGAAATATAAAATAATATGTTGTGTATGAGTGAATAAGATGTGATAACAACTCATGTAGATAGGATTTTATAGAGTGACTATAGAGATAAGTGATATTTGGGATAAATTATATATTAAGGTATACTATACATAATTTTTAATACTCTTTTATAAGATAAAAAAATGTATAATATCCATCTAGTTTGAATAAAGGATCCTAAATGAATCAATTAATAAATAAATGAAGAATATTGTTATGTGTTAAAATTGTGCAACTCTAACCAAATCCTATTAGTGGTGTCAAAGTAGTCATCCTTGATGGATATTGTGATAATTGAGTTCATGAATGGTAAAATGGGAAGAAAAATCTATTAGGTTAGACTAATTTTGTTGGAGTGTGCCTCAATTGAAGATCTATTAGATTGATTTAAATGCATAATGTGATTACCTGTATGTAGTAAAAAAATCAAACATGACCTAGAAGAAGCAAATGCTCAATAATCAAATTATTTAAATATTAGAATTGACATGATTACCCATAAAAGATTTAGGAAGGTACATTATATAAGTTAAATATAAATATGTTCTCATTTATTCATGAATGTGGGATTATCTTTCACAATGACCTAAAACATACCTAAGCAAGCTAAACTAAACATGTGTAGGAAAAAATATTAAATGAAATAAAAACCTACACTAAAACACACACTTAAGTTTATTTTATGTGGGTAATAAAATTGGGCCTTCATTTAAAGGCTTGATGAGGTACCCAGTATAATAAAATGCCCCCTAGAGGAGGATTCTAGAGCTACCTAAACCCCAATAAGATCTCATAAATGAATATACTTACTCTTAGTAAAATGTTTGATGAATATATCAATTTTTTTATCTAATGTATACATGTATTATAAATCAATGAATTGATCATGGATTATCTCCCAAATGAAATGCATGTGAATTTCAATAAGCTTGTCCATTGATGTAGGACCAGATTTCTATATATCTATATTGTGCTTTGGTTGTCTATTGGTAATTAAAAATGGATACAAAACTTAGTGAGAATCCCCTAAAGCTAGATATCCTTAGTGGTAGAGTTAAAAAATCTATATTTTGCCTCTATAGAAGATAAATTAATAACATTATGCTTCTTAATTAACCAACTATTAGACCTAAATTGAGGCAAAAAATATAGCCTAAAGTAGACTTGTGATTCTAAATGTCACCAACCCAATTTAAATTTGTATATATAATTAAGTTGATATTGATGCTCCATTAATTATGAATCTAGAGTGAAGGACCTAATTATCTTATTTCTAGTGTATCTTATGTGGTTCTTACATGAATTTAGATACCATACCCACTGCATATAAAATTTTAGGTTTAGTGTGCAGAAGGTAGATGATACTACTAATAAGTTGTCGATACAAGGTAGAATCAACCAATGGAGATGGAAAATCAACCTCAAGATTCACACCAAATAGAAAAGGATTTAGATTTGGCTTAGAATCATCCATGTTAAACTATGCAAAAAAATAAAAAGTATACTTGGATAGTGAAATAGTAATATTGGAGTTAGACTAAGAAATTTCAATCTTAAGGGAAACAAGCCCAAGTCATTCATTAAGAATCCATCAGACAAAAAAAATTTCATTGCTATGATGGAGGATTTAGAATTCCCTATGATCAATAGGTCATTCATGTAGAGAACCAAAATCAACAATGAATCATCCTATTGTAAGATATAGACATTAGGATTATAATGGAATTTAGTGAGCCCAAATTAAAAAATAAAGGAGTCCATCTTGGCATACCAATCTTGAGGAGATTATTTTATTCCATATATATATTTTTAAAGTTTGAAAACTAAATAAGAATATTACACAAATCCTTATGGTTTCCCCATGTATATTTCCTCTTTGAGATCATCGTGAAAAAAGGAACTCTTCACATCCATCTAATGAACATCCCAATCACATATTGTGGCAATAGTGAGAGTGAGTTCGATTGAGTTATTTTTGGCAATTGGGGTGAATATCTTGGTATAGTCAATGCCAAGTACCTAAAAAAACCCTTTTCTACCAAATGTTCTTTGAACTTGTCTACAAATCCATATTCTTCAAACTTTGTTTGGTATATCCACCTACATCAAACAAGTTTTATTATCTTAAGAAGTGGGAATAGATCCAAAGAATTTTTCTTTTTTAAGGAACTATACTTCTATTCCATGATAGTATCCCACTCAGGAGTGCCTAATGCCTCATGAAATGTTAGTGAATTAGAAGTAGTGTAATGAAATCATGTGGGACATCCTTGAATTATGAAAAAGTTTTTATATTGTTTGATGGATATCCAACCCATTGGAGAGAAATTTTTAGTAACTATATAGCCCAAAGATGACTAGTTCTCAGAGTGTTAGGTGGAGATTAATTATCATATAAGCATAATATGGGGGAAGGAATAAGGGAATCCTCAGCACTACTCTCATTTTTAGAACTAGAAGAAGAATCTAGATCATCACAAGGTTGATGAAGAGGAAAAAAATCATAAAAAAATTCATCATATCATAGTGCATCTAAGGAAGAGTGAGAGGTGTATGCAATGGAAAATGCAACATATTCTACAAATCAATCCTAGCTCAAAGAAGATAGATCTTACTTACACTTATAATTGGGGATACATTAGATAATAAAGATCATGAATAATATGGATTTTCTAAACCTAATAAAGGTATATATCATCATAATAAATTCACTAGGGAGGGTTCCAAAGTATACACTCAATTAAGACTATGCAATAACCATAACTAGGTCTTATGTTTTCATATTCATTAAACTAATAACAAGAAAAAAAACTAATCTAGTGCTCACCAAATATTATGGCATAAAGTGGGGCTTAGTAAACATAAAATTAAACATGACTAATAGAATTATTATTAATATATGTATAGGTAAGAACCTAATGGATGGAGAGAGATGATATTATTCAAAATCCATTACTTATGCTACTTTTATCTACTAAACAAAGGACCCAAGTTAGATATACTTACCTACAAGATGAATCCATCGAGGTTCAATCTCTCCATTGGCCAAAGGTTATTTATAATAGGTTGTTTTGGTTTATACAAATTACTAAGAAAGGCCAAAACATCAAAGAATTCTCCACACGACTAAATTATTCTCCAAGAAAAAACCCTAAGCTAAGACTCATCAAGTAGAATGGTGGAAGAGAAGATTGTAAGGAAGCAAAAATGAATAATAACTATTGTCTAATCTCTATGAATGGAAAAATGGATGTGTTTATATTGGTGGATATAACCCTAAACCCTTTCAAAAAATTTGGTTGATAAGGTCAACCTAATTGACCTAGTATCATAATTGACAAAAATTCACTAGGTCGGCCAAGGGCCAACCTATACCCTAAATAAGTTTTGTTAATAAGAATACAAGGTTGGAAAAGCCAACATAATCATGTAAAATTCCCAAATGTGGTTTGGGTAAGGGAAAGGAATAATGAAGGTCGTAAATGACTAGAGGAGTGTGTGAAAGAGGAGGCAAAGCTTTAGGGAATGGTTTTAGGAGATGTTTGGATTGATAACAAGTGGTAATAAGGGATAATAATCCTACCAAGCACCAATGGTGTACCCATCCCTTTCCTGGTACACCCTTTAGGGGATGTACTTAGAGATATTGAGACTCAATAGGTTCCTTCAAGATAGAAAGCAGTAGTAATTGTTAAAGTTTAAAAATATTATGTGTATACATATTCCCCACTCAAAGCTCATTATGTGTCACTTAGGTGCAACATGGGATGGCATTTCAAGAAACAACATAGTAACACACAAGACTAAGACTAAAACAAATTTATAGTATTTTAAAGCATAAAATAACTAAAAGTAAATGATGGAAATAGAAATAAATGAAAAGTAAATTTAATGCATATCTTGACTTGCCTTTATTGATGGATGGTTGTCTATTGTGTTTTTAGTTCTGATTATGGAGGGCACACAAACTAATTTTGACAAACCCAATAATATAAAAATAAAGAGAACAAATAAACAAATTCAAGAAAGCCAAGATAGCTCGTGCTATATAGACATCATGTACTTGGATATTTGGCAAGCTGAGGTGACAAATAATATGTTAGACCCAATGTCCAAGTCAAAATTTTTAGAGTAAATCAAGTAACCAAAAAGATCAGACTACTAAAGACAAAAAAATTAGAACAAGTAAACCTTAAGTAAGAAAGGAAAAATCAACAATTCAAACCAAGGATATATGTCAAAAGGATGGTAATCAAACTTTAATGTAAAATTAGTAACAATCCTTAATTTAATAAACATGGGCAAGAAAAATGGTAAAACCACATTGATGAGTGAGAATTAACAATCCTTACTCAATCATCAATGGAAAAAGGTTCAAAAAATGGAAAACAACATTGGGGAGTGAGAAGTAACAAGCCAACCTCACTCAACAATGGAAAAAGTACATGAAATTAGAAACAAACTCAAGTGTCCATAAAAAGAGACATTACAATAATGAAAAATGTTAATAATAAATCAAGGCATATCTAGATATGTAGATCCATGGTGCAAATAAATTAATCCATAGTCATTCAAACATATTGTGTTGTTCTAAAGACAAATAAAAATGAAATAAAGTAGTTCTAGCATGTTTTTAAGATGTGAAGAATAGGGAAGTATAGGATAGGGAAAATAGATTTATAATCACATGTACTTATCAAGGGGGGAAATGAAATTGGTGGAGGTGATAATGAAGGGAAAACTAAAGTAGATGATATCTTTATCAAATTCAAGAAAATCAAATTAGGTTTGTCAAAATAAGAGGATTTTGACCTTAAGGACTCTAAAGAACTTTTCTTAACCACACAAGTCTTAGGTCAACAAATGAAGTATGTAGATCATGCCATGAATGCTATATGCATGAAAACTAAAATGTGCCTACCTTCCCACAACATGTTCCCTATTCCTCATGACCCCTTACATATGCATCAGTATACTATGAAGATTAGGTACTTACATGAGAAATTAGGTATCACCATAGAGTATATTAGATTCTCCTATTCCAATCTACTAGCCTATTTCACCCTAATTAACCTCGACTCTATTATGAGGCCAACTATTGATTTTGAGATTTAATTAGAGATAGGAGATGTGCTTTTAATCATGTGTTTTGGTGTGATTTTTACTCTTGAGATTTATATGTTGCCTTTCATATATCATTTCATTTTGTTTAAAATGATTTGGATTTTAACATTTTTGATGGATTTTTCTATTCTTCATCCATATGGATTTGGAGAACAAAACATGGGTATTAAATTATACTTTCATTTGAATACTTGGGACTTGGTTTATAAGAGAGAGAACTCAGAGAGCATGGTGTTTAAGATTCTTGTAAGGTCAGGTGAAATAAAAGTGTTATCTTAAATTTGACCTTATTTTATCCAATGTGGATTGAAAGGAAAGGAAATCAAGAGGAATGAAACATGAAACAATTTGAATTACTTAAAATAACAAAAGAGGTGACAAAGGGTGAAAAAGGGATATACTAATAGTTAAGTGTGATCATTATCATAAGAATGAGGGAAATAGAGGAAAAAATGCTAACATATATTGTTGTGTAAATTTCATCTATCAAAGGAAGAAAAATCTAAAGCAAATAACAAAGATCAAGAATTTATAACCATTATAAAACACATTCTAGAAAAATGAAGGACAATATGGTGATTTTATAAGGAAGGTAAAGTCCTATACATGGTCTTATAGTGAAACTCATAAAATATAAACCCAAGGGGTGTCAAAAGCATGTGAAAAATAAATGGAATGAGAAAAATATGGTATTTGTGAGGAAGGCCAAGTCTTATCCATAGTCTTACACTGCAACTCACAAAGAGAAACCCATGAGAAGTCAACAAATGTGTAAAAATTATGAAAACAAAGAGGATAGAAGTATACCATGAGGAAGATTTGGTCCTATCCATGGTTTTACAATGTAACTCATGAATAAAAAGGGAAACCAAAAGACCAAAAATGAAGGACCAAGTTTTATGAAAAGAGATAACTATTGTAGAGGGTGAGACCCATGTAAGTATCATGTAAAAAGTGTTAGATAGATACCATATATAAAGCATTAAAAAAGGGAAGGATCATAAACTAACATATATATCAAAGATGATCATGTGAGAGATAAGCCATGTGTCTTGGAAGGTTTCTTGAAGTTGAATTAGTTTGGTATCATGCCAGGTAGAATAAGAGTGGGAATCACAAGATGCCCCAAAGGATAAGTGGATGTGTGTATGGGCATCACAAGATGCATTAGATTTTTAAATGACATGTGGGTTAGAATTTTGAGATGCCTCAAAGGCTAAATTAAAATGTGGATGGGCATCACAAGATGTATTAAAGGCTAAGAAGAGGAAGAAAAGACAATAAAAGATAAGAAGAAAAGAGCACCCCATATAGTTTCTAAATGGATTTAGGTTGTCCAAGAATATTATAATAGGGTATTTAAATATGTTTGATAAAAGGTAAAGGATTATAATCAATAATAATGAAATGAAAAGACAAATAACTAAGTCAGATATATAGTGAACTAAGTCATCCAAATAGTAGAGTAAAGGCAATAATAAAAGTATGAAGTTGACTAGGTCAGCTTAGTACTATTGAATGAGAAGAGTATAGAGTTGAATATGTCAACTTAGTAATGTAAATAGGGAAAAAAAATTTGATAAAGATATAGAGTCGACCAAGTTGACTTAGTATTATAGGTAGGGAAAAGGATAATTTATAAAATATCATGTTAAGCTAAATGATAGTGTGTAGAAATTAGGGAAATATTTTGAAATATAATTGAATAAAGAAGTTAAATTAATAATGCAAAAAATTACATCAATGATAAGGGTCCAATTGGGGTACACATCATTAAATATTGAATCAAATCTAGCCTATCCAAGTTTTTATAATACAACATGCAATGAGCAAAGAACAAGCAGTCAATTGAAAAGTAAATGTTAACTAAATGTTCATCTTAAGTGTTTTTATATTATGATAAAGTATTATAGGGAATTTGGATAAAAAAATGGAACTAGAAATCAATCTATGGATGGTTTAAGGATGTTTAGGCTAAACAAGATCTATGTTGGTAATGGTACTAAATTGGTATTATGGCCTGCCCCCTCACTTCATAATACTAAAGTGATAAGGGTGTCGAGTGATTAACCAATATATAACATTAACCATGTGTTTATACTTGGATAAAAAACCAAGTAAACTTCCCCCTTGGTGATGAAATATAAGTAGGTAGGATTTGGGTAGACAAATGTTTAAATACATTTTGAAATTATGTGATTTGGTAGTGTGTGCAAAAAGAGAAAAATAGTACAACTAAATGATATATTTAAAAACCACCTAATTAGACTATGTGCACTACTTTAAGCATGAAAAGGGATAAAAATTCATGTGTGAATTAATTAATAACATATAGTTGTTAATTTCCAAATTAATCATAGTAAAAATTTGGTTCAGATAACACTGTATGTAAACATTATAGAATAAAGTCAACAGGTTATTACTGTACTATAGAAGCAAGAGTACTTAAGAACTAAGTCAACCAAGTTGATTTATACTTTTATATAGAATATATAATATAAAACTAAGTTAACCAGGTCAACCTAATTTACTTTAGGATTACAATTTTGAATACTTCAAACTTACACAAAACAAAACTATAATTAAGTATTGAATTGAAAGAGAGAGAGAGAGAGAGAGAGAGAGAGAGAGAGAGAGAGAGAGAGAGAGAGAGAGAGAGAGAGAGAGAGAGATAGAGAGAAAGGAAACTTGGTGTGTCAAAAGATGTTGCATATTGTAGATTTACTATTGAAGTGCCTAGAATTTTGCTTACAAATTCTACCAACTTTGCCTACTGGGTTAACCTAGTTCTATAAAACCCTATTTTTAGAAGCCTATTAATATGATTGAGTTGACTTGGTCTACCTAGTTTTTTATCTAGAAGCTGATTAGAATACTAAGTCAACTTGCACAAATTAGTTTGTTGTTTTGGATGATGATCGAGATACTAAGTCAACCTATTCAACATATTATATTATCTATAACTAAATAAGAGTAATATGTTGACCTATCTGATCTAGCAACCTATATCGAATGAAGACCTACATAGAAATAATAAAGTCATTTTGATGTGACTATGTGTTAAACCTATGCACATAATTTAGAACTATATTGGTCTGGTTGACCTAATATTAAAAATATAGAAAAATAATAAAATTATAGAAATTAAAATCATGAAAAAAAACTTCATGGGTTAGATTCACTTTGGGTTCACTAGAATGTATGCAATGGGAAATGCAACAAATTCTACAAATCAATCCTAGCTCAAAAAAGATAGATCCTACTTACACTTCCTATAAGGGATATATTAAATAATCAAGGTCATGACCAATATGGATTTATTAGACATAATAAAATATTTTCTTACCATAATGACTTCATTAGGGAGGGTTATAAAGCATCTATTCAAATAAAACTACGTAATAACCCTAACTAGGTCCTATGTTTTCATATTTACTAAACTAATAACAAGTAAAGTAAAATTCTAATATAGTGCTCACCAAATCTTGTGGCATAAAGTGGGGCTTCATAAAAATAAGAGTAAATATGCATAAGATGATCCTAATTAATCTATGTATAGGCAAAACCCTAATCCATGGAGAGAGATAATATTATTCAAAATCCATTACTTATTCTACTTTTATCTACTAAAGAGAGGACCAAAGTTAGAGATACTTACCTTGAAGATGATCCCATCGAGACTCAATATATATATTGGCCAAAGTGATTCACAATATGTTTTTTTGGTTTGTAAGGATTACTAAGAAAGGCCAAAGCATTAAGAATTCTCCAAAAAACTAGATTCTTCTC
Organism: Torreya grandis; assembly: GCA_037957365.1. NCBI lineage: Eukaryota > Viridiplantae > Streptophyta > Pinopsida > Cupressales > Taxaceae > Torreya > Torreya grandis. The sequence goes on from JARHVA010003735.1 coordinate 202,168, forward strand.
CAATGAGAAACCCTAAGCTAAGACTCCTCAAGTATAATGGTAGAAGAGTATATTGTAAAGAAGCACAAATGAATAATAAATCTTGCCTAATCTATAATAATGGTGAAATATATGTGTTTATATAGGAGGATCTAACCCTAAACCCTTTCAAAAAAATTATCCAACCAGGTTGACCTGGTCAACCTAGTATCATAATTTATAAAAACTCACTAGGTCATGGACTAGGTTAGCCAAGGGTTGACCTATACCCTAAATACATTTTATCAATAAGAATACAAGATTGACATAGAAAACATAGTCATTTAAACTTACAAAAAGTATATTAGGTTAGGGAAAGGGTTAATGAATGTGGTAAATGACTATAAGAGTGTGCTAAAGAGGAGATAAAGCTTAGGGGAATGGTTTTAGGAGTTTTTTGGATTGATAACAAGTGGTAATAAGGGATAACAATATTTCAAAGTACTAATGGTCTTAACACCCCTTTCCTAGTGCACCCTTAAGGCATGCACTCATATATATTGAGACTTGATGGGTTCTTGTAAGATAGAAAGAACTAGTAATTGATAAAGTGTGAAAATATTGTGTTTATAAAAGAAATGTTGAGTGTGAAGTCTAAAGGACCCTTTATAAAATGAAAACTTGTCTTAATGAACAACTCATGAGTTATGGGATGGATAATCCTATAACTTTTAACACCTTCAAGATATAAATAAAAGATACATGGATGACTCTAAGGTTTCATTTCCTTATGTTTCTTCTTTAAAATGTGAGCCATAGTAGGTAAACCAAACACTTGTATATTCTCTACTATGAGTTTTTGACCACTCTAAGCCTCAAAAGGAGTGACTCCCTTTAATGTTTTTGTAATGAACTCAATTATATATGCAACAAGAATATTTTATGGCCTCAACCTAATATTGAGGTGAAAGAGACTTGGAGTAGAGCATAAAATTAGCCATTTCCATTAATAACCTATTTTTGAGCTCTATAACACCATTATATTTATTATTATATGGAATTATATGATGTAGTTTAATCTTATTGGATGTAAATAATTGATCAAAATGGCTAATGACATACCACCATTATCGGTATGCAAAATCTTTATGAATTTACCTAACTATTTCTCTATAAGTGCCTTGAACACCTAAAAATGATCAAAGACCTTATATTTATGCTTAAGAAAATACCCCAAGTATATCTCAAATAGTCATCCATGAAATTATTCATGTACTTTTCCCTATTGAATGAAGGTTTTAGAAAAGGGTTAGAAACGTCAATATGGAAAATTTCTAATTTATATTTAACTTTCTATATTTTCCCTTATCATACTTCTCCTCTAAATGCTTACCAATAATGCAACCTTGAAAACTCTATCAAAAAAATTATCTTGTGGTAACGTTGAAACCATGTCTTGATGACTGAGTTACTCTAGGTAATGATAATTGAGATGGTTGAATTCCTCATGCCATAATTTACTCATCTCATCTGAATGAGTGAGCAATGCAGTAGAGGGTTGATCAGGAAAAAAATGTGAGAAAGTATACAACCAAGTTTGGTTATCTATTTTCCCAAATGCAATAATGGAATCATTGTTAGCTTACCTAATAACCATAGAATTAGGTGTGAACTAAAATCTCTTTCCTAAACTGATATGAGTGATTGTATAAATATATAATATAATGGTGGGTAAATAGGAAACACATAGAACATCATAAAATGTCCCATCATTAACTTAAAAATATCCACTCTGAGTAACTTTATTAGAAGTATTATCACCAATTAAAAATAAAGGCATAGAACAATACTCCAAAGATGAGAACATGTCCTCTAATAAAGCATGCAGTATGTTGCACTAAAATTAATAACCCATGTGGAAGTCCAAGATGTAATTTTAATAAGTATTTTCCCCTTCTTATTGTCTTTATCCTTAAAAGACTTTGGTGCTGATGAAATCTAATTAGAAGAATTAGGGACACTAATATTATCTTTCTCAAGCATATTTGTCCATTGGTCAATCTTATTCTTCATGAATTTGGATTCATCATATCTAAGTTTATTGTAGTTGATGCATGTGAGTCATTATTTCTTAGATTTCATGTTTGAATAAGAATCTTTTGATGCTTTGGCTTAACATCAAATTTTTAACCCTTTCTTTTCTTTGGGTACTCATTATTCTATTTCTTTACCTTGATATTATAATCCTTCTATTTGTCATTAATAATAATCAAGACATGGAATTTAGATGACTTTAGTGTACCCATTTGAATGAGCTTCTCTTTCTTTCAAGTTAAGTCAATAGTAAAATCATCTAAGGATGGCATGGTCCATGTATCTTTAACGGCCTGCTTGGTGGCATGGAAGGTAGAAACAAAGATAGAATAATTAGAATCCAATTTGGTAAGTATTGAAAGCATAAATTGATCATCCTTTTTGTCAGTGTCAAATATTTTCAAGTGTAACCTGAGGATTTTAATCTTGGTGAAAAGGTCTTGAATCATATCAAAGTTACCTAGACTCAATTTGATGAGCTCATTCTCTAACTCATGACCCCTCATTTCATCCTATTTTAAAAAGATTTAATATAATCTAGACCATACTTGATTTGGAGATGTTTTATATTCGATATGAAAGAGTAATTCAAGAGACATAAATATGCACAATAGACCATAAGCTTTATCAATTTGGTTGAACCACTTCACCTTCTCTACCTTCAGTGTTAATTATATATATGTACCCATCATGAGTCAGTGTAAGCCTTTGATTATTAAGAGTATTTACAATTTGATTTTCCATTAATGATAGTTTAATGGTGTACTAATCAGAATGAAACTGATATCCATGATGCATAAAGGAATTATGTGTTGAACTGTGTGTGTTGTAGACTAGTAATATAACACCCCCTAAATTTTTAGAGGTTTAAATTTACAATGCACTAGAATATCACGATTACATAGAGATAAAAAAATACACACTTTCAAAAAGAATGGTACCTAAAAAGGAAAATCAAGATGAAATTTATGAGCATTTGAATATTTGTTGCTAGTAAAAATAATGTTCCCCACTTTGTATAAAATTTTTGGGTGTGAAAATTATTGAATTCTTTTTTGGTAACTTCTCCACAAAAAAACTTATGTTATTTTGGAGCAAAAGTTAAGTAATTTTGGGTTGTGTGTGACCAAAGGCTTAACTCATATATGATCAGGGGCTAATACTCAATTTGGGTGCTCCCCCCATCACTTTGATTGATGTGATTCATGTGAGAGTGAAATCATCCAAAAAAAAAACCTTTTTTGAAAATAAATAGTGTCACACTTCATTAGATTAAATTTTATGTCCTCTATACCATCATTAAATTTTTGGGGAGGGTGTACACTTGACAAGATTTTTGACTTCTCCCACAGTCAAAATGTTGATGTTGGGGTTGTATGTTAGGGTTTTAAGACCCTATTACATTGGATTTTTAGACTACACACACACCCCAAAATACTAATGATAGGATGTTAGACATTTACTAGAGTAGAAAAATGCATTAGGGATGTAGTGCCTCTATACACATGTCAAGGTTTATGATTGCTCCCATAGTTCAAACTCTTGATGCCAAAGTTAATGACTAGTCCACAGTCATAACTCCTAATGTTAAGGAAGTTGATTTCTCTTATAGCTAAAATTATTGATGGAAGAAAAACCAACTACTCATGTTGTTAAAAGTCTTGATACTAGTATTTTTCATCTGGTATGTAACTTATACTTACATCCATCAAGGTTTTGGCATGTTGAGGTTTTGAGCCATCCATGTAGGTTTTAGAGATTTTGATGGTTCCCATAGTTCATAAAAGTGCAAAAACCCCAATTTTAACAAAAAAATAGATTTACTCCTTCTGAAAATCCACCAAAGACTCACTAGAGATCTCTAAAAACCTAAAAAAACCCAAATTATTTTTCTTTGAAGACTGTAGATTGTATGAATTTATGTGAAATTGCCATAAAAGTCCTAAAACCCTTTAAAAAAGGAAAACGTCAATTGTCACAAAACTAGATCATGTTTATAGTTGATCCTAGGGTTTTGACACCTTAATCTAATTCCCTAAGATGTTTTGAATGAAAAACTACCAAATGATATGTGACTAATAAGAGACAACTTCTCCCTTGTTCTTTTTTTGAATCTTAATCTACTAAGGATCCCATAACAAGAGCAAATTCAAAGAGATGGTGAATCTACAATATACGTTAGGTAAATGAATAGAATATATATTACATGTAAGTTGAAAACTAAAAATTTTATAAAAATAAAAATGAAATTCACCTACCATAAAATATTTTATACTATGTCAGAATCGACCATAATTGAGGATCTCATGAATAGAGTTCAATGCACAATGTGATTACCTATGTGTAATAGTGAAATAAAACATGGTCTATAAGAGGAAATTATTCAAAAATAAAAACATAAAAATACTATCACTAACATCATTAACCATAAAATATTTAATAAGGTACATTATATAAGATAAAGATAAACATGTCCTCACTTTCTCATGAATGTGGGATTATCTTTCAGAATGACCTAAAATGTTGGATAATAGAGCCTGATCTTATTATAATGCCTAATTCTTGACAAAGGTTGTGGGGGGAGAAAATCCCCCCACTAGGGTCACCATGGGGGTCTAGGGGAGATGACCATATTTGGAGACCCCTAGCAAGGGTTCAAAGGCAACACCCTTGATACAAAATTTTATTAAAAATACATTACAAAATATTGTAATTTCATAGTAAATATGGATTTTTCACTATTAGGTCAGACCTATCTTAATGCCCAACTCATTATTATATAGAACTAGAGGGGAGAGGATTGGGTGGCATGATTGATGACACTCCAACCAATTGTACCACTCAGTGCTGCACTCATAAGAGACTACCACTAATATGCTAGAGGAAGGTGGGGATGATGTAGATCTAATGATAGAAATTATGTTTTTTCATTTTTGACCTAATATTTAACCCTCTTTTGATATGAATGAATTGAAATCACTATGGTATATTTTGTGTGAGTGAAGAATATATTTTAGTGGTTGTATTTCAAGTTTTTCCCTTCATTTATTGGACAAAATAATAAGAAGGACTGACTATTTCTATGTGGACGTAGCCATATTGGGTAAACCACATTAAATCTATCTCTATTTTGTTGTGTTTTTTGAATTTTTCTTCATCTTTAACTCATTAATATTTATTTGTGTTCTATATTATTAACAATGGGCATTAGAGATGAAGGTTTATTTGGTAGATAAACTTATAGGAAAAGAGGGTTCATAGTTTGAGAGGGAGAAATGGTAGAAGAAAAAAAGTTTAAGATCAAGAATCTCAATGGACAAAACTTCTAGCTATAGAATATGTAAATGGAGTACTATCTATATCAAAAGGATCTATTCCTACCATTGGGTAGAATAACGAAGAAACTGATGACTATGAATGATGAAGATTGGGAGGCTTTTTATAGAAAGGTACTAAGAACAATATAGTTGTGCCTAGAAGCATAGATGGCCTTAAATATTTCAAAATAAAAGATAATAGTGGATGTGATAAAGGCATTGGATATAGTATATGAAAAACCCTCAGCCTCCAACAAGGTTTTTCTTATGAATCATTTATTTAATCTAGAAATTTCAGAAGGTGGGTCTATTGCTGATAATTTAAATTAATTTAACACCATCACAAATTAGCTAAGATATATATGAGTACATTTTGATGATGAGGTTAAGGATCTTTTGATTTTGTGCTCATTGCTAGAAATCTAGAATGGCTTGGTCATGGATGTGAGTAATTCTATCTCTGGTTTAAACACTTTATGTTATTGGTGTTATTCTTAGTGAAGAAATGTGATGAAAAATCATAGGTGAGACATCAGATAATGATTTAACTATGGATAACAGGGAAATAAGAAAGGATAGAGGAAAGGGCCTAGTGAATCTTGGTAAGTCTAATAAGGGTATATCCAAATCTATAGGAATGTTGATGTGCTAAATTTGTGGGAAGAAATGACACTTGAAGAAACATTGTTGGTTTAAAAAAGGAAAATAAGGAGATGGACAACAAGATAAAAATCAAGAAGAAAATGTAGTAGGTGATGTGCTAAAAGATGGTTTAATCCTTTATTTAGATAATATTAATGATTCTTGGGTGTTATATTTAGGGGATTCATTTCATGCTACACCCTATAAAAATATTTTCAAGACTATGTTCAAGGTGATTTTGGACACCTTTATTTTGGTGATGGTGAACCGTATAAAATTTTAAGAAAGGGTAAGATATAAATAAAATTAAAAAATGGAAATAAATGGTTTATAAAATAGGTGAGGCATGTTCTTTAGTTGAGAATAAATCTAATTTTATCAAGGTAGTTGGGAAGTGAGGGCTTCATTATTATATTTTCAAAAAATTCATAGAAGGTCACTAAAGGATCATTGGTAATAGAAAAAGGAGAGAAGGTAGGTAAATTATATTTATCTAATGGAAATGTTAAATCTTCTATTACTTTAGCTTCTATAGAAGTAGATAAAAAATTATGGCACCATAGACTTGGGCACATGAGTGAGAATGGGCTACAAGTTCTCCACTCAAACAATTTGTTGCTAGATTCAAAGAAGGTGGATTTGGATTTTTATGAGCATTGTTTCTATGGAAAACATAAAAGAGTCAGATCTCTTAGAGCTGGGAAGATAAATAAAGATGAAAAGTTAGAGCTTGTGCATATAGATGTATGGGGACTAACTCAAGTATCATCCCTTAGTGACTCTTCTTATTATGTTACTTTTATTGGTGATGCAACTAGAAAAACATGGGTTTATTACACACAAAAAAAATGATGTTTTTGATACTTTTAAGAAATGGAAATATTTGGTTGAGAATGAGATAGGAAATAAGTTAAAGTGTGTCAAATTAGAAAATGAAGGTAAATATTTCAGCAAGGAATTTTATAATTAATGTTCATCCCATGGGATTCAAAGAGAGAAGATGGTTCTAATAACACCACAACAAAATGGTGTATTGGAAAGAATGAATAGCATAATCATGGATCATGCAAGGATCATGAGATTACATGCAAGGTTTCCCTTATAGTTTTAGGTAGATGTTGTGGATGCTACTATTTACTTAATAAATAGAGGGCCTTCAAGTCCTTTAGATGGTGGCATTCTAGAAGAAGCATGTAAAGGTAAAAAGGTAGATTATTCTTTTTTAAAGACTTTTAGTTGTGAATCATTGAACTTTTATTAGATATGGAGTTAATGATTTTGGTTACCATTTATGGGATTTTGAAAATTGTAAAATCATTAGGAGTAGAGATGTGATCTTTAATGAGAACATCATGTATAGAGATTATTTACAGGGGAAAAAAAAAGAAAATCCAAATACTAAATATACAATACTTGTTGAAATCACTGGAAATGAAATTATAAAAGTTATATAAAAACAGAATGTGCAACAAATACAAAAAGTACCTCAAACTCATAGAAGTATAGCTAGAAGATCAACCAGAGTAAGTAGATTCCCTGAATGATAATTTCCTTTACTTTATTATTTATTATCGACTGATTGTGGTGGGCTAGAAAGCTATGACAAATCAATGTATTTAGAAACCAAAAATAAGTGGGATCAAGGAATGAAAGAGGAGATGAACTCCTTGGTCTATAACCAAAATTAGGATTTGGTTCAGTTTCCTATAGGTAAAAGATCATTGCAGAATGAATGGGTTTGTAGGTTGAAAGAAGAATATGGAGGCAAAAAAAAGTACAAGGCTAGACTTGTTATAAAGACATTTACATAAAATAAAGGTATAGATTTTAATGAAATGTTTTCCTCAGTAGTTAAAATGATTTATATAAGAACCATTTTGAGTTTAGTAGTAGTAGAAGATTTGCAGCTTGAACAGTTAGATATGTGATGGCATTCCTTCATGATGATTTCGATGAGAAAATATATATAGGGAAGCCATAGGGATATGAAGTCAAAGGTAAGGAAAAAATGGTGTATAGGTTGAAGAAGAGTTTGTATGGCCTAAATCAAGCTCCAAGATAATGGTATTTGAAATTTGACATGTTTATGATAGAATAAGGTTATAGTAGATTTCATTCTGACTAGTGTGTTTAATTTAAGATATTAGATAATGATAGCTATATTATCTTGTTATTGTATGTAGATGACATGCTTGTTACATGGTATAACATGTATAATAGAAATGAGCTCAAAAGAAAACTATTAGATTCATTTGCAATGAAGGATTTGGGTGTTGAAAAATAAATCCTTGGTATGAGAATAATAAGAGATAGGAAAAATAAAAAATTGACATTGTCTCAAGAAGAATACATCAAGGTGTTAGTCAAGTTCAATATGCAAGATGAAAAATCATTGAGTACAAATTTAGGAGGAAATTTAAAATTAATCAAGGAATATTATCCTAAAATGTAGGAAGAAATCAATTACATGTCCAAAGTTTCATATGATTCAATAATGGGAAGTTTAATGTATGTTATGGTGTGCACTAGCCTAGACATTGCACATGTAGAGTTGTCAATGGGTTTATAAATAATCTAGGAAAAGAGCATTGGGATGTAATAAAGTGAATTCTTAGGTACTTGAGAGGGATACCTGATAGATAATTATATTATGAAGAGTCAGATGTTACCTTACAAGGATATGTTGATGCAGTCATGGATGGAGATTTAGATGGTAAGAGGATACCATAGGTTATGTATTCACTATTGTTAACATAATAGTTAGTTGGATTTTAAAATTACATAAGATAGTTTATTTTTCAACTACAAAGGTAGAATATGTTGTAGCTATTGAAGCAAGCAAGGAGATGATATGGATGCAATGGTTGTTGGAAGAGCTGAGGTAGAAGTACGAATACTATAGGTTATATAATGATATCCATAGTGTGATTAATTTAGAAAAGAACTTATCATTCCACTCAAGAACCAAACATATATAACTCAGGTATCACATCATTCATTTAGTTTTGGAAGATGGTCAACTAAAGGTGGAAAACATCCATACAAGTTAGAATCCTATCGATATCCTAATAAAGGAAGTCACTAAAGAAAATTTGGAGAGTTATTCAACTTCAATAGGTCTTAAAGTATAATAAGAAAGATGAGAAACATTCCAAGTTCAAATTTCAAATAAAATTCCAAGGAAGAGTTGTAGTGGTGGAGTTGCAACAATTAATCTCCAAGTGGGAGATTGTTGGATGATGGATCCTAATCTTATTATAATGCCTAGTTCCAGATAGAGGGGTGTGGGGGGGAAATTCCTCCCACTAGGGTCACCATGGGGGTCTAGGGGGAGATGAACATATTTGAGCCCCCTGGTAGGGGTTTAGGGACAACTCCCTCGAAGCAAATTTTTATTAAAAATGCATTGTAAAATATTGTAATTTTATAGTAAATCTAGACCATTCACTATTAGGCCACATATCTAATGGTATAAATTATGTTTGTGCATTTTTACCTAATATATAACCCTCTTTTGATATGAGGGCATTGAAATCACAATGGCATACTGTGCATGAGTGAATAAAATATTATAGTGGTTGTATTAATAGATTTTTCCTTCATTTATTGGATTGAATAATAAGAAGGGTTGACTATTTCTATGTGGATGTAGCCCATATTGGGTGAACCAAGATAAATTTATGTCTCTATTGTGTTGTGCTTTTTTCATTTTATTTCCATCTTTAATTCATTAATATTATAATCTCCGTGTTCTATATTCCTAACATAAAAGACACCTAAGCAAGCTAAATTAAAAATATGTAAGGAAAAACCATTAAATAGATTAAAAACCTACACTAATAGATTCATGGTAATATAGTATGTATAATTATGTATAATTTAGTTTAAGATGCTATGATATTATATTATTATGGAGTAAGGATCCTGCCATTCATATAAGGAATCTTTCCCTCATTCATTCACTACATGTTTTTGTTGATACTTACTAGAAAATTAAGTCACATCTAATTTGTATCCATGTGCTTTGTTTCATCTTCAGTTATCTTTGATCCATTAAATATTTTTTCTTTGTGTAAACATATTATTATAATGTGCATGTATCTACTATCATTTTGTGTGTGATTAATGTATTAATTACTTCTATTCCTACATCAACGTGAATGTGAACTTGGATCCTTTTTGCATATGCTTTAACTTTTAATTCTCCATAAAATTACATTATTTTGTATGCTCATATTTATTTTGATTAATCCTCATTGTTGATCACTCAAACCTATTCTCTGTGATCGATGTTGAATGGGATTTAATAATCTCATATTCATACTTTCTATGTAATTTGATTTTCTCTCAAGCACATTGTTTCTTCATCAAATTCATCAATGTTTGGGTGATATTAATTTATATTGGTGAAATTAAGGGTGAAAATAAATCTCTTTATTTCATTTTGAGTCTCAAGTGTTCTAATCAAATATGCTTGTTTGATATCATAGATCCTATGTATTCGATCATCTAAATTTGTGCATACAGTACTAAAAATGTGTAAAATCAAAATTTAGTATTCTTATAATAAATTTTTGAATATAAAATAGAGTTTTTATTATAAATATTCTTAATGTTAGTAATAATAAACTTGATGAGTCTTTATCTATTATTTTAATCTTTAGGTTTATTAAGTTTGGTATGTATTGGTCTAAAAATTTAATGTATATCATTAGTATCAAAATTATTATAAACTAAAAAAAATCATTCAGTGCTCATAAAGATAATGTGTTTAGTCATGTTATTTTATTCTAGTTAGTTCAAATGAAGTATGTCATCAATTACCAAAATTTAAAACTTTACTCTCCTTATAATGGATGTATTTTCAGGGTACTTAACGTCCTTGAACTAATTGTGTCAATCTTGTTAGGGGCTATATTTTTAAAAAAATTACATGCATGTGAGCCTCATGATAAAATTTTATAAGTAACCACATAGGAGAATGGATGTAATGAAGGAAGGAGGAATTTCAGCATCCACTCATTAGCCACTAATGATGGAGACACATATTACATTAGTGTCACTAGCATCAATTCCAAATCAGCTAAAGCCAAGGATATATTCTAGTGGTAGTGGAATTTTCCTATATTTCTTATGATATAGTTACAATAATTATAGACATAGACTACAAACAAATAAAATGAGGACTTTGTCCTTAAATACTCATGCTTTTTTTTTTGCTTTTTATTTTGTGTGGCATGATGAATAATTCCCTATTGTGATAAACTACAAAAATAATTCATATTGTAAAATAATCATGTTTTTTTAGGGTGGAATAAGATTGAGTTAAACTTAGGTTAGATTATTTTAGGGTTTTTTAATCTTATTAATTCAAAATTTTAGTTCTAAATAGTGGTTTGGGAATAAGGAATTCAACTCGAGAATTGATGGACTTATGCGTAATCTAAGAAAGTTTTTAGATAAAATAATCTACATTATATTATTATTTACACATGATTTATTAAGGGGGGAATGTTAGAAATATATTTTATTAGCTCTCACATGTTTGGTAAAATATAAAATAATATGTTGTGTATGAGTGAATAAGATGCGAGAACAACTCACATAGATAGGAGTTTCTAGAGTGATTATAGAGATAAGTGTGATGAGTGATATTTTGGATGAGATAGATATTAGGGAATACTGGATATGTTTTGAATCTCTTCTATAGAATCAAAATAATGTATAAATATCCATCTCTAATGTGAATAAATTATCTCGAATGAATTTATTAGTAAAGAAACATTGTGTAAATCTATCCAAACCTTATCAACTAAATCTTTAATTCAAAATTATCTTGTGAATTAAGAATAATATTACATTTGAGATGATTTATAACTACATATTTAATGAATTAAGTATTTACTTGGGGTATATGAACAGAAATTAAAAAACCATCCAAGGATGAGATTTTATGAACAAATCCTTATAATTTGGTTGTGGTAGTTACTAACCCTTTAAGATCCAAAAAAAAAAAAAAAATCCAAATAAAAAAGATAATATCAAATTTTTAGATAAAATCAATAAGTGTTCTTTAAAAATGGTGATTCATGTAATCTCCATTAAGGCTATAGACACCTAGCTGGAAAGGGAATAATGAGTAGAGTGGAGCCAAAGGTATCTTTATGAGGGATATGGATGCATGGATATAAGTAAATAAATTACTGAGTATTACATTTCTTTGATGAAAAGGTATCTCTATTAGGGATATGGATGCATGGATATAAGTAAATAAATTTTGATTATTCCATTTCATTAAGACATTTATACAAAATGAAAATGAAAATAATATCAAAATAACATTACCCTTAAGAAAATTTTAGTCCATGTTGATTATTTTGAGCTATATAAAATTTAAGGGAAAATGTAAGTAAACCATTATACACACATGTAAGATTTTGTGTATATGTTGGAAACAAATATGTTATATGATAAGGTTGAATTTAAGGTTAAGCCTCATTTTAAAATTAGGATATTATTTCATAATTTGCTAATTTTGTTCAAATTGAAATCAAAATTATGAATTATAACCTCAAAACAAGGTTTTCCCCACAAATTCACCATTTAGTTTAACCCCCACTTCTCTTTATAATTAAACACCCCCTAGATCATTTAATGGTTCAAAACCTTTGGGTCATCATATTTGTATTATTAAACCCTACCATGAAATATCTTCAAAATGTGTGGTATCAATACAAGTATAAGCCTTCTCATTCCTCATATATAAAATACTAAGAAAATACCTACTAAAACTAAATCAATCAACTATAAAAAGATCTATATTTTAGCCTATTCATACCTATTTGCATATAAAGCATAGGATAAATCATATTAAAGGTTTGACGTAATAAAAGAGTATCTCATAAGCAATATTTTCCAAATTACAAGCTAAATCACTACATGCATCATCATATAGTATATTTCACCATTGTGCACATAATTTCCCAGACATAGAGAATAAACACTTTATGTTGAGTCCCTCCTTGGATTAATATATATGTAGGTAAAACCCATTGATATAGGTGTATTTGGGGAACCTCAACAATGTGAGACCACTAACCCATTTTTTAGAAAAATAATTCCAAGGGTGAAGATCTAGGGTTTGATAAATAAATAAATAGAGACAACATATGTCATATATTTGAATACATCAGTAGAAAGGTGATTAAAAAACCAAAACAATGAAGTTTTTTTCATATAAATATAATCATTATTTCATACTAGACACTTACCTCGCAAACAGACAATAGAATCAATGGTAAGGTCTAGATCCAACAATAATTCCCACAACCATAAAATTAAAATTTTACAAAATATGATGACCGATCCAAAATACTAATATTACATACTTTACACCTCTTTCTAGTTTATATCTACTTTTACACAATAAACCATCTAACTACTATTGTTTCTTATTTATTGCAATGCCTTTCAATATCTATATTTTACTATTTTTATCAATCATAGTTGCATAAATTTAGAAAAAAATTATCTAATTATTATATTAATTATTTTGTTATAGATTATTTTATCACCATTTTTATTTAGATATTTATATATTTAAAACTATATACCCAACAATAATCTAAATTTTAAGGTTAAACATTTGGTGAAACTGACCTTTGGTCTCCAAATCCTAGTTTTACATAGGTTTCTTGATTTACTATTTTCTTAAATTCTAATTTATTATTTCAAAATTTTCAAAATTTAAAATTAATAATTCATTCTACAAAAATCATGTTTATTATGAATGCATCCATTACTTAATTATCTAGTACATAGTGATAGTCATGGTTTTTTATGTTAAATCAATTAGAGATATAATAAAAAATAATATTAAAATTAGTTAATAAAAAGAGAGTGTTTTAAAAGAGGATAAATATATAATATCTCTGTAAAAATATTTTTGTCATAATATAGTCATTTTCATGACACTAATGTACATTCTCCCAATTATTTGTTCCTCCTAGATTCTATGCAAGTAATAAATACCATCTTACTCCCATTATTTTCCAACAAATTATATTTGATTTCATGTTCTATGTTTTCACCACATTAAAAGGTAAGGGTTGTAAATTTATGCCACCACCTATTAATATAAAAAATATTCCTCCAAATCCTTAACTAGTTATTAAAATTAAAGGACATGATCTTTTCAACCAACTAAACACTACACATGCTAAGACCTTAATACTCAATCTTCTTCTTTTCCTCCCAAGTCTATTTGAAAATGATCTTATTCCAAATTAGTATACTATCTCATTGATCTTAAAATAATCTATCCTTTTTAAATATTATATATGACTTTTAAACCTATCTATTATCTATAATGACATCTTATATGAATCATTACATGAAACACAAGTGCCAAGTTATATAGATGTTAGAGTAATCACTGAGAGGGGGGTGAATCAGTGAGCTCAAATAAACCAACTTTAATTTCAATCTTTATAAATATTTAATTAGTTACCACAATAATTAATGAATCATATACATCATTCATATCAAAACAAGAACATATGACCACTTAAAAATATATAGATCCACACTACATGACCCCTTAGTCATCCTCAAATTCTTAAAGTCATCATTTCACTCTTTTGTGCAAACTTAATCAACATTATGTGCAAGATCAATCAACATTATGTGCACATAGTCACCATGAACGAACACACAATCACCATATTAATATTTTTTAATATTGTATAAGAATGTTCAAAACTTTATAACTCAAAAATAAGGTCTTCATTTAGTCTAAAATAGTCCCTGATAGTTAATTAACCAAGGGATATCGAAACATCATCTATATAAGCTCAATTACTCTTCTTAGTTCACTTACATAATATGCACAAACACACAGTCAAATTTAGATCTAAATACTTTGTATTTATATAAAATTATACCTTAAAAAATTTATTGACATATTCATCTAGGAATCCTCTATAAGTTTGCTTCTTACACCATGAGTAAATTCTACATAGATTGAAAGATATAGATAAAATATAGAACACTAGTTTTTCCTTTGAAAATTCAAATATTCAAATACAAATGGTCACATTTAAACCTCAAACACCATGCTTGAATCTCATGTCCTTTTACTTAGATTAAACATGCACCATTGATCTTGTTTGATCTTTAACACATAGTGTTCCAATACCCAAACATTAAACATCTGACGGTTAATCTCATCTCATGCAATCTAAAAACTTTGACACAATGTGCACCATCGATATTTTGTATATAGCTCAATCTTCAACAAAGATAAACATCTATCACTTTGACCTCTTAATTTTATTACACACCATTTATCTCTAGTTTTATGATCTCTTGCTCAACATTAATCCTTAGAAGAAACTCGATCTTTATCTTTGCTCAGTGTTAAACATTGAACACTTCCTCCCATCTCGCTACTTCTTGACATCTTGGATAAAATTCACATCATCAATCTCTTTGATATTTTCTTGAAGTTTACCTTTTGAAAAAATTACCAAGTATGGTAACCTTGCTTATCTAGCTAATTATCCATTTTTGAACCTTAATAACTTTTTCTATGTTTAGATGCATAATCTAAAATTTGGACCATATGATCACCTTTCATAGAGGAATCCAACCATATATAAAACTAATATTTTAACCCTCACATGTGTGAGTTATAAATACATTAAAATTCTCACTTATATGTTTCTACCATAGATCCAATAATGTCATTGTATAGAAGGCAAATTTTAGACATGCATATCTTTTACCATGCTTCAGTGCTTGACCTATAAATTAGCACAAATAAACTAGGAACAACATTGAGCAAACCCATATGATCACCTTCTCATGAAATGTACACTTGTGTGAGATATTCCACCATTAAACTACTTAGATTTTTCTTAAATACATTAAAATTCTCACTTTTATGTTTCTACCATAGATCCAATTATGTCATTGTCTAGATGGCAAATTTTGGACATGCATATCTTTTACCATGCTTCAGTGCTTGACCTATAAATTAGCACAAATAAACTAGGAAAAAAATTGAACAAACCCATATGATCACCTTCTCATTAAATGTACACTTGTGTGAGATATTCCACCATGAAACTACTTACTCATATTTTTATTAAATACATTAAGATTCTCACTTATATGTTTCTACCACATATCCAATTATGTCATTGTCTAGAAGGCAAATTTTGGACATGCATATCTTTTACCATGCTTTAGTGCTTGACCTATAAATTAGCACAAATAAACTAGGAACAGAATTTAGCAAACCCATATAATCACCTTCTCATGAAATGTACACTTGTGTGAGATATTCCACCATGAAACTACTTACTCAGATTTTTCTTGCCTCATGCAAATTTGGCTAAGTATGGGAAAACATTATCAAAATGCCTAGGAGCCCAAATTTGCAATTGCATATCTTTTGATGTGCTTAAGTACATGCCATAAGATTTAGCAAATAATAACTAGACATAATAATTAGAAAACCCATGTGACCATTTCCTCTTGACTCATCCATACATGGAAATGATGATGTCAAATAATTGCCTTATCAAATTTTCTAAAACTAGACCTAAAGTGTCTAGATGAAAACTATGAACAATTATGTGAATTCCACTTATGTACAAAATCACTCAAATATTATAAAAAATCTTAGGGATATTTCTCACATGCTTAATTCTCCATACTCATTTTTGAACATCTCTAACCAATCCAAAATATAAGATCAACCAACCATACTATGACAAGCACATTGCACACTTTTTCATTGTCATATAAATTATCAAGGCACTTCATCAACTCACCTAGACACCTTAATGACATCATTATGACATCATTGATAATGCTCCAACAGTCTCCCCCTTTGTCATTGATGTCAACAACCATCATATACAACAATATACATCTCACCTTCATTTTTTTATTTTTAAACATTATCACACCCTTTGACACAATGACAAAGTGGGAAAAATATGATCCTAAGGACCTAAAAAGACTAAAAATCAGAGAGGACCACCTTATAAATATAATACAAACTCACCCTTACCTTGATTCAATTTTTACTTGCCTTGACAAACTTTCTCTTGCTCCTTGCTAATATTCTCTTCAAATAAGCACTCCAATTAATGAATAAATAACACATAAAACCAATAAAATATAATATAACACATCAAGAAACATTTAATAGGTACTTCCCCTAATATTTATAAAAAAATTCACCTTCTAAGCATATTTAGATCTCCACACGTCATGAAAAATCACCACATATGCTTACTAGCCTTTTCTCTCAAGCTACCATAAGGACCACCAGTAGGACTTCATGCCACTAACCAAATAGGAATCATTCTCTCAACCAACCTAATAACTCTCCTAACATATTTTTTTCTTTTGGAGAAATTGAGAAAAAATCACTCTTTTTCAAACTAGGCCTATCTAGGCTCCTTTTAACCCTATCTGGAACTTGCAGAGCCCACAAATTTTAGTAGACACACATTCAAGACATAAAACATCATATATGGATAAATATAATATGCCCCCTCAAGCACATAAAACTTCAACAACAAGATAAACATCTGCAACATACTTCTTTCATAAACCTACTAGTTAATTAACCCTCCATATTGATAAAAATTTAAATAACATGAGAAACACAAACCTTAAAATATATATGAGGCTTGTTTTAACAACCCATTTGGCCCATTTAGCCTATTAATAAACCTTATACCTCAACTCATAAGGCAAACTACTTTTCTAGCATAGCCTAAAAACATAGAATTTTAAAACAAATAAAGTCAACAAACCTTCTTCAGGTCATATCCACCTTTGAAACTTATTACACATCTAGAGACAACCATCACAAATGTCTATACCAAAAAAAGAGCCTCCATACCTTTTGGAACATAAAATTCTTATAACCCATTTTAGGTCTGCTTGCCCTTAAGATAAAAAATGAGAAAACTGAGAGCAAACAAAAATATCTTTAATTGGCACAAGCATCCTTTAGACCTCAAAATCACCTAGAACACATCACAAAGAAATTTATAGACATTTTAAAGCACCAAAACTTCTTAATATTGCACCAAACTCATTATGCCATCTAGATATACCCATTCTGACCCTACATAATAGTTCCTTCAAAAATCTCTAATACATGGTCATGAACTTGTTTCTCCCCCTTAACCAAAGACCTTATCTTATTATAATTATCATATTGAGCACACAAACTTTCTTCTCCACAAGAAAATATGTCTCCTAAGAATCATAGGTAGAGACACCCTACTTCACAATGTCTTAAAACAATGTGAAACTAGAAGTTACCCATAACTCCTCATATTCCTTCTTCTCCTTGGTCATCTGATACTTGTAGTTTTTCTTCTTCTTAGGATTAAGAGAAGAAACATGCACACCCACTACAACATTCTCCTTTTCTTATATAATTAGATTGATAATATATGGAGACAATAAAGATTCAGGACATACCTTTTCTTCTGAAGAATCCACCTTGTAGTTTGGAACCTCATCATTAGACATAGAAAATTGATGTTCTTTATATGATACATGATCAAATATATCAAAATGTTCACTTAGAGCCATACATGCCTTAGGACTAGCTTCAACCAACACCTTGGTCTTCTCTTTAAACTTGGTCTATTCAACTTATAAAGCATTCTCCACTATAGCAAATAGGTTACTTGAACATGTAGTATCATCATGACTCACACTTTTCACCTTTGGATTCCATGTGTTAACAAGCCTTATTTATTTCACTCTAGGATGATTAAACCTATTTTAAATTATATATCTTTGATTGCAAAACCTAAAAATGTGACCTCTCTATTCAAAATTGTAGCACACAATACATTTTACAAGAAATGTATCTTGCCTTACCTTATTTAGATAGTAATTTGTAATATTTCCTATGTCATAATAATTAAATCACTTAACATTGTTCATACCTTTTGATTGATGACCCCCATTATAGTTCCAATAAATCTCATTTCTAATAGGTCTCTTACATTCTCTATCCCTATGACCAAATTGATTACGTGTGTAATAGTAACCATTGAATCTTGCATGCCTCATGACATTAGGTGTTTGATATGATTTGTCTTCATTCTACTAGAACCTTCAATCCTTTGTTGATTATTTTTCTTCAAATTATGATTGTCTAGTTCACATTAGTCTTCATCTTATCTTGAGTAAAATTCTTTTGTTCTTCTTCATATCTAAGACTAGTTCTATTACTAGCATTCTTTAGACCACTCATAATGTTGTTTGGATCACATGAGATCCTTTCAAATATCACAAATTGATTCACCTTACTAGATGTCTTCTCTAACTCAAATTTCAAAGACTCATTTTTAGAAACATACCAAGAAAATTCTTCTTCCTTTGCTCTTATACTTCTAGACATAGATTCTAACTTAGAATTAAAAAAATAAAAACATGACAACACCTTCATGCTCCCTAGAGTCTTCAACCAATATTGCCTCAAACACACTAAATTTGTCCTCATATTCCTTGAGTTTAGATTTCATCTTCTTATTTATCTTCTTCTCAATCTTCAATTCTTCAAGAGCATTCATCAACATAGTCTCAAAGTCCACCTCATCTTCATCATCATCTAAAACAATCCAAGTACACTCCTTTTTATGTGAGCAAATTCCTTCCTCAACCATGAAAAGAGCTTTATCTTTATTAAGACCATAATCTTCATGGTCATAGTCTGAGTCACTATCTTCACTCTCATTTGATGAGATGCAATCTTCTTTGGTGTAGACACTCTTCTTATTTTTGAAGGACTTCTTGATCTTAAACTTTCTAAATCCTTTCTTCATGTATGTCTTCTTGTCATCATCTTGGCCTTCACCATGCTCTTCATCATCTATCTATTCATGCTTATAAGGGATATTATGAGAAAAATGTCCTATTTCTCCACAATTGAAACATTTGAAGGGTAGTTTACCCTTATACTTCCCAAATCCTATGTTCAATTTACTAGAAATCAAATCAATTAGTTCATCCTCATCAATATCAGATATGTCATCCTCTTTGGATTTATTACCTTGAAACTTCTTCTCAGGCTTCATCTCTATCTTAAATGCAACTTCCTTTTTTGGTGGTATATCATCATTTACTCTCATCTCATATGCAATAAGGGTGCCATGCAATTGATCCATCTTCAATTGAGTAAGATCATGAATCTTTCTATAGTAAATAATTTTAGATCAAACTTGAGAGATAGAGACCTTAATACCTTTTGGACTATAGTAGCCTCTTCAAAATTCTCTCTAAGACCTGTAATGATGTTCACAATCTCATTAGCTCTTTGTAGAAAGGATGCCACATAGTCTTCTTCCTTCATCTTGAGACTTTCAAATTGCATTTTGTGAGTCTACAACTTAACAAGATTTTCCTTTGAATCTCTTTCAAAAATGATCTAAATTTTGTCCCATATCTCTTTAGTATATTTAAAATGGATTATCTTGGTGTATTCAGTCTCTAAAAGACCACAAGTGATAGCATTCATTGTCTTAGAATTGTATTCAAATAAATTCTTATCTATAACACTAGATGGTGGAGTACTATGAGCAACATAACCATCTAGAATATATTTCCATACATAAAATCCTAGGGATATAATGTATGTCCTCATCCTTGTACTCCAAAAATCATAATTAGATCCATTGAACATTGGTGTTTACTTAGTAGAAAAATCTCCTTGATGACAAACCATATTGTACCTTGGATAACCTTCAAGTTTCTAAGCCTTTACAGAAAGACTTGCTTTGATACTAATTGTTAAAATTAAAATCACTAAGAGAGGGGGGTGAATCAATGAGCCCAAATAATCCAAATTTAATTTCAATATTTACAAACACTTAACTAGTTACCAAAATAATTCATGAGGCACATACATCATTAATATTAAAAAAAGAAAATAGGACCACTTAAAAATGTATACTTCCACCCTACATGACCCCTTAGTCATACTCATATGCTTAAAATCATCATTGCACTCTTATGTGCCAGCTCAATCAACATTCTGTGCACACAGTCACCATTGACAAACACACAATCACCATCTTAAGATTTTTCCATACTATATATGAATTTTAAAACCTTAATAAAGAACATAGATAGTCCTCATAGAGTCTAAAACACTCGCTAATAGATAATTCATCAAGAGATATTGAAACAACATCTATATAGTCTCAATTACTCTTCTCGGGTCACTTGTAGAATATGCAAGAATACATAATCAAATTTGGATCTAGATATATTTATCTATATATAAAATTACACCTTAAAATAAATAATTCTAGATGTGCCTTGTAATCCTCTACAACTTCACTTTTTACACCATGAGCAAATTCTACATAGATCAAAAGATATAGAAAAAATACATAGCACTATTTTCTCCTTTACAAATTCAAATATTCAAATACAAACAATCACAATTAAACCTCAAAAACCATGCTCACATCTTGTGTCCTCACTACTCAGATTAAATATGCATCATTTATCTTATTCAATTTTTAATCTATAGTGCACCAATGCCCAAATTTTAAACACCTAACAGTTAACCTCATCTCATGTAATCTAGAAACTTTGACTCAACACACTCCATCAATATTTTTTACATATATTAGTATTTAAAAAATATAAATAGCTATCACTTTGACCTATTGAATTTAATATGCATTGTTTATCTCTAACTATATGATATCCTGCTCACCATTGATCCTTGAAAGAAGCTTGATCTTTATCTTTACTCAATGCTAGACATTAAACACTTCCTCCCATCTCACTACTTCCTAACATCTTGGAGAAAATGTGCATCATATATCTCTTTGAGATTTGATCTAACTTTACCTTGTGTAAAAATGAGTATGGGAACCTTGCTTATCTACCTACATAGACATTTTTGAACCTTAATAATTTATTTTGCACTTAGACACATGATCTAAAATTTGGAACATATTATCACCTTTCAAAGAGGAATCTAACCATATATAAAAATGATCATAGAACCCTCACATGTGTGAGATATAATGACATTAAAATGCTCACTCATATTTTTCTACCACAAAGCCAACTATGTCAAAAACTTGTTTAGAAGGACAACTTTGAACATGCATATATTTTGATGCACTTCAATGCTTGACCTAAAAATTATCAAAAATAAACTAGGCATAAAAATAAATAAACCCATATGATAAATTCCATTTAAACATCAACATGTGTGATATATGGCACCATCAAACTTCTTACTCAACTATTTCTTGCCTCATGAAAATTTGGCTAAGTATGGAAAAACATTGTCAAAATGCTTAGGATCCCAACTTTGCACTTGCATATGTTTTGATGTTCCTAGGATTATTAACTTATATATAGAACATAATAACTAGGCACAATAATTAATAAACCCATGTGACCATTTCCTCCTAACTCATCCACATGTGGCAATGGTGATGCCATCAAATTGCCTACTCAAATTTTATGCCACTCGACCCAAAGTGTCTAGATAAAAACTATGGACAACCAAATGAAATCCACTTATGTAAATAAGCACTAAAATATTATAAAATATATTAGGGACCTTTTTCACATGCTCAATACTCCATACACATCCCTAAACATCTCTAACCATGCCAAACTAGAAGATCAACCAATCATACTAGGACAAGCACATTACATACATTGTCATTATCACATAGAATATCAAGGAACTTCATCCATTTAGCTAGACACCTTCATGACATCATCATGAAATCATTAATAATTATCCAAAAATAGAGCTAACATATTTTTTATATATTATGCAATATCTAAAAAACAATGCATATCTCATTACCTTTAATCCAAAAGATTTACAATTAAAATATATTAATAACTAAGATTTTCCTTTATTCATACAAGTGAGTATGCATAAAAAGGGATTCAAAAAGGTGTTAGTTGATAATTGATATTGTCTAAATATTTTCATCACAAAATTAATAACCACCATGTTTGTTATCAGCAATCTTATTAAAAAATAAGACATGCATATCAAAGGATTTGATAATTCTAGTATCCCTCCAATTGGCTGAATCACATTAGATGTGACATTGGGACAAAAAATGGTTCCCACTACATTCCACATAATGTATCAGTCATTTAGTTATATCTTACTCTTAGATGTACCTTGGATACACATAATGGAAGTTATCCCATCTAAATTACATCAATGTGCCAAATTCATACATGATGGGACCTTATTTAAAATGTCTACCAATGATGAACCTTTAATTTTTTTTCAAATGTTACATTTTAACATGAAAGGGGTTCCAAAAATCATACCACCAAAGCAATATATTCCATTTTAAAGTATACAAAAATTTAGTTAATACAAAATTACTCATTCACCATAATATGATTATAAAACATTAACTAAGGTTCACATGGATGCACAATTACAATAATACCCATTACTAAAGGAGCAAATACTACCAAAACAAAAATAAAATACAACATTTGATATTCTTTTATTAGTTAATACTAGGAAATAAGAAAGTTGAATTTCAAATCAATATAATAGTGATAATGAACTTCCATATACTATGATGAATGAATGGTTGAAAAAAATAAATTTTGATACACTTGAGCATATTTCACATAGTCTATTCACACCTAAAAGCCCTAGTACATACAAGTTAATCTCATTACCAGGGGATATAAAATCAAATAATGATAAGGCAAGGTAAAATTATCATATGAACATGTAAATTATTATTATTTAATCCATCCCTTTTGTCCATAAACATTGAGTCAAAATTATAAGGGACAAATTCAAATACATCATGTGAATAATGTGGATACTTCTCATAAGACTCCATAATATATTTTACATATCATATTCAAATGAGATGATATGAATATAATATTTTATATAATACTTGATCATAATATGGTATCTTTACCTCCTAATATACACATATCAACCACTCAACTCATTTATAAATAGGGGTTACCATATTTTAACTATCATTAGATTACTACCCATAATAGAAATCGATGTGAGGCATTTCACAACAAAATCTAGAAATACAAATATGAACTACATATAATGATCACACATTAATAATGGAAAATACCTCTAATTTTTGATATTTAAAAATTAGAAAGTGAAATGAAGTTTAATTATAAATGCCCACACCTCAAAGATATAACTTTATGGAAAATATTGATGGGATATATTGTCCACATATCAAGGTGGATATACACAATTAGGATATAATTTATAACACCATATTCTTCAAACATTTGGGACATATTATAGATGAGTTACATTTATCACCATTGATACCAAAATATCTGGGCCACATCATACAACCCATAACATGTAGACCCAAGGTTGTTTATACTATCATCTAGGTTGTGAATCCAAAACCAAAATTCACTTGTCATATTGGTCAGTATTGGTTATCCAATATGAATTAAAAAATAAATAATATAAAAAAATCCTCACTTTCCAATTTGAATAAAATTAAATTTGTGTCCCATGTGATGGATGCAAGGATAGACCTATAGTAATAACTATTGGTATAAATATACTGGAAAACATTCGAACATTGGTAATGTAAAAACATAGACATTGGTGAAAATAAAAAGGGTCGTGAGGACCACTAGATAGTCATTTATATTCTAAATGGGAGGAATAATATCATTTTTTACTAGTTAAAATTTTAATTTCCAAAAAAATATGAACAAATCAAATTTTCCTAAAGAATACAAAAAACATCCAAATAATTAAAAAATACCAAAAAAATAGCATTCCTATATTTAATTAACTCCTTGTCATCTATGTTATTTTATTTATGTTAGTAGATAGCATATCATTTAATTCCTATTTATAAATATGTTTCATGCATCTTTGAGTGTGATACATGCATACCCTAACACGTAATATACACACTTCCAAATTTTAAACCTTTCCTCTACTCACATCATATAGTATGTTTGGGTAATATACATATTTCATCATGATTAATATAAGTTAAATATATTTTCTTATCATTTATACATTATCATGTTTGAGATTATAAGCTAACACTTACACATGTCTATATACATGCTCACATATCTCATAGTGTACTTGATATGATATTTCACCTAACCTTTTTTAGTAACACATATATGTAGGGAATAGTATAATATTATTATGTTTGTTTCTTATGATTCATATATTTTATACTTCCTTGAGTGTTTTACATTTATTTATATTATCTTACTTTTGGAACATTTGAATATGTTCTCTACCTATTGGCCCTTGTGCCATTATGTGGTTTTTGTATATTTGAATATGTCATTATATGTTGATTTTTAATTTAAATATGTCATACTCTTTGATTATGAAACATTTGAACATGTTCCTTGTATGAGGTCTCATTTTACCATTCATTTTCATTACATTGAGTGTTCTTGTGTGTGTGTGTGTGTGTGTGTGTGTGATTATTTTCTACTATTGCACTATTACACTCTAGACATTACCATGGTCTATATCATGAATCTTAAGACTTGATATGATCACATAATATGATCATAATTAATGTATATAATTAAAAATTACATCTCTATATGACACATGATTCATACATAAATTATATATCCACCTTATAATTTTGAGGTAAGGTACCTACTAGTTTCTATTTCCCTCAACTCAAAAGGGGGCACAGTAATAGGGGCATGCCATGAGATCATGAAATACACTTTTTTCATAGTTTATATATTTTAGTGGATGTATGTAATAAAAACATGAGATTCAAACTTATACACCTTATCAATTTCCATTTTTTATTGGGGGCATGTCATAAAGACATGACCTCCACACTTGCACAATCTCTAATCCAGTTTTATGATTTAGATATACATTTAGGTAAGAATAATATACATTAAAATTATTTTACATATATTTTAAATGATCCTTTTCATATTTATGACACATATACACCAAATCATACATATTATAGGTGCATATTCCATTTTATTCATCCAAAAAATTTAAAACTTACTAGTTACACTACTCACCTAGACACACCAATTACATAAGAATGTATTGTTATTGAGTCTTTTATGATATAGTAGTTGGTTAATTTATAGGTAAAATTGATTAAATAATTAAACCTAATGATATTTATAGATTATAGATATTTAATGATCCAATATCACCATATTTATAAGATGAGTTGATTAAATCACTCACCCTCACTAGATCATATATATTCACACTTGAGTTATGAAATTGAGATATAATTATCTCAATGGCCATGTTACAACTCATATTTACACCATATTTTGGGAATAATACCTTCAAATTACCCTTTTAAAATATCAAAGGTTCATGTTTGAACCTTTTCCAGCTCTAATGCTTCATAATGAAGCACCTTTACTAAGTAAGAACACCAAGAGGCAACATGCTTGCATGGATACACAATTGTACTCCTTCCTTACTCTCATTATATTCAAACATTTAAATTATTTAAAATTTCATATTATATTCATTGATTTATAATATGAAATGATCTTGATTATAATTCATCCACCATTGAAGCACTCAAACTAGGCTCAAACAAAGGCAAGGTGTGTTATATATACCTAAGCACACATTTATTTCCTTTAAACTAGTAATTTCATCCTTATAATTTACTAGATTAAAGTAGGGTGGTATTTAGTTATTAAAAATTAATAGTTATAGCATATTATTCTTGTATATTTGACAAATACCAATGAGGGATCTACCCTTAAGTTATAGACCTCCCTATTACCAAAAAGCTCACATTAACCACCTTATTGTGCCTAAATGAATATCTCCTTATATGATCCATATAATTTTAATGACCTAGGTATATTTTAATATAAAAAATATTAAAACTTGATAAACATAATTCATTATTATTATTAGATCGATACTTATTTTTTATCCCTTAGACACTACCAATCATATAGGGACACTAATGTTGATAGTATTGTATAGATCCTTATCTAGTGTCTAGTATCCAAAATTCATCCAAATTGAAAATGGTTTTAAACCTATGGATCAACATATTTTTCTTATTGAACTCTACCATGATATATTTTCAAAAGGTGTGGTATAAATACAAGTATTACTATTTTCATTCCTCATATATAAAATACTAAGTAAACACAAACTAAAACTAAATCAATTAACTATAAAAGCATTCTATTCTACTTTATTCATCCCTATTTTCATATAAAGTATATGAGTAGTCATATTACATGTCTAAATCATTCAAATAATATCCCATGAGTGATATTTTCCAAATTAAAATATAGACCACTACATACATCATCATATAATATAATTCAGCCTTATGCACATATTTTCCACACATGTGATAAATACATATGTATAAGGCCATCCTTGGAGTATAATATATGTAGGTATTTCCCATTGATAGAGTGGTATTTTTGGAAACTCAACATTGTGATCTCAGTAACCCATTTTTTAGTAAACTCACTCCAATGGTGAATAGTTAGTGTTTGATCAATAAATGAATATTGATAGTCTATGTCCTAGATCTGAGTACATCAATAGAAAGTAAAAAGAAGACCTATAAAAATGAAGTTGTTCACATCCACATATATTTATTATTCTATACTATATACCTATATCATAGTTAGTCAATAGTGTCAATATTAATGTCTAGATTTGATGGTAGTGTATGTGGCCACATAAGTGAAATTTCTATAATATGATAATTAGTGTACAATATTAATCCTACATAA